>MU225349.1:957753-975019 GCA_018584345.1 Thuja plicata
AAACCTAGAGCAGAATCTGGAAGAATAACCACAGCCACTGAAAAGTACACAGAATCAGCTTTCCGACGATATCTCGTTTGCCGAAAAAGGAGTCCGGATGAGCCAGATATGACTCCTGGAAGGCAAAACAGGACATCGGACTTCAACAGCAAAAAAAGCTGTTGAAACGGTGGAACCAAAACCTCTAACCTCTACCATCAGAAAGTTCTCGGAAAGAGCTTTCCGACGGTATATGGAAGTCATAAAAACGCCCCCGTATGCTCCCTATAGAGAGAAAAGAAGCCCAGAACCCCCAAAATTGCCAAAAAAGGCTTACAAGAGGGCAAAACAGAGCCCCTGGGGCTAAAAATTTGAGCCGCATAGGACCTGCCAGTTAAACACAAAGCACTAAAGAGCAATTGCTAAATTACTCTAACACATGCTTCTCTCTCATTTGTTCAACTGTTAGTGCTACTGTGAGAAACACATATTCAATTTCAAGGAATTGAGTAACATCATTACCAATACCTGATAAGTGGAGTCTTATCCTTCTTTTCCATGAAGCAAAATTATCTTTGTTCAACTTGGGCACATCTCATCTGTTCATCTTGTGATCTTTGACTTAGGTCTTGAAACCTTCCTTCTAAGCACACAAGCTCTAATACAAATTGTTAGTAATAACTGAGAGGGGGGGATGAATCAGTGGCCTCAAATTCTTATCCTTAATCTAACCACCAATCAAATAAACCTCAGATTATTATGTCCCTACAAGATGCATGTCATGAAATACTTATAATGATTAACTATTTGTCAGTTTTCCTTGTCTGTCCTTATTCTTCTTGATTACCAATAAGCAGTATAACTATTTACCAAAATATAGTAAATATGGAGAGTATATCGATAAATCCATAAATGCATATGTGAAATGTAAAATAGTAAAGTAATAAACCATACACACATAACACATGGACTTTACGTGGAAACCCTGTTAAGAGAAAAAACCACTAGGACTAGTACCCCAAATTTTTACTCTTCTGAAGTGAGCCCTGTAAAGAGCCAACCCTGTTAAAGGTTACAAACACACTATTAAGTGTGACCTTGTTATAGGATTTTACACATATAGGTTTTCAATTAGTATCGGGCATCTAATTCTACCATTCTTCAATCAGCCTCTCTCTTAGACCGTCAATAGGCATCAGGCATATCCAATGCTACTTTCATGAATCAATATTTTTGGCACTCCTTGGGATGTACCTCAATATATAGAAGACTGTTAAGTCCTGCTCTGTTAAGAGACTTGATGCTTCAATGGTTAAATTGAAAAAAAATGACCTATTTCTAATGCAACTTGAATTACATATTTTCAGATCTATTTAAGTACATTACCTCTCTGATCAATGTATCAACTCAATTCTTTTGTGCTCCATACTTTCTACTCTATGATGTTGTGCTCACTATTTATTGGTGTCTATAGAATTCCTTAGCTCTCCTTCAGCTTGATTGATCAGTACATGAAGTTGTTCTTCATTAGTTTCTTCTTAGCATCCTCTTTCTATTCACTCCCCTTAATCCCTTTTTCATGTGATACATAAATGAATTAAACTTGTCTCTTATATAGACATAATATTCATTGATTCTTAATTCTTGATTCTTGATTCTTGGTGTGAAAAACAATCCAACCAATCTGATTTAAAGCATAACTTCTAATTTATCTCATAGTTATCTTTATGCCAACTGTACAAATCTTCTTTAAATCAATCACTTAACTCTAGTCAAATAAAACAAAGAAAACAACCAGTTAAGTCTATCTTTACCTCTTTCTAGCTAGATATTTTGTCATTTTTTGAACCCTCTGTTCCGTCGGTCAACTCTTTAGTTAGTCATCGGTTACAACTGTCAGTTCTATCGGTGTGACTCCATTTAGCTTTGGGATCTCCATCTATCGAGCAACTCTATTTTTATCTTGTCAAGCATCCTGTGGTTTTTCTTTGTTGGGCAACACTGTCTTCTGCTTCATTGGGTATCACTGTGACATTTCTTCTTTTCCTTTACCGATGGTGTGCACTCCATCGGTGTTATCTGTCACTTAGTGAATACTTGACTTTTATGCATTATTGAAAGCATAGCCTTTGTTCCATTGATTCTCTGAGGTCTTTGGCATTTTATTCATGACCGTATAGATGATATAAAGTTCACATCAATGACAATACAAACCATTAAATGATTTAATGCCTTGCATTATCTTCAACTTAACATTATCAAACATTTAATTAGTTACATGTCATCAAATATAATTACCAAAATGTGTGTCCTAAAAGTGGAAAAAATGGAAAAGTTGTACCTATCATTTGTCTCCACATGCATGAAAAAAGGTGGTGAGAATAGAATGAGTGTGCCAGATGCATGCGTCAGCTGATGTAGCATTTATTGAATACATAGAAATATGGAAGGAGGTGATGACATGGAGGATGTGTGGGTGGAAGGTAGAGAATTTGAGTGGGTTGGAAAGAAGAATATAGAAAATGAATGGAGAATTGGAATTCATTATAAAATAAAGTGTTTATTATGAGCATACATCAATGGATATTAGGTTGAAGCTGTAGGAAGAAGGTTTTCACCCTATTCTGTAGGAGGTTTTACTTGTTGTGCTTGTGGAGTTCTATCTGTGAATTGCTGCAGGAAGTCATCCTTGATTTGGAGTTGATGATATAGACAATGTCGATGCTTGTTGACCAATAGTTTGAAATGTACTAGATCAATTGTTTTCAACTAGACTGCTCCATTGTCAAAGACATGATCTATTTCATTTGCACCTAACCATCTTGTCTATAATTTGCCTGGTGTTTCTTGAAATATGGATTCAAATAAAAGTGCCCAATCACCTACTTGAAATTATTTTTTCTTGATGTGGGAGTCATGTCATTTCTTCCTCTTATTTTGGACTATCTTTGTGCATTCCAATGCATATTTTCTCATCTCATCTAGAGAATTGAGATGTAGCAGGTGGTCTCGTTATGCTACAGGAAGATCAATGTTTAGCTTCAGGGAAGTTTGTAATGATTTATGGTCAAACTCAATGGGAAAAATGGTTGCTTTCCCATACATAAATTCAAATGGAGTGAATCTTGTGGTTGTCTTTCATGTGGTTCGATATGCCTAGATTGATTTTGAAAGGCAAATGCTCTAGTCATGGTAGTGGAGGTGAATTTTTTTTGTGAGAATTGCTTTTATTTCTCTATTGGTGACTTCTACCTAACCATTGGCTTGTGGATGATAAGGAATAGTATTCCTGTGTCTGATGTTGTATTATTTCATGAGTGTTTTTATCAGGTTTGATGTGAATTATGTTCCTTGATCAGTTACAATCTCTCTCAGCACACCATAGCAGGTGAATATGTATTCATACAGGAACTCTGCTACTTTATGATCACGGGCATGCTTCAATGCCTTCACTTGAACCCATTTGGTTAGATAGTCTATGCATACAAGAATGTAGGACTTTTCATTAGATGGGGAGTCTATAGGACCAATAAAATCCATGCCCCACTTATCAAATGGTGTGACAACCACTTGTGGATGCAAAGGCATTTCATTTGATTTTGTTAGACAACCCATCCTTTGGCATTTATCACATTTTCTGGCATAATTGGCTGCATCTTTGTGAAGTGTGTTCCAGTAATAACCTGTTATTAAACTTTTTAGAGTTGTCCTCTTAGCTAAAAAGTGTCCTCCACAGGGCTCATCATGAGAAGCATGGAGGACATCATATATTTCATCTTCATGTACACACCTTCTCATGACTTGGTCTAGACCAGTATAGAACAATATATTGTCAATCCAAGAAAATTGAAAACTTTTCTCAATGGGCATTCTTCTGTCCTTAGGAGAGAAATGTGTAGGTATCTTGTCAGCTACAAGGTAATCGGATATATCAGCATACCATAGACTCTTGACAGCAATATGGAACAGATGTTCATCAGGGAATGTATCATCTATCAAAGAGGTGTCAGTTTCATTGACTGGATTCTTGATAAATAATCAGCAACAACATTTTCTTTCCCTGGCTTGTCAATTATTTTTATATCAAATTCCTATAAAAGAAGAAGCCATCTTGCTAGCCTGCCTAAGATGGTGAGTTTGTTCATAAGATATTTTATTACTGCATGGTCAATATGAACAAAGATTGGATAACCTATTACATAATGACAAAATTTATTCAAAGCATAGACCACTGCTAGTAATTCTTTTTCAGTAACTATATAATTTAGCTTTAGCCCATGTAAAAATTTTCTAATATAGTAAATAGAATTTTCAAGGTTATTAGATTTGTGGCCTAAGACAACACCTATTGCATAATCAGAAGCATCTGTATGTATATGGAATGGTAAAGACCAATTGGGACCTCTAAGTACTGGTGTTGTTGTCATAAGGGACTTGAGCTGCAGGAAAGATTCCTCACAGGCTGGTGTCCATGTAAACTCAGCTTCTTTTGTAAGAAAGGTGTATAGTGGGATAGCTATTTGACTAAAATTTTGAATGAAGCACCTATAATAGCTAGCATGTCCTACAAATCATCTAACATCTTTTTTATTAGTAGGTGTAGGCAATGTAAGTAATACCTCTATTTTTGCAAGGTCCACTTGGATGCCAGCTTCTGAGATGAAGTGTCTTAGCACCACTCCTTATTGCATTAACATGAAACATTTCTCACTGTTCAGGGATAGGTTTTGTTCTTGACATCTGATCGACACTTTTTACAAGTTCTTCAAAGCTTCTTCAAAAGTAACATAAAATGTGGTAAAATTGTCCATATATATTTCCATGCAATCATGTGATATATCGGGAAAAATGTTGATTACATCCCTTTGGAAAGTGGCTGGTGCATTACATAAACCAAAAGGTAACACAAAATATGCATATGTTCCCTAAGGACATATAAATTTTGTCTTATCTTGATCCTCTAAAGCAATGCTAATCTGATTATATCTGTTGTATCCATCAAGAATATTTTTTACCAGCTAAAGTATCTAGAACTTGATCAATAAATGGCAAGGGAAAATGATCTTTCTTTGTTGCATTGTTCAGTTCTCTATAATATACACATATTCTCCATTTACCCCCATTTTTAGGGACTATTACCAAAGGTGAAACCAATTTACTATCTGAGATTGGATAAATAAAACCAGCATCCAGCAGCTTTTGCAGCTCAATCTTTACAATTTCTCTTAAGGCTGGGTTAATCCTTCTATGAGGTTGGAAAATTGGTAGACTACCTTCATTGATGTAAATTATGTGTGTACAGGTTTTTGGGTTGAATCCTGTCATGTCTCCATAGTCCCAAGCAAAAAAAATTTCATGTTTACAAAGGATTTGAGTTAACAATGCTAATTGTTTTGGTGGTAGTTTATTGTTAACATGAAGATTGTGGCTAGGAGAGAGACCCACATTAGTTGTTATCTCAAGAATTGATACTATAGGTATTGGGCTTGTAGATATCTCACAGGGTAGTAATTGATGGATAATATCAGGTTCTACTGGGAAAACACAGTTCTCATAGGTAGACAACTACAGAATAGAGCTTTCAAAAATATCTTTTTCTGTGACACTGTCATTAGTAAGGATAATTTGAATCACATCATCATGTTCTTGCAATTTCAGGAATGATTTTCTGTGTAACATCATTAGTTGAGAAACAAAGTTTAGTTCTTCTTCCTCATCTCCCAAATTTGGCCAAATAGGAGTACTCAAATCTGGTTGTGGTTGGGCAGGAGGATATAATTATAATTTCTTGATTGCTTGGCCATTTGATATTGTCATGTTACCTGATCTAAAACTGATATTAGCATCAGTTGTGTCTAGCCAAGGTCATCCAAGGATAAACGGATAACCAAAAAAATTGACCTTAGGTGATAATATCAAGAAGTCAGTAGGATATTCCTAGGAATCCAATGCGACTGCTGTTAGGAATAATAGTCCACAAGACAATTGAGAGGGGGGGTGAATCAGTTGTAATCTAGATTATTAAACTTTATACTATATAGACCAAATTTGCAAATGTAAATGATAACACAATAAAAGACAACACCATAACATAATATTTGTTGTCGAGGAAACCCTGTTAAAGGTAAAACACCAGTGGGAATTAACAACCACAAATAAAGTACTAAGAGTATAGTATCTTTGTTAAAAGATATTAGCCTTGTTAGGAGCTTGTTACAACATTATAGTACACAGTCCTATTGATGGGACTTTGGTGACCGGGTTTTCCAATAGGTGTAAGTTGTTACCGTGTACCGAGGTACCGACCAACTTCGCGTGCAAAGGTGATTTGGGGAAATGAGATTCCCTGGGCCTCCAAGCACCTGAGGGTTAGGTCTTGATAGTGCGGGGCTCAGTTGGGAGATGTGACTATTTTTGAGGGGGATAGCTGGTTTCTTCAACTCGTTCTCTCTGGGGATTCAGGAAGGTGGGGTATCTCCAAGCAATTTACACTTAAGAAATAAATTGAAAAAGATCCTGCAGGGTTAGAGATATCGCATCTACCTATAGTTATGTTTAAACATTCAATACATCAATAGTGCTCTGATACTATACTAAATACCAAAGAAATACACAACCATCAGTTCATATTTGATCAGTAGCAAGGGAAAGGAGGTCATTAATCTACTTAAAATATCATAGCAGAAGACATGAAGAACATTAAACATAAAAATACCATTAACTTAGAAGACAAAGTGCCAACAACGTCATTGCAAGAAACATCTCTTCTTCATTAACATTCCTTCTAGGAAGCACTAGTGTGTGGTATAATGGTGGCTCCAAGGGATCGTCTAACTACTAAAAGCTTAAAGACCAAGGAGCATTGAGCTCTGCAACTGAAATGAAAATACTGCTTCTCTATTACTATGGACTACAAAATCATCAATTTCTCCAACCCTTGGAAAAGGGTCAGACTTTCTATTTATACACATTTTCTTCTAAGCCTAACCCTAACCCTATTTTACATCTTGCCATAAAATATATTATCCAGTGGCCGGTACTACCTGTACCACTTTACAAAAGACCTCGAGACGGAGAAGGTCTAACATGTCATAAGAATAAGACAAGAAGATGGAGTGGAAGAATCAGCCTCGAGAAGAGAGCCAAGAAAGAGAAGGAAGAAATCTGATCCCCTGGGGATCAAGGCTACATGCCTCATAAATGGGAAATGTGGTGTCCTATCTCTAACATGCCAGGTGTACATCTGAAGTGGAACCTCGAGAAGATCATTTGTCAGAAAGACCTTTGTCAATCTGACGTGCCTTGATGTAGCTATCTACCTTCTGAAAACCTTCAAAAACCTTTATTAACTACTTGAAAGTGACTGGTCGGCCTTGGGGACCGGGACATGGGTCACTTAAAGAATAAAAAATATAGGAATCCAGAACTCTGGGATCTAGGAACTTATGTTCTGAAAGAATAAAGAATACATAAATACTTGGGTCTTCTCCAGCCTCCAGAGAACCTTTATTGTTGCTTATTGTTGTTGAAGGTCTAGAGGAGACAAGAGTTTCCATCTTCATCAACTTCCTTAAGACCAGCCCATTGGTACTTAGCCACCTCAATCTATTCCCCCGGGTCCAGAATATTCCCTTTAAACTCATTGGCCATTTTTGCCGCATCATGGCCATTAAGTACCATATGAGTCATCCTCATCATTTGGGCACCATCTACTCCCTCCGAGGATTGATATCTTGATTCCATCAGCTCATCAAACCTCCTCAAGACATACTCCTCCGGGGTGCAAGTATCGGTGCTGAAAGGTTCAGCTCCAGAGACCTTCATAAAAAAAGACTTATACAAATTAAAAGAATATTGTACCATGTTGGTCTTCTCCCATAGATTTCCCACCAGTTTCATGATTATCCCCAATGTGAGGTCAAGTCTGGAGTGTTGGGTCCTCACAAAATCGAATGAATCCTCCCCCAAAATTCCTGACTCAGAAACCACTTCCTCCCCAAGGCTGAGGAGTTCCATAAATTCTACTTTCCACACTTCATAATTTTCAATGTCACCTTCCCATATGTTGATAGTGGTTTCAGTCTAATGTAGGGCATGCCGGGCCACATATAAGTCCAGGAGGGTGGACACTAGGAAATGCCAGACATTTCCTACCTTTAGAGAAACCCACTCATCGACCACCTGGGATTTCTTCTTCATCGCTCGTAATGAATCTATGTCACTTTGTGGTAGTGGTGCATCAGATGTGGAGGTCTCTGGAGGAATAACACTGATAGGCTGGGCCAACTCGGTCAGCAACCCCATGAGGTTTTTAGTTTTCTCCTTTTCTGCCTTGAGCCTTTGGGCCTCTTTTTCATAACGGGCCTCCACTTCCCTAGCCACCTCTTTCAATAGGTGTACCTCACCCTATTTTCCCCTTTTTCCTAGCAATATCTCTGTGATATTATACTCCCCTACTTCGGTGGTTGCTTTGTTAGTGTCTGGGGGAGCTATTGCTACTACCACAACTATTTATCTATATGGCCCGGTTCAAAGAGTATGAACCATCTGGGCTTTCTTGGCCTTCAGTGGGTCCTGGGCCTAAGCCATCATTAGTGGTATGGGTCTCACCTGGCTCCTTCCCTGTGTCCTTTGGTTTGTTAGTATCATTTTCCCCTTTGACATTGATTTCATATGCCTTGTCATCTATATCTTTGGCCATGTCTGGGTCTTCATTCGCTGCCCCGGGGGTTTCTTCCTCTTGTTGTTCCTCTTGTTCCTCAACCTTTGCTACTAGGGTTTCCTCTTCCATTGGTATATCTTTTGGCAATGGGGGAGGTATCAGGCCAAGATTTAGCATTTGGGCCACAGTGATAACCTGCCCAAATTTCATTTTGGAGAGTGGCACTTGGACCACGGCGGTAGGGGTTACAGTTGTTCTCGAAGGTCCAGTTCCCCCAACAGATGCCATTTGTGCACTTTTCCTTTTTTGATCCACTCCCACATCCTATATCTCTAGGACTTCGGAGACAATCTCTTATTCTATTTCTTTCTCTTCTTCCATCTGCTCTTCCTACTCCTGTGCAGGTTCTTGTTCTGGAGCCTTCTCTTATTCGGGGATTTCAACCTCTATTTTCTCGATGTCCCCCTGTAGATTCTCAAAATTGTTGGTTGCAAAAACATCATCGAATTCATCCTACAGGGGAGGGTTGGCTGGGACATTAGCAGGATCTGATTCCCTCTCTGGCTCTGGGGAGTTAGAGGAAAGGATCTCAATTTATGGGATATGGGGCATCCCCAGCTCTGGCTCTGCCTTGGGCTTTTGGTTAAGCCTCTTCTTTCTCCTAGTGACTAAGGGTGGCCCTGCATCCCTTAGTACTGATTGCTCTTCTGGGTCCACCCCTGTTGCCTTAATCATTAAGGCTGCTAGTGAAGGGGAGGAGGGAGGAAAAATTGGTCTGGTCATGAGTACCAAAGTAGCCAGGCATGTGATTAAATTCTCCCTCATTTGCTGGGAGGCCGCTACTAATTGCTTTATCTTTTCTTTTATGGGGATTTCTTGCACAGTGAGAGTCTCCATTATTCCTTTCCCCTTATCCCCTCCTTGTGAAGAAGTCCCGGCCCCTGAGGTTATCTTTGGTATCGGCTGGGCAGCCCAGCGGACACTCCCAGGGCACACCTTCTTAAAATAGGTGTGACTGCGTTCGACCACATTGTGGGTGAACTCTTCAATACTGGGCCCTTCTTGGGTATCCTAGTCCACTGGTGGGAGGGCCAACTTATCGATCCCCTTTTCCCTGTACTGGGGATCGACTATGGAGCCTATGTCTAAGAAGTCCTCCAGAAATCTCTGAAGCTTCAATATTTCCATCATCACTGCGGTCGTCTTGATGTAGTGCCAGCCTTGGACTTCCATGTCATCCTGGAAATCTTCCCAAAAGTCCTCCATGTGGTATTGATGAGGCTCTGATGCTCGAGGAAGTGCAAACGCGATCTTACCATGCGGATCAAAAAGTTTCCATGCCAAGTAAAATTCCACCAAGTTATAGCTTTTAAGCTCATTATCTGCTTCTTTGGCGGCAGCCAGACTGCATGAATAATTCTCACAAGTGATTGGGAATGGAATGTTTGTTACCTTCTTTAGTGCATAGAAGGCATGCAGCTCCATTATCTACCTGTAATATTCCAAAAGAATTATCTTGTTCCCAAAATGTTTGGGTAACAAGTAGGGTTTCCTAGAGAAGCTGGTTACCCTGATGTATGTGTGTTGTTGAAACTGTATGTAATAATGGCCATAGCTCTAGACCAAATCCATTGCCTCTGTAGACAGGCAGTATCCTACTTCCCGGGTGGGTGTGAGTAGGTTGTAGTAAATGAAAGCATCATTTACTCAGAAAAAATTGGGTAATCTGACCTCCCATTGAATCTGTGGAAAATGGTCCCAAGGGGCCTTCTAACCGGGAGCTATCCCGAGTATGCCATCGGTGAGTAGCCCATTGGTGTGGGGTCGGTATTGTGCGAGGGCCCAAAGAACATAAGAAGTCATATAAAACTTCTTCTTCTGGACTATCTAAAGAAATTAGGAGTCCATGTGGTTTGAGATTATGGTGGCCCAGTCAAAATGTTCCCCACCCATGCTGATACCAAGCAAGAAGTAATACATCCACCTGGAGAATTCTCAGGCATGTTGTTTCCTGAAGACCCGACATAATGCTATCATCCCCATCTAGATGCTTTCCTTGAATTTGGACCTGGGGATCTCTATCTTCATCCTCTTGGGATCCCTCTTTGGGACCTTGAGCCAATGATTGTTCATATATATACGGGCTACCTCCTCCAACTGCTTAAACTTCTCTAAGGCATCTTCTCTGGTGACTACAGCTGGCCTGTCAAATTGAGGAATCCCCAACCCCATCTGAAATGTTGTGGCATTAAGAGACACCATAGGGGCGAGATACCTGGTTGGCTTCAGGGCTACGAGCATAACTGCTCGGATGGATGTATTGTAGTGAGATGCAAGTGTAAGAATGAGCTCTGGTGACTACACCAAGCATAGGGAGCAAGCTACCTTGAGAATCTCAGAATTCCTGATTTTAATGGCCAATGGATCCCCGGCCTGCCATTGAATGTACATCATTTTTACCAAGGCTTGCATCTCAAGCCATGTCCCAGTGCTAGTGTCGGTAATGAGCTATAATTTGGACTCAATCTTTGAGCCCATGATGACACTATCCTTTACGTATTTCATGCTCATGTGCAGTTTCTCTAGAGCCTTCTCCATTTTGGACCTAACAACTGCTCTGGTAATCACCGTAGAAGGAATTTTTGGACTCCCGGGTGGTGAAGATGTAGAAGCTTTAGACATGTTGAAATTATGTTGTTCTAGAAACCTGCAAGGCAAGGAAACCATCAGAACATATCGATAAACAAAAAACTCCAGGGTCTGAAAATCTTACCATCGTGGCGCCTGCTTTCCCTGAAAGGTTAGCTTAGTTCAAAAATCCTAGAAAGTATATATATATTTTGCAAACTTAGAAATTTAACCAATGCCCAAGCCTGGGGGTCTCATCACACTTAGTAAATGCCAGATGTGGGTTGGGTGATGGCAAGAGACCTGAAGTCCAGAGAACTAACCATTGGAAGGCGTGCACAAAAAGTGAGCTGTCAGACCTACGTGGACGCCACGTGGGTGTGCAATAAATAGAAGTTATGGTGAAAATAGAAAAGCCAACTGTCTGACTGCGTGAAAAGTAAAGGCCACTTGGACAAATTTAAATGCATACATGGGACATAAATGAATGGCAGGCTAGTTTATAAAGGAGAGAGAAAACCACCTGGTTGAAATCGGTCGAGAGCCAAGTTTCAACCAGGTGGTATTCTGCACAGAGCGAGCTCATAAATTAGGAACCAGAAACAAATATAGCATGGTGAGATTGACAGACTACCAAGAAAATATACATAGAGTATACACTATGTACAATAGAGGTGAAGGGTATATACATGTAGAATATAAGGATATACATCAATATACAACAAATGTACACATATACACAAAACGCAGAGCGACTATTCACAAAACTAGACAATCTAAAAACATCTACAACCTACTCATTATCTTACATCTGCACAGAGGGCAGACAACCCTCTGGCAGAGCTGACCCACCAATGGGTGGCAAACCAAAAAGAAATGCAACACCAAATAGAAATAAGACCACAAAACTAGACAAAGAAAACCAAAAAGCAAGAAAGCCAAGTGGAGAGAAGGCACCAACCTGAAAATGAAGAAGGGAAAGGAAAGGGACTCATGCTGCAAATTCTCTACAATAGCTTCTACCATCAAACAATCACCACTCACCACCACAAACCGCTCATAATTACTTAGAATAGCTTTGAATGGCTCACACTATATTATCGCTAAATCGCTGTAAAATCACTCTCAAATCGCTTAGATTTCTTAAGTGTTTTAATCGTGGTAAATGTGAAAATGATAGGTAATTTATATTTGTACCCATGATAAAAACAACTTACCTTTCCTTCTGCAAACTCTGGGCAGACAGACCTCCGGACTCTGGGCCTGGGGATTCCATGCAACCATATCTTCTTACGAAAAGAAGACATTGTGGCGAAGAATCCCGGAGTCCTGAATCTGGCTCCCGACAAAAGATGACCAACTCCGGGACCGGGTCCTGGAGACATGAGAGACAAAAACAAAAACAAATACAACACCACAGGAAGAAAACCCCGAAGAAGGAAAATAAAGAAAATGAAGAAAAAAGACAAGGCAAGAGCCAAAAAGAAGAAAGCAAAAAGGGGGACCCAACATTTTGCACACAAAATGTAGGGATGGGGATGTAGGGCATAACAAATGGAAACTATCTGGGATGAATGCCTTAGTGCATTCGAGAACTACAGTATCTCTGGTTAGCAAAACTGGAACAAATCATTACTTTAAGTATCTTACATGCAAAGAGTAACATGTCTGAGAAAATCCAGCCATACGCGATTTATCCCATGATCTTTTCATCAGTGGTGAAGTGTGTGCTTTGGAAGGAAACCAAGCTGATGACCTTTGGGAGAAGTAGAGAAGAGGCACTAAGTTTATCAAACCCTGAAGTCATTATATTTGTTCATTTCTCCCAGAGACCAGAGTTTTATCCCATTTTTTTTTCATGTTATATGTTTATGGGTGGGAAGGCGGTACTTCTTTCACCATTAAGCTTGAGCTTAGCTAATTTTAATGGTGGTAATTCTTTCACCCTTCCACCCATTTTAATGTGCTGAATGGGGAGAAAACTCTGGGCCCAGAAAGAATCTTTTAAAATTCTAGAGTTGGGTCAACCAGCTAGTGCGAATGATCTACCCTCGATGTGTCTAATTACTTGTCCCTTATTTTTGTTTCACTAATTACCAGAGTTCTGGAGATAAACCTGATGAAGACCACTCAATGTACTACCAAAATTCCAAAATAACTCCGGAGACTAGACCGATTCCATCACGCTAAAAATAGATTTCAAGTTCACCATGTCAAAGACAACATCCCAGAGACCAGGTGTTATGCAAAGCATTCCAATCCTCACAAAGGGAGAACAAAAAACCAAAACCTGAAAAGAAGACAAGAAAAAAAAAAACAACCACAAAAAAAGGATGGTCCTGGAGGATGGCCAGCAAGACTATTTACAAGACAAGGTACCTCCCAACAAGGCACTGGGAAAGAAATATTTACAAGCCATAAACTTTACATAAAATACAACATTGGGCAAACCTACCTTATTCAAAATAATGTTTAAGAAATTGTCCCTTGACGGGCAATGGGACAAGTTTTCCAGTCATGGTGCTAAGGCGGTAGGTATTTTCCCCGTAGATCTCTGAGATTAGGTATGGTCTGAGCCAGAGCTGTTGGAACTTGGTGGGCTTACCTTTCTTCTCTCGGGCCTTGTCCCACAATAGGACCAAGTTTGAATCTAAAAATCCTTGTATTGGGCCCTGTGGTCAAACCATCTTTTTACCACTACTTGATGATGCATGAAATGTTCAAGGGCTGCATCTCATTGTTCTTCCATCTGTACCAGGTTTAGGATCCAGACTTCTATGATATTATCCTGGTCACTAAACTCCTGCATAAACTATAATACTGGGCTCTGTAAGTTGATTGGGAACACTAGGTTCTGGCCATAAACCAGATGGAATGGGGACATCCCCAGGGTGGCTTTAATTCAAATGCGATCCATGAAAAGGGAAAATCTCAACTTTTGGTGCCAATCCTGGGGATTCTATTCTAGCAAGTGTTTGATCACTTCAAGTAGATTTTTATTCATAGATTCAGCAACATCGTTCCCCTGGGTGTAATAGTTTCTGGAAAACTTCAGAGTGATCTTCCAATTTTAGGTCCATTTAAGTAATTGTGCTGAAGAAAACATTTGTCACATACTAAAGCAAAGGGCAGTCCAAATCTTGTGACGATGTTTTCTTCTAGGAATTTAATAACTACGTCTGTCATGTTATTCTTGCAAGGTATAGCTTCTAACCACCGAGTGCAGCAATCGGTAGTGGTTAGGATGTACCAGTTGTTGGTAGACAAGTTGGGGTTGATTTCCTTGATGAAATCAAATGCCCATTGGACGAAGGGCTTAGCCTCAAAGACTGGTTGTAAAGGCATAGCCGGGTTATGCTAATGTTGTGCTGCAGTTTGGAAAGTGTGACATCTTCGAACGTGAGTGTAAAAATCTTTAAATATATAGGGCCAATAATGCCCAGCCTAGAGGATTTGATGGGGGGTGTTTTCGTCTGAGCCATGTCTGGTTCTAAACTTCCCATGGAATTCTTTGATCATTCTCACAATTTGGTCCCTATCAATGTACCAAAGGTACACTCCCTCGTAGTTTCTATGGTAAAGCATAGAGTTTTTGATCATGAAGTGAGCACTTTTCATCCATAGGGCTTGACATTTATTAGGAGGTAACCCCTCTGGACATCTATTATTTAACAATAAGTATACCAGATCGGTATACCACGGGTCTCGAGTGATAGATTCCACCGTGTAAGTTTGGCATTCTATATGGGGAGTCTCTTCTGTCATCACTCGACTCAGTCCCTAGCCTCAGACTATCTTCATGGGTTGCATTTCCAAGTCATATTTCTGGAGGATGGCCATCCATTTCTCCCATCTTTCACCTAATTCACTCTACATTAGTAGAGATTTCACAGCCTGGTCCGAGATGATAGCATGTACTTTGCTTCAGAGAACATAATGCCAAAACTTCTCCATAGTGCGAACAAGAGCAAAGAGCTTATTTTCCAATGATGAATACCAAACTTTGGTGTTCTTGAAGGGGGAGCTCATAAAATCTATGGGTCATTATTCTCCTTTGACCTTTTGAGTCAATACTCTCGCGGTAGAATGCGACGAAGCAAAGGAATAAATGTAAAATAGAAGGGAGTAGTCTGGACTAGCAAGGATAGGCGCCTCTGTTATCATTTGTTTGATCTGGGTGAACACCTACTTTTCTTCAGGACTCCACTCAATCTTGGTATCTTTTTTCATTATTTTATTGAGTGGTTTGACTATCTCAATGAATCCAGTGATGAACCACCAGACAAAGTTGATCTTTCCAAAGAAAGACCACATCTCTTTCTTGTTGTTGGGCATTTGTAAATTTTGCAGTGCTTCAACTCTCTTAGGGTCAATGGATATACCCTTCTTGGAGATAATATGCCCGAGTAGCTTCCCTTCAGTGACCCCGAATATGCATTTCTTGGGGTTGATGGATATTCCATACCGACGACATCTCTCAAATATTTGAGCAAGGTGGGCAGAATGTTCACGCCTGTCCCAGGAAAAGATGATCAAATCATCCATGTAGATGATTATACACCAATTCATGAGGCCCTTGAACATAATGTTCATGGCCTTTTGAAATGTGGACCCTGCGTTAATCAAGCCAAAGGGCATCCTCTAATATGCAAACGTTCCCCACTTGGTGGTGAACGCCATTTTCTCTCTATCTTCATACCTAACCATGACTTGGTTATATCCGGAGTACCCATCTAAGAATGACATCATTTGGGATCCATTCACGATCTGCAACACCTCATCCAATGAGGGGAGAGGGTGATTATATTTCTTGGAGGCCCTATTCACATTTTGGAAATCCACTCAAATGCAAATTTCACTACTTTTCTTTCTAACAGGGACTAAATTGGCAACCCACGTAGTGTGCCAGATTGGAAAGATTATCTGGACTGATAGCAATTTCTCCACCTCTTGACAAATTAGAGGCTTGATCAGTGGGTTGACCGGTCATTGCTTTTTCCAAAAAGGCTTAGCATCAGGTTTCAAGGGGATGGTATGAGTCATGATGGATGTATCGTATGTTTTCAAATCCTCATATCCCCATGCGATTATGTCTATGTATTCTCAGAGAACCACAAGAATCTTCTCCTTCTCCTCAAGGGAGCAGGAGGTGCCAATGTGTATCATCTTTTCTTCACCGGGCTGGCCGATGTTTACTTTTTCAAATTTACCTCCCTCAGAGGAGGATGACATCTTTTCTCGGCCCTGAGGGTCTAAGTCAAAGATTCATTCAAGCACGACCATCCCCTTTGGGATGGTGTTAGTGGGTAGGTCCATGATCCCATTATCTTCATCACCCTATCCAATATCGTCATGGTCTTGTTCCTCCACTATCTGATCCTTGAAGACACCAACATTGGCCATGAATGCTAGGATATGCTGATCATCCTCAAAAACCTAAAAGTGGGTGACATTGTCTGGAATGGACGGGGTGGGGATCATGGTGGTACCCTAAACTTTGAGAATTTAGAAGTCCCACTCCATTATCAAGAAACGAGTTTCTCCATAAAAAAAAAATTAAAGGAAGGAAGCTTTATGACACAAATAAATAGAACTAACTAATCGAAGCCTTCAGAAAATGCTGGAATTTCAACCTGCTACAAAGATGATGCCGACAGAGGCTGAAGATGGTCGAATTTTAAAAATCTAAAACTGACCCAGTTCAGAAAATTAAATTTTCTATCTCCAGAGAAAATATTATCTTTTCACGATGTGTTTTGGATTTTTGACCAAAGACAAATATGAAAGTTAGGTAGTTATTTTTTAGTTAGTTTATTGTTTTTTCAAAATATTTTGTAATAAGGGTTGTGTTTTTTCACCTTAAAGAGGTTTGAAATCCACTCAAACACATATATATATACATAATGTAAAATGTAAAGAGAAGACAATACAATATAATACAATTTCACATATTTGGATAGTTTTTAATCAACATGTATAACATGGACCTGGATGTAC
>MU225349.1:975557-991413 GCA_018584345.1 Thuja plicata
TGATTTATTCAAGCCTACTTGCCATCTTGAGAGATCGGTTGAATTCTGTACACAAGTTATCTTCTATAAAATGCCTTAAACTAGTAGATAGTGGTTAAGGTAAAGGTTCACCCGCCTTGGTCTTGCAAAGCTAGAAGTACAGGGGAAGAGGATCATAATCGATCATTCCCATTAGTTGGCCAAAAATAATTGGTTTTCCAAACATTGGATTGGCAAGTCCATAGGAAATCCAATTCAGCATTTTTGGGCACCAACAGATCATCTCAACCAAAAATATTTGGATTCGCGAGTCGGCCATGGGCTCAAGTGTGCTGGCGGTAATAGTGAGGGCATCCAGGACATAATTCTATTGCTGGGGAATAAGATCAATGCCAAAGGCATCAAAATCTTCAATAAGTCTCCATGCTCGATTGCGGTATACGGCCAGCCTTTTTTCATGACATGTATATTGACTCTGGACCTGTTTGACAACCAAATCTAAATCACCTAGAGCCTGGAGGCAGGTGATCCCTTTCCTTAATGCAAATAAGAGTCCAAGGACCAAAGCCTTGTACATTGTAACATTGTTTGTGTAGTTGAACTGCAGCCTGTAGGATTAATTCTACTCTGGCCCCATAGCCTTGTTTGGACCGGGACCCATCAAAATTAAGGGTCCACAGATTGTTGCTTGTATTTTAGAGGTGGGGAGTGGGAGTAGCCTTTGGGTTGCTTTTGGGAGACTCAGGAGGAGCTTCCTCCTGCACTATTGGCGCATGGGTGAGGTTTACCTCTGGAGAGGTTTGAATTTGAGGTTCCCAAAGAAATGGCACTAAAGAAGTGCTTCCAGTAGGAATACTAGGCTCCGGGGAATCAATTGTGCGTTCTCTATTCTAGAAGGCGTCGATGTGCCGGGTAGTGATAGAAAGGCAAAGTCCACACTCTAGCTCTGAATGTTTTTGATAGTGTGCTCGACACCAAGTACCAGACAAGAGTGTAGTGGGGGTCACTGTGGCACCCTAAGAGTTGACCTCAACCCTCAACTTTTATTCTAAGTCCTGGGTTATCTGTAGAACTATGGGGGCCTCCCCGGGGGTGAAATCAAATGTTAATATTTCAAAGGGTTGGTACACCTCGGGGGAAGTCTCAGAGAAGAAGACCTCACTTACCCTCCTGACTTCAGTAAGGGCTTTCTTTATTTGGGGCTCACTCTCAACCCAGATCTTGTTTGATTCTCCTTCCCAGGGGAGCCACAAGTGGGAAAAGTTGGTTGAAAAGTATCCGTTCAAGGACTTAGACCAATTCTGACTCAATAACATCCCATAAGTCTCTAGGATTTCCACCAGTTGGATGTCAATTATGCTGGCTATTTTGGGGTCATGGATAAGCTATATTTGGATGTTCTTCAATTCTCCCACCATTTTCATAGTAGTTTTGTCCAATTGAATCACTACGCCATTAGATGGGGTGGGGCAGAATCTGAGCTTCTGGAATATGGAAAGGGGCATGATGTTTCCCGAAGCTCCAGAGTCTGCTAGGTAGTTGTGTATGTTTTTGCCTTGAATATTCAGGCCTAGAAGGAAGGGAGGATCTTCATTGTTTCCCCATAAGACAGCCATGTTGGCATCCTTAAAAGAGACAGTCTTAGGCAGGCGACTAACAACTTTTAGATTTCCCAAGAGCTTCAGAAGAGACTTCTTCTGCCCAGGATAGTTTAGCAAAACCTCCATCAAGGTATGGAGGTAGTGGTTTGTTCTAATGCCTTTGTAATGTCAAATCTTCCTCCCAGGAATTGGTGGCTTCCCTCAGCCAGGTCTTTCACTTGGTTAGAGATAGAACCTTTTGGAGGGGTAGGACGATTAGTTGTATTATCCCGGGGAGGAGTGTCTTTGGTAGGAGGTGTTGGCATATAGACTGGTCCTCTACCAGCCTAGCTCCGAGTATTGTATGGTGTCCATGGGCTAGTGAAGGCATTGGCCTCAAAGGCTGGAATCAATTCATCAAAGAACCCCTGCAACTTATATTCTTCTTCATCTTCTCCAGAGGATCTGAAGAAGATGGTCTCACAAGTGAATGCACTGTGAGTTGACTCTTGCACGGGAGGTTCTAGGGAAGTAGCATCATGCGATTATTGTCTATCTAGCTGGGAGATCATGATGACCTTCTCCAGTGTGGCACAGTTCACCTCATTATGAGATCCTGTGTCGTGAAATCTACACCAATTGGTCATGGGTTGGAATTCCATGATTGGTGTGAAATGTGATGGTCCAGCACCACCTTGTGTTAGCACTTTTTCTTGTAACACTTACCTAATGATGACAGTATACCTCATATACTTGAAAGCAACCTCTTTTAGGCAAGAGAAAGGATAATTGCTAAGGATTGGATAATATCCTTCTTCATTTTTGAGTTCCACGGACTTAGGTAGGTTTTACCTTTTAAATATTACTGATGCTTCAGCCTATGTATCTATTGGATTATTTCATTCACTATTTATGCACCTAAAACCTCACTGTAACAACTTATAGAATACTTTAGAGATTTCAATGATTAATTTGAAACAGAGTATTATAAGCCAGGATATCATTTTTATAACATGAACTAATGAGACAAGGATCTGCATCCTTCTTCCTTTTGTCTTTAGGAGGGATAACCTGATGATTCACTCTCTAAAGAATCAACAAAATAGAAAATATCCTTCTGATATAAGTCTTTAATGAGTTCAGCTCATTTTTTTCAGTAATAGATGTGTTTTAATTGAAATAATTTTGAATAGTTTTGAAAAATTGGATGATGATAGATTATCATATCAAGACCTAGATTAGTGCCTATCCTTTGGGTTACAGAGTCAAAAGCTTAAAGTCTCACAAAAACAAAATACTGTTAGCCACCTTACAACCTACATGCAATTCAGATAAGTTGCCTTACAAATTATCTAGTTACCTCTAAAATACTGTATCAAATCTTTAAATACTGATATGCTTCCCAAAACCACTCACAAAACTTAGTTCTTTACATGAAAGAAACTTGTAAGTAATTAGATAGCTACCTTGTAACCAAAATGCTTCTGACTGCCTTACAACCTTAAGCATAAAAAAGCATACACAGGAAATAAAGAGACAACAATAGAGAAGAGTAAAATTGCACCGTATTTTATTGATGTAATCCTTCTTTCATACATGAAAAAGATTTGAAGCTTGACAAATACAGACACAAATTTAGAAAGACTGATTTTTCAATATATTTCATCCTCTTTAGAATACAACTCTTTTTTATATATATAGGTCTTAAACCATCTTGGAATTCTTTTCAAAAGGATGCTACAAGCTTTGGATGGTCTCAGAAAACCTTACCCTAAAACCATAGAAGAGACAAAAGAAAAAGAGAGAGAAGAAGCAGTGGAATAACCAAGTCAAAAGATAAAAATAGATATTCTTTGTCCTTCTCCTGATCTAGTGACTTCATTTTGATAGTATATATGGTAGCTGGTAGTATTCATGTCAAGTCTAGATGACCGTGCTTACATACTCACCTACACTTTCCTTTTGTAATAATTGACTTCTTTATCTTCAATAGTGAGGCACCAAGTATGCACCCTTACTCATCATCCAAGACTTCTTCTTCAACTATTGGCTTCTTTCTCTTGGGTGTGGTCATCAATTCCCATGATTTCACTTCATCATCTAATGGCCATTTGAAGTCTTGAGTACTCTGTATTTGTACCTTTTGCCTATCCCATCTAGCATCAGTGATGTTCTTAACATCTACTAGAAACTTGTTGATGTCAGTTTCTGTCTTGAAAGCTTCATCCAATATTTTATTGAATCCTTCTATATCCACATCTATCCCCGAAATAAATGCCTCATCACTAGGCATTTTGCTATCAAATTCATTCCTCCAGGAATCCAAGGCCTTTACTTGATCATCATCTCCTCTTAAGGAAGGAACAAATCTATTAAATTCATCAGAGAAGAGGCTTAATTTAACCTCTATTTGATTCAATTTGCCTTTAAAGAACGAGAGAGAAATATTGACCCTTTTGATCTCATCTTCAACTTCTATCACTATCTCTGGCAAATCTGATCTTAGGGTTTGCAAAGATGCTAACTTTTCAAACAATTGTACCCTAGTAGACCATTTAGTAAAATAGGGGTTCATGATAGCTAGATGTTTCATGACCTCTATATGCAAATATGGCAACTTATTATAAGCATTAAGTACAACATCATTCTTATCCTTCAAGATTTCAATTCGATGTTGTAAAACACCTCTTAATGCTCTCAAAGCAATTTAATTTCATTTCTCTCCCTCAACCTTTTCCTTGACCACCTCTTCTGACTTTGCCTTGTCTTCAATTTGCAGCGGTTGTGGTTGTACAGGCACATACATCACCACAGGATTATCTTCCAATTCTTTCATCAATATTTTTATCACCAGACCTTGCTGGTGCATTTGTATATGGCACATCTCTCAATCTTTAGCCAATGCACTTGTCTCTTCTATCAATGTGCTACACTTTTTAGACAACTATTTAGTTTTGTCCTCATTTAAGTGAGCCCAGTGTATCATGATTTGGGATATTTCCAAATCCCCTATATTTTTCATTGTCCACACAATCTGACTACCAACCATATTCTCCTGGATGTTCACCACTTGGGGCTTTTGATCCTTTGGGCATAGGCTCCACATTACAAAAGCTTGAGACTTTGGGCTATACCCAAATCCTTTGATTACATCTCCCATCTGAACTTCACTAGCCATTTTGAGATCTGGTTGTTTTCTTATCTGGTCAATTATGAAGGCAGATGCCAAATCCCATCCCTCAGCCAATAATATACCACTGCCTAGCACCAATTTCCTGGCCTCCTCAGGTGAAATGTCCTCACTTTTAGGATCATAAGACTGTAGAGCCACTAAAACCTCATTTGTTATTGTCTCTTCACCATCAATTGTCAATTAAGCTCTTATCTGCTCCTTCTTGTACCATCTGAGGAAGTCTTTAAACTCCTCAGTTTTGACAAAGTTTTCATCATTCAAAAATTGTTGTTGATGGACCAATCTTTCATCAACATAGGCCTTAAGAGGCAATTCAACCTTATCCTCCAAATCAGGTTGTTGCTTCTTGCCTTCCCTAATCAATTTCCTTAGGTTATGATGATATAACCTATTCCTACTAGGGCTTTAGACTTATCCCTTTTCTTATCTTTCCCCTCAACTGAATGTTGACCTATTTCTACTTTCTGCCTCTTAGCAATAGGCTCTTCTACATCATCAGGTTGTGTCACCACTGTCAAATCAACAATGTGACCCTCTGTTACCTATAGCTGTGGCACTTCAGTAATATTTTTCTGTGGTGGGACATATCTACTGGGATATGCATAATCATTGTCACTACTACTATCATATTCAGACTCTAAGTGATCTGGCCCTTGGGCACCTTTCTTGTCAAGAACACTCTCAAGCTGTTCAATAAGCACATAATAATTGTCTATCATGGCCTTAATCTTATCAAAATATGGGAGATCAGGGTAAAAACCCCAAAAAGCCATCCCATTTCTCTTGATTTGTCTTTCAAGATTTAACAGCTCCTGAATCCTCATTCTTCTTCTCTGAATGTCATCTTCATCCAAAATTTTCCTTGTTGCATCTTCCTCTATGCATTCACAGTGGACATTGGTATTGGGGATTGTAGGAGTATACAATTTTATCACCCTTGCCATGAAGCCTTCTGGGTCAATATATCTATAAGGAGCTGCCCCCATTCTGCACCCCTCCAACCACTAGCCCACTACATCAATAGCACCTTTGCCAATTGTAAAATTAAAAATTCTGAACTGCCTAGGGGTCAAAGTCCCCTTCTTGTGTGGTGCAAAATGCTCATTGTTTGTTAACAATAGCTGCCATATAAACTCCATTGTAGCCACTATTGTTGGTACATAGTAGAGTAAGAGATGAGGTGGGTGAATACACCCATATACCCTAATAATAGTATAATTCTCTTCCAAGAAGAAATCACCCCAATTATGTTTTCCCTCCCACTTATCAGTATAGTCACATGGCCTTAGTAGTTGCATAATATTTAGTGGGACCCTTGTCTTGCTGATGCCCCGACTTTGTATTATTGGATATACAATCCAATTCTAAAAAGCACAATAATCACATTCCTTAGACGTGTAATTCCAAACCCTCACCCAAAATTGGATAGGATTAGGTCCTCCCTGGTAAAACCTCTGAGGGGCCAAATTATCCCCATCTATCCCTAGCACTCTACATAAGGCATAGGCGATATACTTAATGTAGAAGTGTAAATCCTTATAGTAGTATGGGCTTGTCCCAGACATAGGATCTAAATACTTTCTCACCTCCTTCAGCATATGTTTCTGCAACTGTCCTCTAGCAATACCTGGCTTTAAACTATATCTTTGTTCCTACTTTGTCATGTCAATTCTTGTAGACATAGTGCTATATAAGCCAAAAGCTTGCATGAATAAATTTCTGTTAAGGATAAGTAGGGCAGTGCCATCATTCCTTTTAATTTTTTTGGACAAAAAATCATAATGGCTAGCAAGATCTAGGAACAAGTCTACATCTATGTAGACATTAGGAACAATTAATCTAGCTAAACCACAAGTCCAAGGGTTTGACACTAGGATAGCTTTATCAGAATTCTTGTAGAAGTCAGTAAAAAGTGAAAAACCTATTGTTCTCAGAGTGTTAGCATCTCGTATATCATGATAATCATCTATGAGCACATTGGCATTTTCTCTTTTGTTTTGAGTTGAACCAGGAAGCAATCTGAGGAATTCATCAGAATAATTGGGTTTTTGCTTTGCCTCCTCTTCTGCATTTTCACTTCCACCACTGGTCGAAGCCACACTGACCACTCTACTCATGTTTACCATGCTTGAATCTCTTCTTCTTTACCAATACTAAAACAAATCTATCTCTGAGATTCACTTACTCCCCTGTGCACAATTCTCAGGAAATAATGACTTTTAAGCAATAGAAAACCCTGCAAATCTCTGATTTTTCTCTCTTTCAGAATACTTAGCTCTTCTCATTTTGAAATTCTAAAAGCAAGGTGAATGAAAATGAATACATAATCAGCCCCTTATAGTAACCATTCAAAGTACATGGCTCATAATTTGGAAAACATCAATTATGTCTTTAATTCAACATACTGCGAAATTGATTGAAAAACTAGCCGTAGTTCCATGAGCGTGACAGGAAATCAAATTCATAAAACTAAATCCTCATAAAAACCTTACAGAATTCAAATAAGATGACATGTCTTCTTGCGATTGGCTTACTATCACACATCTCAGCTACCCCTTTTTGCACAGTAATCAAAATCTAAGCCTATCATTGGTCGATGAGTGACTCACATTATCATATTAGATACTGTCACCTTTTCTTAATATTTGGTATTAGGCGACCATGCGACTGCATACAATTTCTCTGTCGCTGACCCTAGTCCTTAACCCATGATTTTTTTGGAGACTCAGTGACTACACAACTTTCCTTACCTTTGTTAACAAAAGTTATCATCTGGTGAGCACGTGACAATGAGGAAATCAAAGTCGCTAATGGTTAGCACTAACTCACATCCTTTTCGGAGACTACGTGACTAACCGTGACTTTTAGCTTTCACGGTTATCTCTCAGTCGCTAAATTTTTTCTTCCCTTTGCAAGACCCCATGACTACCCTTAGTCACCCAATTGAAAAATACAAATGTTAAGTGTCAAAACCTTTTGAGACATCATGACAGGTACTATGCCCTTTACTTCATCTGACGACTTTGCGACATACCCTTAGCTCTAAGTCGCGAGTACTTTTCCTTTTGGATTCTCTTATTATTATACTTTTCAACCACTATAGGATTTTTTAATCACTTCATCTGACGGCTCCCGCCAAATTGCCAAGTAATCCATTATACCCTTAAAATCTTCAAAGACTTTGCGACAAACAAAAGCCCTTAATTTAGTCTCATAGTCGCTGAATAAAATCTTACCTTTTGGTGATCATGCAATAAGTCTTTGAAATCTAGTTACCTTCTGACACATGTCTCATTGATCATTTATTTCTACATCACATAATGGAAAGCTGAGTCATCTCCTAAATCTGGCGATAACCCGACTGTGCTTTTACCTCAAACAGCATATGGTTAGTCGCAAAGTCTCGCCAACTTTCACTTTACTGGCATCCTTTCTAGAGACCATGCGACTAAAGCTTTGCACAACTTACTTAACCTTAGACCCATCTAGTGATTATGCGACATAAAGAGATCACGATGTCTTGTGACAAACCCTTAGTTGCTAATAATTTCCTGTGACATCACGACCTATCTTTGCGTCCCTTCATATACTGCTGGCCTGTTCACTGATCCCGCGACTACGTGATACAAACTAAATCATGAAGTCTATAAATTCCAAAGGAATATTCTAACTTAGAGTGAGACTATGTGACACAAGCCAATCGCCAAGTCTGGAAGAAAAAGGGAATATGTCATTTAAGTTATGCGACTAGGCGATCAGAATGTAACATATGACTTAAGTGAAACAAAAAGTAACAGCAAAACATGAGCGAAAAAAATGTTAGGGTTTCTTTTCAATTCGGAACACCAAAGAAGACCTAGAGTTTCAAGGTTTTTACACATTCTCATAGATTCAGACTTGAAAACCTGAAAACTTTGACAGGGAAAAGGTATAAGAACTGAGAGACTTCTGCTTTAAACATGAAATCAGAGAGAGAAGACCACAAAATTTAGGGAGACTAGCCAAAACCAAGAATACAACCAACAGTGGCTCTAATGAGGATGGCTAAACATATTTTATGGCAAAGAACCACAAAATATCTGGTTGCAAACCACAACAAAAATAGAGCAGAACACCAAAAATAAAAAAGGGAAATATTTACAGAACCTACAAACAGGGAAAGGAAAGACTTACATATGATACATTTTTACTTGTGCACTGCTTTGATTTTTACTTGAAGAAAGGCTTCAAAAATTTCCCATGCATAGGCAACTCAAAACTTTCTCCCTCCTTATTTTTCAATAAATATGAGTCTTTGCCAAAATGTTCTGAAATAATATAAGGTCCTAGCTATAAAGACTCAATTTTTTTGTGCTTACCTCTGTCCTCTGCCCTTGCATTCCATTGGAGAACTAAGTCACTAGCCTAAAACTTTCTATTATTAGCCCTTTTTTCAAACAAATACTTCATTTTTTGTTGTAACCTTATGTTCTCTTTCTGACTATCTCTCCTTGTTTCATCTAATTCTATCAACTATATCATCCTATCTTGCATCTGGTCAGGGACATCTAAATGTTATTCTTGTATGAATTGGTAAACAAGTAGTATATTGTTAATTGGCAACCTTTCTTGTAAACCATATACCAACTCAAAAGGAGACTTATCAGTTGCCTTCTTAAGTGTTATCCTATTAGCCCAAAGAGCTAATTTCAATTTTGTGTGCCATGTTTTCTTGTTTTGTTCCAGAGTCTTCTTCAGTATCTTCAATATGCTTTTGTTGCTAGACTCAGCTTGTCCATTAGCCTGTGGGTGATATGGGGATGAGTATGATATTATAATCCCATACCTTTCACAGAAACTTGTCATTTCTTCTGATCTAAAACTCATAGCATTATCCATTACTAATTTACTAGGCACACCAAACCTAGTTAAAATGTTATCCATGAGAAACTCAGTAACCACCTTGCTTGTTTCTCTCTTGGTAGGGATAGCTTCAATCCATTTAGTAAAGTAATCAGTGGAAACCAATATCTAGCTATGCCCTGCACTCGATTTCTCTTAAAATTCACCAATAAAATCAATCCCCCACATAGAAAAAGGAGCCTCAGTGCTCACTGGATTTAGCAACAGAGCACCTGAAAATTTCAATTTGTTGGAAAACCTCTGACATGGTTGACATTTCCTGACATAAATATACATATCTTTGAACAAGGTAGGTCAATAATACCCTGATCTCAAAATCTTATGGGCGGTGGTGTTAGTAGAAAACTGACCACCACATTCCCCTTCATGCATCTCAATTAGAACTTTCTGAGCTTGGTATTTTTCAAGGTACAACAATAGTATACCATTCTTATCTTTCCAAAACAAATCTCCTTGGATCAGAATATACCTTTGAGTTTGTAATTTCAGACTCCTCTTTTGATTTTTAGACAAATGATCAGGGCATTTAGCATTTTTGAGAAAGAAAACAACATCTGCATAATATGGTTGCCTTTCTATACTATTAATAGCTTGGTCATGTATTTCTGTCTGGTTTAGTTGTACTAAATCTAGGTTCTCTTCTGTCATAAGTTTTTCCAGGCCGTGTCCTCTTATTAGTTTGGTGATATTTATTTCAAGGTTGAATTCTTGAATTCTTGTAATCCACTTACATCTCTTACCAGTTATCTCTGACTGTGTAAGGATATCTTTTACTGCTGAATGAGGAACATAGGCCTGCACCTTAGCACACACCAAGTAGGGCCTAAAAGACTTTACAACTTTTACCAATGCATAAGCCTGCTTTTCCATTATTTCATAGTTAAGCTCTGCAGCCTGCAAGGATCTACTATAAAATTCTATGGGATGTTCAAATCCTTGTTCATCCTTTTGAAGCAATATGGCAACAATCGTATGAAATGAGGCAAATGAAACAAAGAGAAAGGCTTAATGTAATCTGGAGATTTCAAAACTAGAGCCTGTTGCACTGCCTTACCCCTTCCCTGGACACTATATGTCCAAGCAACTTCCCCTTTTTGACTGCAAAGTTACACTTCTTAGGATTCAGTGAAACACCATATTCCAATGCTTTGTTAAAAATCTTACCCAAGTGGTCACAGTGATCAATAGCCCTTTTGGAATATGCAGTCAAGTCATCTTGATAAATAACCATAAATAGATCTATGAATCCCTTGAAAGAAACATCCATGGCTCTCTAAAAAGTTGCCCCTACATTTATTAACCCAAAAGACATTCTGATATACACATATGTTCCCCAAGGAGTAGTAAATGCAGTTTTATACTACTCTGTTTCTTTAACTAGAACCTGGTTGTAACCTGAAAAACCATCCATCATAGACAACAATTCACAACCAGTCACCTTATGCAACATTGCTTCCATATTTGGAAATGAATAGTTATCTTTCAATGAAGCAATATTGAGGTTTCTGAAATCAACACACAGTCTGATGTCACCATTTTTCTTTCTAACTGGCACTAGATTTGATACCCATGTTGAATGTCTGATGAGTTGAATTATCCCAACATCTTTGAGTTTCATCAATTCTTGTTGCATCTTGGGAGCCAACAAGGGGTTAATAGGTCTTTTTTTTGCCTGAATGGCTTCACATCTGACTTCAAAGGGATTTCATGCTAAAAAAGGTCTTCTCTATATGCTTTCAAGTCATCATACGACCAAGCAAAGACATGTTTGTATTTTCTCAATAGCTTGATTAGATTTATTCTTACATGAGAATCCAAACCCTTCCCAATATAAACTACTTGAGGATTATTTTCAAATCCTAATTTTATTTCTTCTAGATCCTCAATATTGGCATTGCTTAACTTTGATGTATCATTTTGCTGACTTATAAACAATGCCTCAAGTTCAACCAAACCCCTAGGAATCTGATTAGAACTTAATTGGACAACTTCATTTCCAAAGATATAATCTTTTCCATCATCATATTCCAGTAAGGAACCACAATCTATACTTTGGTTCTCATAATGATCTAAACATTGCATGAACCTCAAAATATCTTGATCATCCTGGAACACCTACCAGTTGTATATGTTGTCTAGAACAACTGGCCTTGTTTTGACTTCAAGTATTGATACTCCATGTAAGGTCAAATCATCATTTTTCATAGCCACATTTTCTATAAAATCAGCCATAATATTTTTCGACCTTTCTAACCAATTTATATTAAAAGCATCAAACATTTCAAGTTGATCCCAAATAGCATGTTTGTACATTTTCAATCTATCATTCTTTACAACATATTTAGATGTGACTTGTGCTACCACCAACTCAGAATCACCATAAACCTTTAAACATTTTATACCATGTTTGATAGCAATTTCAAGTCCTAAGAATAAAGCCTCATACTCTGTGGTATTGTTTGTACATTGGAAGGCTAACATAAATGAGTACTTAAAAGTTGTACCTGATGGAGATATCAACAATAATCCTGCCCTGATCCTTCTTTAGAGAAAGCACCATCAAAGTACATTTTCCATAATCCATCTTCCTGCAAGATTAATTCTCTGTTCAAAGGGTCAGCTTCTTGGTCTTTAAGTTCATCTTTCTGCATTCTGAAATTTTCCATGTCTATGTCAATGCAACAGTTTACATTAGTATCCTCATATTTTTCTATCATGTGGGGAGTTTGACTCTCCCTCAAGACATTAGCGTTTTCTCTGGCAATGTTAAAAGTAGCATATGATAAATCATTTTGTATACTACCACCCATTGAAGCACTCCATTTCCTTGATAACAACATGCCAGAATGAGGTGGTATGTCAACCACAAGAACATTCATAGTCATCACTACATCAGGGCAAACTGCTAGTCTATAAGGCATAGCATCAATAGTACCAATTACATGGACCTCTCTAGAATCCATAGCTCTACATCTGCCATGAGGTGTATCAACTTGTATCCCCATTGCCTTCATGATTTCAACTGGAATAACTATATTTGAGGCTCCTGAATCAATCATACAATTCTTGATCATTTTATCATTAATTATCAATGAGAGAAAAAATGGGTCAACAACTTTTGGAGAATGTTAGCGAATAGATTTTTCTTTTTATAAATAATCTTTTAAGTTTCCTCTATCACCCTTAAAAGATAGACTATTCCGAACAGTTGGGTAAGTGTATTTTATAATCACTTCCCTCTGAATCTTCTATAGGTATAGCTCCCTTAAATGATATTCAATCAAATGAGAAAATACTTTAATCAGTTAGCTTTTAACCAGAAAGCTTATAAAGGCAACAATATCATTCTTTGATGATATGTTTTGAAACAACTAAAAAAGTATAAATAACCAGGTAATGAATAGGAAGGAAACACAGTCACTTCCACAATAGCATTTCATGAAAAACATAAACAACTTTGACTACAGATAATTGATAATAGATAAAACTCAAGATTTAGATACAATGAAATACTCAACTAAGATATAAAATAGATCAAATATATGCCAACACAGGGAACTTTACTTAAAATCATAAACAACACAGATTTATTGATTTTTCTGTCATATACTTTGAGAATTACTACACAAGTAATTATCTAAAAATCAACTCAGTTCACAGCAATCACCTTCTGAATTCTAATTATCAAAAACTATCTATCTATCCCAGTTTTTCCAAACCTATTCAAATTTTTAGCAGCCAGAATAAATAGCAATAGAGCACCGAGAGGCCTCCCAAAAAACATGGCCTTTCGGTGAAACAGTTAAGTAACAAATCCATCAGTCAGAGGACATGCATCCTTGAAATTTAGCATAACAATAAAGTAAAAATAGGAAACTAGATGGCAAAATTGGGTTCTTTATCCAAGGCATGATCCTCACTTGTCACTGGGCTGCCTTCTTCATCGGTAATCGATTGAGTCAGTTTCCATTCTTTTTAAGCTTGAACTAACTCTTTGGCAAGCGACAGGTGTGGGATCTTAGAGTTCACTATCCGGTCCATGGAGGCATCTTTATTCTAGCTCAGCTTCTTCATCCTATCAATAACATTAGATAACTAATCAACGCACAAATAGAGAATGGATTCAATCCTTGCTATCTGGGCCAAATCAGAGGCCTTGGGCTGAATCTTGTCTCTGATGGTTTTAATAGCTGATTCAAAAGCATCTAAGGCACCTTTCAATTCTTGTTCACCAAAGACAGAGGGGTAGGTATAAGTGAAATTAATCACTTTCAACTCTGTAAGGGTAGCCTTTTGGATTTTCTTTGCTTCAGCTTCATACTCTTTATTCTCTGTAACAGCACCTCTTATCAGGGAAATACGCCAGCTGATGTTTTTTCTGAGTATGAAGAAGTGGGACTCCTCGGCACCTTTCAGTAACTTTTCTGCACAGAATTTACCAAAGCCATGCCTTTCAATCTCCATGAACTTGGTCATCGCTTACACCCACTTTTCTTCATCCGTGCTCCATACCTGTCGCTGAGCCTGCAATTCCTCTATAGTTGTCTCAGTGTTATGAAGGACCGAATGGGAATCTTTGATATACTGTTTGCCATTTTTTAGTACCTAAGCCATCCACTCATCCATTGAAGAAACTAGAGTTCTTCCCCTTTGAACTTGATTCAGTAGATTCTTATTTTCTTCAGAATTGGGATCGAACACTTGAGAAGAATGAGACAACAGAGTAGCATCAAAGTTGTAAAATGCGTTAATAAACTAAGAAATTGAAACAATGGTCTGTTTCAATTCTTTCTTTTCTTTTCTATCCTATACTGAAGTAATTAGCATCTGCTGGGCTATTTCTTTGAACAAGTGGTTTTTCCCAGCTCTATCCATTGTTCCCAACTCTATTTTGGTAACTTCAAAGTCCTCAACTGCCACATCTGGTTTCTCTTCTTTGGGTCTATAAGTAGAAACCTTGGCCATCCATTTTCCAGTCTTAGCATCAGAAAACATGCACGCTGTGCTTTTTACCTTCTTGGCCTTGGGGGTTTTCTGAGCATACTTACAATATCCTGCACTGGTATGGAGATAGGAATTAGACTCCATTTTTTATTGACCGAGGAAGTCAGCCATTCTGATGTGTCACTGGTCACTGCCAGTTGGGGACCGACCTTAATAGGAGCATCCATCAGATCCAAGGTTACGTCTTCAAGATCAAAAAGATCTTTCCCAATCTGGTCTTCATCACCAATTTGATAATTCAAGTCTTCAAATTTATCATCTTCTAGATTTACCATCTCCATCTGTTCTTGAGTCATATTTGCCTTCTTTTGATATCGGGAGGGTGACCTAGTGATACACTGAGGAGAAACCACAGATGAAAGTTCCACAATAGACTTCTTTTTAGATTCTTTCTTCTGTTGCTTACCAGATGAACCTGCATTATCAGATGTTTTAGGTGTGCTAGGAACAAAGGGGGAAGAAAACAAAATGGAAGACTTATTTCCAGTCTTTTTAGGACTAAACTGCCCTTTCTTGGCTTGTACCCACTTCTCAGTTAACTTGAGAACATGCTGTGTTCTATTTTGAATGTCATCATCTTCCTCCTTTGACCAATCAACATCTACTTCTTCAGTATCGAGAGGTCTTTTGAAATCAGGTTCAATCAAATTAGAGCCATCATCTGTCAATCCCTCTATGCTGAATTGTATTCTCATTGACAGAATTTGAGAGATACAGGGTTTGCTGTGGCTTCTGATCATGACTTGAGATTCGTTTACACAATCTTCCCAGAAATCCTCTAAATGGGGAACTGGGAACATGTGAGACCTTAAGCCCAGGCTGCCGCTAGAAATTTTTTTATTATCAAAGCCTATTCTTTCTATATAGTACTTGAAATCAAAATGACCTAGGTCACTTCCGATACTTATAGCATCTTCAAAGGTTAGACAAGAAAACTTCCCTAGCTGTAATGGAAATAGTTTTTCACCTAGGTCTCCAGGAAGGAAACGCTTTACCATGACAGCAAGCTGTCTACAAATTTTAGCAAAGATAAAATAGTCAAATGCATATCGAGGCAATTTGGTAGGGGTGTCTTCAAAACCGCCAATCCTTAGATAAGAGAACTTAGGGAATTGGATGTAATAACTCCCAAACCTAGTCACAAAGTGTTGAGCTTCTGAGCTCATCCTCTTGGCCGAATCTCCAGACATTTCAAAGC
>MU225349.1:991463-1005023 GCA_018584345.1 Thuja plicata
CTCCAGACATTTCAAAGCAAAGTTTTCCCATAAAAGTATCATGAACTCTTCTATAATTTTGAATTGCACTATCTTTACGAAGCATAGAGAAATATTCAAACACACACATGCCATCAATCCAAGTCTCATGAATCATGCCACTCCATACCCTACTACATGCTAAACAATACATGAGATAAGAGGACATATTAAAGTTACAGCCAGTATGCTTGGCACTATTCAACTGTTCCCTCATGGATTCTGCAACTAACTTAGCCCAATCCAACTTATGCTTGCCCTCTAAAATAATTTCTACATAACAGAATAACCAATCTACAAACAAAGAAGCTTCAGGGGACCCCCTAACTCTGTGCAGCATTACCATGATATCACTAATATGCGGGTGCATGTGATTTCTAGTTAATTTCTTTGGCAACCAAGAACCTCCCCTTTGGGAATTTATTAACCAATACTTAGCCATGGAAGTATGGTTTGCATCAGCGTTAGGTTTGAATTTAGCTAGAGATTGGGCAGGAGAAAAAGCTGAGAAAGTCCATTCTTGTATTTGAAAAGCCGAGGCAACAATTCCTCTATTTATGGCCATCAACACTTCGCCATTCTTGTTAAGAATTGACTCAGTTCGTTGATCATAATGTCTAATACATTCATGAACAAGCTCCGGGCAAACCATGGTAGGACGGAAACATGCATCTATACATAACCCGCTACTCAAAATTTCCATAGAAGGGACATTTTCTTCCACGCATGCAGTAAGCCTATTAGCTATCCCTTCAATATCATAACCTTCTAAGTCCGTGTCTGTTACGATAGAATTTTCACAGACTAGACTAGACACATTCCCAAAGAAATGAAATGCTGACTTCATTTTGCAAGAATAGACTGCAAATTGCTATAGAAAGCCCCACAAAATTCACCAGCTTTTAAATTTAAACACTGGAAGAATGATAGCCTGACTTACCTTAGTCTCTGAGGAAATTTTACAATTGGAGCTCCGAGAAACCCTTACCTCTGTTCTTTGCGCATAGAGAGAATGACAGTAATTCAAAAATGAATGCCAAGGAGGGATATTAAGGGAAACATCTAGAATGAGTAATTAATTACCCATAATTAAGACAATAATGTCTTGAAAAGAGAAGTGACCGTTCCCACACACGATCATTTACTGCCACTTTGTGCAAAATTTTATGTCGCACGAACTCTTCATTAATTTGATAGCTCAGACATGATTTAGCCACCCTCAAAAAGACCTCTTCATTAATAGTTTTACCCGAGTGGGACCCATGCCTGAAAAGATGGTGGTTGTCCTTGTTTTATGCCACCTATCATTTTTAAGGATCCTTGAACACTCTTGAACAAGTTCAATGATGTTCGTATGTGTTCACCTTCGTTCAAGCCCGTTCCTTAAAATCCCGCCAACACTTTGATACCGAGGGCCAAAACATTTAGCTGATAATCTCCCATCCTAGACTAGCCACAGTTCTGTAATCTAATGATCACAAAACACCTTCCCTTAGCAAAAATGCTAATCATTCGCTTCTGCTTTATAACAAAAATGAACTAGCTTGAACATCCTGGAACATCCTTGAACAAGTTCAAGGTTGTTCAAAGGTGTTCAAGCCTGTTCAAACCTGTTCAAACCTATTCAAAAGATATGTTAGCAAAAGACCTTTCTCTCTTTAGCGAGGAAGGACGGAACATAGGGAAGAACTTTCACTGGGATTTTAAACATGAGGACTTAGGTAGCTTGAGATACACCAAAAAAACAAGGTGACTCTGAAAAAGTAATATTAAGGACAAAGATCAAGATTTGGACTAACACCAGCTCTGACTGGGGACTGGATTTTATCAAAAGCCAGAGAACTCAACTACTCTGGTTTCGCAAATTGCTGCAAAAAGGACTCAGAAAACTCGCAAGAAAGGGGAAACACACCAAACAGAAGAAAACCTAACCTAATATATACAGCAAGATGCAAAGACAGAGACTAGAGCTTCAGCAATTTAAGATCTTGCCCATTATAGGAAAATGGTAAGATCGTTCCATCTGGATAAGCCAACCTAAAAGCATTTGTTCCCAACTCTTCAGTGATAACAAAGGAGCCTTTCCACAGTGACTCAAACTTATTGTGGGCACCTTTAGGAGATTTTCTTTTATCCCATAGTAGAACTTCATCCCCTTTCAGAAAAATTATGGGCCTAGCTCTCCTATCAAAAATGTTCTTCACTCTAGCTTGATGCTTAGTAATCCTATCTACCAGGGATTCTCTTTCTTCTTCTAATTTATGCAAGTACATAATTCTCTTCTCCAAAGAGTCTTTGAAGGTTTGATCTTCAATGGCTATTTGTAGCTTCGCTGTGGAGAGTTCCAGAGGAACTGACACTTGTGCCCCAATTCCATACACCAACTCAAAGGGCGCCATACCGATTGCTCTTTTAGGTGTAATCCTATCAGCCCAAAGGGCTTCAAAAAGCTTCTTATGCCAATTTTTTCCACTATCATCTACCATCTTTTTCATGATCATTATCAAGTTTTTATTACTTGACTCAGCCTGTCCATTTCCTTGGGGAAAGTAATCGCATGAGTGAGCCAGAGAGATATTATGATCGAAACAGAAAAGAGAAAGCTCCTATGAAGAGAAATAAGTGGCATTATCTGCCACAATCTTTTGGGGTACACCGAACCGCACCAAAATGTTATCTTTTAAGAATTCGAAGACTACCTGAGAGTTAGCCTTTTTGGTTGGAATAGCCTCGACCCACTTAGTGAAGTAGTCAGTCTCTGTTAGGATATAAATATGCCCTGCACTTGACTGAGGACTGACAGGGCCTATAAAATTAATACCCCATTGCTTGAATGGTTCACTCACCACAACTAGTCTTAAAGGAAAAGCAGCTAATTGAGGCCTTCCAGAAAATAATTGACATTTTTTGCAATTCCTGACGAATGCATAGGCATCTCTGAACATACCCAGCCAATAAAAACAATTTCAGAGGATTTTGAATGCCGTTACTGTAGACGTGAAATGACCTCCATAGGCCCCTTCATGAAAGGTTTTGAGCAATTTTAATTGCTGGCTTTTATCCACACATCTTAGAAATGTACCATCAAGACCCCTTTTATAAAGCACACCTTGGCATATTACATACTTAGCCGCTTGCAGCCTCAAAGTCTGTCTTTCTTTAGGTGACAGCCTTTATGGACATTCTCCATATGTTAGGAAATAGGCAATGTCACAGAATCAAGGATCTGTTAAACTAACCAATAATACTTGAGATATTTCAGATTTCGGATTTTCAGGATGACTAACATTTTCTGTGATAAATTTACACAAACCCCTACCTCTAACCAGCTTAGTGGGTTTGATTATCAAAACATATTCTTGAATCTTTGTCACCCATGCTGCTCTTTTATTCATCGCTATTTCTTGTTGGGTGAGTAATTCTTTCACCACTGGATCAGGGACAAACACTACAGAATGTGAGTGAAGGATATAAAATCTGAACTGCTTAACCAATTTCACTATAGCGAAGGCTCGCTTTTCAATTGGGGTATACTTTAGTTCATGCTTCTTTAAAGGTGTACTCATGAAAGCGATGGGGGCTTCATTTCTTGAAACATCTTTTTGAGTTAGAATTCCAGACAGAGTGTGATCAGAGGCGTAACAATAGATGATGAAATCCTTTTTGTAATCTGGGTAAACTACAGATGGGGCATTGGCCACAGCTGTCTTAATTTCTCAAAAATCCTTTCTTCCTTCTTTTTTCCACTTAAAAGGGTGTTTTTTACTCATCATCCCCACTATGTGCCTTGTCAACTCAGAAAAATCTGGGACAAAAGCCCTCAGAAAGTTAATCTGACTGAAGAAGGATTTTATCCCTGTCCTTGTTGAAGGTAGACCGATCTGTTGAATAGCCTTGACTCTTTGGGGATCAATTCTGATTCCCTCTTTGGATACAATATGTCCCAATAATTTTCCTTCGGTCACACCAAAAATTGATTTTTTAGGATTGAGTGAAATTCCATGATCTCTACATCTCTGCAAAACTGATTTAAGGTCTCCGACATGATGTTTCCTCCTTTTGGAATACACCGTTAAATCATCAAGGTAAATTACTATGATTATGTTTTTCAGATCAGCGAAAGAGGAATCCATCACCCTTTGAAAATTTGCTCCCACATTGATCAAGCCAAAGGGAATTCTATTGTAAGAAAAATTTCCCCACGGTGTAGTAAAAGCAGTCTTTTATTTGTCACCATCAGCTACACTTACTTGATTATATCCAGAAAACCCATCAAGTAGAGAAATCATTTCTGACCCTGCAACTACCTGCAATACATGTTCCATTTTGGGTAGTGCATAATTATCTTTGAGACTGGCCTGATTTAAATTCCTAAAGTCTACACAGATCCTTATTTCACCATTCTTTTTTCTGACAAGGACAATATTGGCAATCCAAGTTGAATGGTGGATAGGGTAGATGATTCTAGCTTTTAAAATCTTGTCAACCTCTTTTAATATTGCTTCTAAAACTTTGGGATTGTAACTATGAAGCTTTTGTCTAAAAGGCTTTGATGCAGGCTTGAGAGGGATGTGGTGACTAAATTTCCCTTTCCAAAAATCTTTAAGATCACTATAATTCCAAGTAAAAACATCAGTGTAGGCTGTCAACAGTATTTGAAGGTTTTTCTTTTCTTGGGCAGATAGCATTTTACCTATAGAAATCCACTTGGGTTCAGCCACAGTGCCAATGTTCACCTTGTCATATTCCTTTTTGACATCTGATTGAGAATTTTTTCTTGGAACAAAACTATCATCCTTTTGAGAAAACAAGTTCTCTAAGGACACCAAACCCTTGGGAATTTTGTTGCTTTTCAGTTGGACAACTTCTTCTTCTTGTAAGGATTCAAGGTTTATCCCTTCGCTATCTTCATTCATTCTTTCAAAGTACATAGAGGAGAAAGCTTCTAAACATGCCATAAAATCCTTTATCCTAGCATCATCTTCAAAAACTTGTAGGTGTTCGATGTTATCTGGGACAGCCGGTCTGTATATCATCTCAACCCTATATGTTCCTGTTTTGAAATCCGGGTGAGGAAGAAGTAGAGATACTGATACAGCTAGGGAATCAGCCCTTCTATTGAGAACTCTGGGAATAGCTTCTATGGAAAGGGCTTCAAAAGAATCTATTTCATCCCATACCAAATTGCTGTAATGTCTCAGACATTCATTCTTTACTTAAAAATGACCTTTTACTTGTTTGACAATAAGCTCAGCGTCACCTTTTACAACAAGTGCTTTTACTCCCAATGTTTTGGCTTCTCGTGGCCCCAACAAAAGAGCTTCATATTTAGTGGTATTATTGGTATTTTTAAAATTAAATTTGTAGGAAAAAGGAATATACTGATCATCGGGCCCTTTGAAGACTACACCAGCCCCTAAACCTATAGTAGCGCAACTACCATCAAATTCCATCAACCAAATTTGTTCATTTCCACCAGGATGTTCACAAAGGGGAGGGGTTTTATCTAAGAAAATCATGTAATTACCAAATTCACAGTCTTCAAATAAAATTTGTGCTTTAGGATCACCAGATGGAATTACAGTGTATTTTTTCTTGGCTTCAGGTTCCAGTTTGACCTTTTTCTTCCCAATTGGGATGATGGCTTATGACCAATCCATCTTTATTTCCCCACCCATGTCTCTGCAGAAATTTCTACTCAAGAGCATACCGTAACTTGCAGGTATGTCCGCTACTAAAATGGTCAGCTTGAGTCTTTTATTAGGATAGGCTGCTAAAATAGCTTGAGCATCTTTAACTTGACCGATTAAGGGTACCTATTTTCCATCCATTGAATAACACCTCCCAAAGGTTTTGGTCATGGTTAAACCTAAAGCTTTGGCTATGGACAAGGGAATAATGTTGTTGGAGGCTCCAGAGTCTATAATGCAGTTACTCAATTTAAGGCCATTTAGGATTAGGGAAATATAAAAGGGATCAGGCTTCCTAGTTTCATCAAATTCACCTTTCACTTCAGGACTAGGAGTGACAGCGGCGTCGCTCTGGTTCATGATAAATGGTGAAATAACTATAGGGAAATCAAGTGGTTGGTCAATAGGGTCAACAACACATTGGTTAAATTGTGATGAGTCTACAAGGTCACCTTTCACATATTTGACTAGTTTTTCTAATTCTTTGGGATTTAACCTCATATATTCTGCAGGAGAGATTTGAATAGCAAAAGACTTGCAAAAGTCTACAATATCAAAAGAATACAAGCTGGAATCTTTCTGTACAACCTTAACATCAGGGGTCAAAGGACTACAAGAAGAAGTAGTACTTACAGGATCCCGAGTCTTATAGAGAGGATTAGTTGGAGTCGGCCTATTCTTTGAAGACTTTTGATTCCGAGTAAGCATAGCACAAGTAGTATCCCCAAGGGTAACTAGAATATCTCCTCTTTCTGAATCAGATTTGTATTCTAAAAAGTATGAACCAGAGTTGCCAGGTCTATCTTGAGGGAGCTCTTCTTTAGTACATTCCCCTAACACATCCTTAGTAGCTTCCATTTGTACATGTATTTGCATATCAGGACAAGAATTACCATCATGATCTATTGTCAGATGGAAGGAACACATAACAACTTCTTTTGGTGAAGCTTCTATGGAAAATCTTGGTTGATTTGGAGGTAACAAAGGATTTTTATTGTGCCATTGATTAGGTTTTTTTCGACTGATATCTTGATAAGGAGAAGGGAAAGAAGATCCCTATTTAGGTAATTGCCTTTTCATTGTGATTATGTCATTCAGTAATCTCTGAACTACTGGATCTGTAGGAGCTGAAGTAGAAGGTTGAGAATGAGGATTCTGAACATCTTTTCTCCATTTCCCAACTATAATAAGATCATCTTCTAACTCAGTAGCTTTTTCTTGAGCAATAGCTAAATCGGCTGGTCTACTCCTTCTCAAGTGGAATCCTATGTTCGAGGGCATAGAATTTACAAAGAAACACTGCTAATTTTTGGGGGTTGGTCTTTTGGCAATAGGGATTCGATGAATCACTTTGTTGTATCTTGCCACATAATCTCTCATGGGCTCATGAATCTCCTTCATTTGTGTTAATTGTGCTAGCAAAGAATGTTCATCATCAGCTCCTTTAAAATGCCCTTCGAATGCTGTCTTCATGGTTTTCCAACTTGTGATGGATCCAGCTGGTAGATGGCCAAACCATTCTTTGGCTCCTTTTGAGAGAGATTGAGCAAAGAGTCTTACTGCTATGTCTTCATTTTGTACTACCAGAATGGCAATAGCTACATTGAATGCATTCAAGTGTTCATCGACTGAAAATTTTCCATCTCACAAGAATTTAGGTAAGACTTCTTTGATACCTTTAGGGAAAGGATGATGAGCTCCTAAATTTAAAGGACTAATGGCTGCACCCCATGGCTGAGCCATAATTGTAGTTGGAAAGATTGTAACTAGAGGTGGTGCTTGAATACCAGACAAAGTTAAAGCTTGCCAGACACTAGAGGATGAAGAAGAATTGGGGGTGGCTTTAGGAGGAGAAGGAGGTCTACTTTTTTCTTTGGGTCTTAAGATGGAAGGGGAGGAAAAATGAAGATTTTGCAAGCTTTCAAAGAAAGTATCAAAAATACCCTCCTTCCTCTGGGACCTGGTGTAAGGTCGAGAATCCAGAATTATTCTAATTTCTTACCTTTGAGCGATTCTGTCAACAACTTGCAACTCTTGGGCGACTGGGAGTCCTCTTAACCACTCCCCTATATCTTCCTCTTCTTCTAAAACTAGGAGAACTTGCTGATACTGGTGATAACTGGTCTTTAAACTCCAAGCAATAGTGTTCAAATCAGAAATGATATCCTCTTGAGTGTTTTGGAAATTAAGATCTCGTTGGATAACAGGAGGTTGCTCTTCCAAATTGGGTATTATCACAGCTGGTAAGATCATAACTTATTCATAAAATAGAACATTAAACACGGGTCTACACTATAATCGCTCCCCAATAGGGTCACCAAAAATTTGTTAGCGAACAGATTTTTCTTTTTATAAATAATCTTTTAAGTTTCCTCTATCACCCTTAAAAGATAGACTATTCCTAATAGTTGGGTAAGTGTATTTTATAATCACTTCCCTCTGAATTTTATATAGGTACAGCTCCCTTAAATGATATTCAATCAAATGAAAAAATACTTTAATCAGTTAGCTTTTAACCAAAAAGCTTATAAAGGCAACAATATCATTCTTTGATGATATGTTTTGAAACAACAGAAAAAGTATAAATAACTAGGTAATGAATAGGAAGGAAACACAGTCACTTCCACAATAGCATTTCATGAAAAACATAAAAAACTTTGATTGTAGATAATTGATAATAGATAAAACTCAAGATTTAGATACCATCAAACAGTCGACTAAGATATAAAATAGATCAAATATATGCCAACACAGGGCACTTTGCTTAAAATCATAAACAACACAGATTTATTGATTTTTCTGTCATATACTTCAAGAATTACTACACAGATAATTATCTAAAAATCAACTCAGTTCATAGCAATCACCTTCTGAATTCTAATTATCAAAAACTATCTATCTATCCCAGTTTTTTTGAACCCTTTCAAAGTTTTAGCAGCTAGAATAAATAGCAGTAGAGCACCGAGAGGCCTCCCAAAAAACATGGCCTCTTGGTGAAACAGTTAAGTAACAAATCCATCAGTCAGAGGATACACATCCTTGAAATTTAGCATAACAATAAAGTAAAAATAGGAAACTAGATGGCAAAATCAGGTTCTTTATCCAAGGCACGATCCTCACTTGTCGCTGGGCTGCCTTCTTCATCAGTAATTGATTGAGTCAGTTTCCATTCTTTGTAAGATTGAACTAACTCTTTGGCAAGCGACAGGTGTGGGATCTTAGAGTTCACTATCTGGGCCATGGAGGCTTCTTTATTCCAGCTCAGCTTTTTCACCCTATCAGTAACATTAGATAACTAATCAATGCACAAATAGAGCATGGATTCAATCCTTGCTATCTAGGTCAAATCAGAGGCCTTGGGTTGAAGCTTGTCTCTGATGGTTTTAATAGCTAATTCAAAAGCATCTAAGGCACCTTTCAATTCTTGTTCACCAAAGACAGAGGGGTAGGTATAAGTGAAATTAATCACTTTCAACTCTGTAAGGGTAGCCTTTTGTATTTGCTTTGCTTCAGCTTCATACTCTTTATTCTCTGCAATAGCACCTCTTATCAGGGAAATACGACAGCTGATGTTTTTTCTGAGTATGAATAAGTGGGACTCCTTGGCACCTTTCAGTAACTTTTCTGCACAGAATTTACCAAAGCCATGCCTTTCAATCTCCATGAACTTGGTCATCGCTGACACCCACTTTTCTTCATCTATGCTCCATACCTATTGCTGAGCTTGCAATTCCTCTATAGTTGTCTCGGTGTTATGAAGGACCGAATGGGAATCTGTGATATACTGTTTGTCATTTTTTAGTACCTGAGCCATCCACTGATCCACTGAAGAAACTAGAGTTCTTGCCCTTTGAACTTGATTCAGTAGATTCTTATTTTCTTCAGAATTGGGGTCGAACACTTAAGAAGACTGAGACAATGGAGTAGCATCAAAGTTGCAAAATGTGTTAATAAATTGAGAAATTGAAACAATGGTCTATTTCAATTATTTATTTTCTTTTCTATCCTATACCGAAGTAATCAGCATCTGTTGGGCTGTTTCTTTGAACAAGTGGTTTTTCCCGGCTCTATCCATTGTTCCCAACTCTATTTTGGTAACTTCAAAGTCCTCAACTGCCACATCTAGTTTCTCTTCTTTGGGCCTATAAGTAGCAACCTCGGCCGTCCATTTTCTAGTCTTAGCATCAGCAAACATGTGCGCTGTGCTTTTTACCTTCTTGGCCTTGGGGGTTTTCTGAGCATACTTACTCACAATATCCTGCACTGGCATGGAGATAGGAATCAGACTCCATTTTTTATTGACCGAGGAAGTCATCCATTTGGGTATGTCACTGGTCACTGCTGGTTGGGGACTGACCTTAACAGGAGTATCCATTAGATCCAAGGTTACATCTTCAAGATCAAAAATATCTTTCCCAATCTAGTCTTCATCACCAATCTTATAATTCAAGTCTTCAAATTTATCATCTTTTAGATTTACCGTCTCCATCTATTCTTGAGTCATATTTGCCTTCTTTTGAGATCAGGAGCATGACCTAATGATACACTGAGGAAAAACCGTAGATGAAAGTTTTGCAATAGACTTCTTTTTAGATTCTTTCTTCTGCTACTTACCAGATGAACCTGCATTATTAGATGTTTTAGGTGTGTTAGAAACAAAGCGGGAAGAAAATGAAATGGAAGACTTATTTTCAGTCTTTTTAGGACTGAACTACCCTTTCTTTTCTTGTAGCCACTTCTTAGTTAACTTGAGAACATTTTGTGTTCTATTTTGAATGTCATCATCTTCCTCCTTTAACCAATCAACATCTACTTCTTCAGTATAGAGAGGTCTTTTGAAATCAGGTTCAATCAAATTAGAGCCATTGTTTGTCACTCCCTCTATGCTGAATTGTATTCTCATTGACAGAATTTGAGAGATACAGAGTCTATTGTGGCTTCTAATCATGACTTGAGATTCATTTACACAATCTTCCCAGAAATCCTCTAAATGGGGAACTGGGAACATGTGAGACCTTAAGCCCAGGTTGCCGCTAGCAAAAATTTTATTATCAAATCCTGTTCTTTCTATATAGTACTTGAAATCAAAATGACCTAGGTCACTTCTGATACTTATAGCATCTTCAAAGGTTAGACAAGAAAACTTCCCTAGCTGTAATGGAAATATTTTTTCACCTAGGTCTCTAGGAGGGAAACGTTTTAGCATGACAGCAAGCTGTCTACAGATTTCAGAAAAGATAAAATAGTCAAATGCATATCAAGGAAATTTGGTAGGGGCGTCTTCAAAACCACCAATCCTTAGATAAGAGAACTTAGGGAATTGGATGTAATAACTCCCAAACCTGGTCACAAAGTGTTGAGCTTCTGAGCTCATCCTCTTGGCCGAATCTCCAGACATTTCAAAGCAAAGTTTTCCCATAAAAGTATCATGAACTCTTCTGTAATTTTGAATTACATTGTCTTTATGAAGCGTAGAGAAATATTCAAACACACACATGCCATCAATCCAAGGCTCATGAATCATTCCACTCCATACCCTACTACATGCTAAACAATACATGAGATAAGAGGACATATAAAAGTTGCAGCTAGTATGCTTGGCACTATTCAACTGTTCCCTCATGGATTCTGCAACTAACTCAGCCCAATCCAACTTATGCTTTCCCTCTAAAATAATTTCTACATAATAGAATAACCAATCTACAAAGAAAGAAGCTTTAAGGGACCCCCTAACTCTGTGCAACATTACCATGATATCACTAATATGCGGGTGCATGTGATTTCTATTTAATTTCTTGGGCAACCGAGAACCTCCCCTTTGGGCATTTATTAACCAATACTTAGCCATGGAAGTACGGTTCACATCAGCGTTAGGTTTGAATTTAACTAGAGATTGGGCAGGAGAAAAAGCTGAGAAAGTCCATTCTTGGATTTGAAAATCTGAGGCAATAATTCCTCTATTTACGGCCATCAACACTTCGTCATTCCTATTAAGAATTGACTCAGTTCGCTGATCATAATGTCTAATACATTCATGAACAAGCTCCAAGAAAACCACGACAGGAGGGAAACATGCAGCTATACATAACCCGCTACTCAAAATTTCCATAGAAGGGACATTTTCTTCCATGCATGCAGTAAGCCTATCAGCTATCCCTTCAATATCATAACCTTCTAAGTCTATGTCTATTATGATAGAATTTTCACAGACTAGACTAGACACATTCCCAAAGAAATGAAATGATGACTTCATTTTGCAAGAATAGACTGCAAATTGCTACAGAAACCCCTGCAAAATTCACCATCTTTTAAATTTAAACACTGGAAGGATGATAGCCTAACTTACCTTAGTCTCTAAGGAAATTCTACAATTAAAGCTCCGAGAAACCCTTACCTCCGTTCTTTGCGCATAGAGAGAATGACAGTAATTCAAAAATGAATGCCAAGGAGGGCTATTAAGGGAAACATCTAGAATGAGTAATTAATTACCCATAATTAAGACAGTAATGTCTCAAAAATAGAAGTGACCATTCCCACACATGATCATTTACTACCACTTTGTGCAAACTTTTATGTCGCACGAACTCTTCATTAATTTGACAGCTCAAACATGATTTAGCCGCCGCCGAAAAGACCTCTTCATTAATATTTTTACCAGAGTGGGACCCATGCCTGAAAAGATGGTGGCTGTCCTTTTTTTATGTCACCTATCATTTTTAAGGATCCTTGAACACTCTTGAACACTCTTGAACAAGTTCAATGATGTTCGTATGTGTTCACCTTCGTTCAAGCCCGTTCCTTAAAATCCCGCCAATACTTTGATACCGAGGGCCAAAACATTTAACCGATAATCTTCCATCCTAGACTGGCCATAGTTCCGTAATCTAATGATCACAAAACACCTTCCCTTAACAAAAATGCTAATCATCCGCTTCTACTTTATAACAAAAATGAACTAGCTTGAACATCCTTGAATGTCCTTGAACAAGTTCAAGGTTGTTCAAAGGTGTTCAAGCCTGTTCAAACCTATTCAAAAGATATGTTAGCAAAAGACTTTTCTCTCTTTAGCAAGGAAGGATGGAACATTGGGAAGAACTTTCACTGGGATTTTAAACATGAGGACTTATGCAGCTTGAGATACACCAAAAAAACAAGGTGACTCTAAAAAAGTAATATTAAGGACAAAGATCAAGATTTGGACTAACATAGAAGAAGTTGCATTTAAGAATATTTGAGGAATTTTAGATGTCAACACCTCTACTTCATTTCCCTTGGTAGTTGGCTTCTTAGAAACCTCCACTGGACTCTGAACCTTTATCGTGGGTACACTGTTTAATAATGACATTACTTTTTCCTTATGTTCTTTGATGCTCATCATTTCTAGAAATGGAACCTTAACTGTCATCTGGGATAGGCATTGATCCATATCTACTGGAGTATATCTCATAGCTGAACACTTTGATTTGTCAATAATAACATCATTTTCCCCATTGTGTTCCTTTTGAACTGACTCTTTTAGCCTTTTATTTTCTATCTTTTAGGAAGGAACAATTTTTTCTTGTCCTTTCAACTCTTCCTCATGTAAAACATTTGGCTCTATGGCTTTTGTAATAATCTTGACCTTGTGTTTATTTACACTTTCACTAGGTCCTTGTTTTTTCTGAACATACTTAGTGTCTTCTTTGTTTTTCTTTATAAAGACACCTGAAGGTTGGCTACCAGCATCACCTACCACCCTGTTCCTTAAGTGGTAATTGCTTCTAGCTTTATTTACTAACTCTGTAGTGATTCTAGCCTTCTCTTCATCTGAAGCTTTCCTTATGAGTGGAACATCCTGACCATCTTGAGCATA
>MU225349.1:1019676-1081956 GCA_018584345.1 Thuja plicata
GTATCTCTGTTATTTTATCTCTGTGGATTCATGTTTTCATTGACTCTTTGCCCAGGGGATAGGCACTGGTCTGAGGTATAATTTGCAATATGTTCCTCATCCAATATCAAAATCAAATTAATCAAAACACTCTGTTACTAAGAACATATAAGTTGAACTTGTTTAAGGACCTCTGTCAGCAGGACACTTTCCATAGTATTGATTCCTTGAAGAGTGAATCAACTAGGTTATCCCTCCTACAAGAAAAGGAAGAAGGATTAAAATCCTTGTATCACTGGTTTTTTGTCATATTTAAGGTTATGATTTGTATGGTTAAATCCTGTATATGATTATGCTTGGTCATTTACAAGATGTTTTATGAGTTGGTTCAGGAAAGATACATGACAAATCAGTGTCCACATTAATAAATACTATGTTAACAGCCATCTTAAGAGGTAAAACCTGCCTGAGTATATGTAGAGCTCAAAAATGAAGAAGGACCTTATCCAGTCCTTAGCAATTAGCCTTTCTCTTGTTAAAAGGAGTTTTTATTCAAGTATAATCATTTTAAAGTTGAGATACAAGAAAAAGTGCTAACAAAAGGCATCCTCCATGTCCTACCAACTATTGATGGAGTTGGCAGGAAGGTTTAGGTACCATTTTAGCTCACCCTGTCCTAAGGACAGGGGAAACATCCGGGTCACAACATCTTCATGTTGGATACGGTGTTAGTTCATGGCATCTTTGTATGCTTGTAAGTGTTCTTCTGTGGTTTGAGAGCCTAGGTGCTCATATCCTAGGCAAATCTTCTCCAGATGTGAGGGTAAGTCATTGATTGCACCTAGAAAAGTTCCCATGGGGGACACTGTGTTACCAAAATATGCAGCCATCTAGCAAACTAGATTTTGAGTAAGTTGGATGTTGGTTCCCAAGATTGTCTGAGAAGTTTGGATATTCTGAGGTGTACTAGACCCCTAGATGATAGTGGCTAGTGTGTTTTTTGGGGTCCATTTCTTTTGAGCAGGAGGCTCGAGTTCAACAAACCTTTCAGGGTTTGGAGCTAACCTAAGGATTCTCTCAAATTTCACTGGGGAGAAAGACCCAATCCCACTAAAGGTTTGACTTCTAAAAATATGGCTTGGGGAACCCTCAGGAGGTGTAAAATTGGAATCTCAAGAGGGGGACGAGTTCATGCCCTCCTTCTAGTGCCAATTTTTATTGACAGGACTTTGGTGATCGGGTCCGCCAATAGGTGTAAGTTGTCACCGTGTACCGGGGTACCAGCCAACTTCGCCTACAAAGGTGATCCGGGGAAATGAGATTCCCCGGGCCTCCAAACACTTGAGGGTCAGGTCTCGACAGTGCGGGGCTCAATTGGGATATGTGACTAATTTTGAGGGGGATAGCTGGTTTCTTCAACTCGTTCTCTCCGGGGATTCAGGAAGGTGGGGTCTCTCCAAGCATTTTACACTTAAGAAATAAATTGAAAAAGATCCTACAAGGTTAGAGATATCGCATCTACCTATATTTATGTTTAAACATTCAATACATCAATAGTGCTCTGATACTATACTAAATACCAAAGAAATACACAACCATCAGTTCATATTTGATCAGTAGCAAGGGAAAGGAGGTCGTTAATCTACTTAAAATATTAGAGAAGAAGACATGAAGAACATTAAACATAAAAATACCATTAACTTAGAAGACAAAGTGCCAACAACGTCATTGCAAGAACCATCTCTTCTTCATTAACATTCCTTCCAGCAAGCACTGGTGCATGGTACAATGACGGCTCCAAGGGAGCATCTAACTACTGAAAGATTAAAGACCAAGGAGCATTGAGCTTTGCAATTGAAATGAAAATACTACTTCTCTATTACTATGGACTGCAAAATCATCAATTTCACCAACCCTTGGAAAAGGGTTGGACTTTCTATTTATACACATTTTCTTCTAACCCTAACCCTAACCCTATTTTACATCTTACCATAAAATATATTATCTAGTGGCCAGTACTACCTGCACCACTTTACAAAAGACCTTGAGACGGAGAAGGTCTAACATGTCAGAAGAATAAGACAAGAAGATGGAGTGGAAGAATCAGCCTCGAGAAGAGAGCTGAGAAAGAGAAGGAATAAATCTGATCCCCTGAGGATCGAGGCTACATGCCTCATAAATGGGAAATGCGGCACTCTATCTCCAATGCACCAGGTGTACATCTAAAGTGGCACCTCGAGAAGATCATTTTTCAGAAAGCCCTTTGTCAATCTGACATGCCTTGATGTAGCTATCTGCCTTCTAAAAAACTTTGACAACCTTTATTAACTACTTGAAAGTGACCGGTCGGCCTTGGGGACCAGGACATGGGTCACTTAAAGAATACAAAATATAGGAATCCAAAACTCTAGGATCTAAGAACTTACGTTCTGAAAGAATAAAGAATACAAAAATACTTGGGTCTTCTCCAACCTCCGGAGAACCTTTATTGTTGCTTATTGTCATTGAAGTTCTAAAGGAGATGGGAGATTCCATCTTCATTAACTTCATTAAGACCAGCCCGCTGGTACTTAGCCACCTCAATTTGTTCCCCCAGGTCTGGAACATTCCCTTTAAACTCATCGGCCATTTTTGCCGCATCATGGCGACTGAGTACCATATGAGTTATCCTCATCATTTGGGAACCATCTACTCCCTTCAGGGATTGATATCCTGATTCCATCATCTCATCAAACCTCCCCAGGACATACTCCTCTAGTGTGCAAGTATCAGTGCTGAAAGGGTCAGCTCCGGAGACCTTCATAATAAAATACTTATACAAATTAAAAGAATATTGTACCATGTTGATCTTCTCCCGCAGATTTCCCACCAGTTGCTTGATTATCCCCAATGTGAGGTCAAGTCTAGAGTGTTGGGTCCTCACAAAATTGAATGACTCCTCCCCAAAAATTATGGACTCAGAAACCACTTCCTCCCCAAGGCTGAGGAGTTCCTCAATTTCTACTTTCCATGCTTCATATTTTTCAATGTCACCTTACCATATGTTGACAGTGATTTTGGCCTGATGTAGGATGTGCCAGGCCGCATATAAGTCTGGGAGGGTGGACACCAAGAAATGCCAGACATTTCCTAGCTGTAGAGCAACCCACTGATCGACTACCTGGGCTTTCTTCTTCATCGCCCATAATGAATCTATGTCACTTTGTGGCAGTGTTGCATTAGATGTGGAGGCCTCCAGAGGAATAGCACTGATAGGTCAGGCTAGCTCGGTCAGCAACCCCATGAGGTTTGCAGTTTTCTCCTTTTCTGCCTTGAGCCTTTGGGCCTCTTTTTCATAATGGGCCTCCACTACCCTAGCCGCCTCTTTCAATAGGTCTACCTCACCCTATTTTCCCCTCTTTCCCAGTGATATCTCCATGATATTATACTCCCCAGCTTCAGTAGTTTCTTCGTCAGAATTTGGGGGAGGTTTTTCTACTACCAAAACTATTTCTTCACCTAGCCTGGTTCGAAGAGTATGAATTGTTCGATCTTTCTTGGCCTTCGGTGGGTCCTGGGCCTGAGCCATCATCTTGGCCAGGGAGAGATGAGCTCTGGGAGTCGGCGGAGCTTTTCTTTTTTTAGTTTTGACTAACCACTATGGTGGCAGGGGTGGCTTATTAGCCAAAGTTTGTTCCTTGGGTTCTTCCCTAGTATCTTGCCGTTGTTCCTCTTCAGTGGTATGGGTCTCGCTCGGCTCCTTCCCTGTGTCCTTTGGTTCATCAGAAAAATTTTCCCTAGTGACATTTATTTTTTTTGCCTTGTCATCTGTATCTTTGGCCATGTCTGGGTCTTCATTGGTCATCTTGAGGGTTTCTTCCTCTTGTTGTTCCTCTTGTTACTCAGCCTCTGTTGCTAGGATTTCTTCTTCCATTGGTATATCTTTTGGCAATGGGGGAGGTATCGGGCCAAGATTTAGCGTTTGGGCCATAGTGATTACCTGCCCAAATGTCATTCCAGGGAGTGGCACTTGGAATATGGCGGCAGGGGTTACAGTTGTTCCTAAAGGTCCGGTTCCCCCAGCAGATGCCATTTTTACACTTTGCCTTTGTTGATCCACTCCCGCGTCCTGTATCTCTGGGACTTCAGAGACAATCTCTTGTTTTGTTTCTTTCTCTTCTTCCATCTAATTTTCCTACTCCTGCATAGGTTCTTATTCTGGAGCCTTCTATTGTTCGGGGATTTCAACCTCTGTCTACTCAATGTCCCCCTGTAGATTCCTGAACTCGTCGGTTGCAAAAACATCATCAAATTCATCCTGTGGGGGAGGGTTGGCTGAGACATCAGCAGACTTTGGTTCCCTCTCCAGCTCTGGGGAGTTGGAGAAAAGGATCTCAATTTGTGGGATCTAGGGCATCCCCAGCTCCGACTCTGCCTTGGGCTTTTGGTTAAGCCTCTTCTTTCTCCTAGTGACTAAGGGTGGCCCCGCATCCCTTAGTACTACTTGCTCTCCTGGGTCCACCCCATTGCCTTAACCATCAAGGCTGCTAGTGAAGGGGAGGAGGGAGGATGAATTGGTCCGGTCATGAGTACCGGAGTAGCCAGGCGTGTGATTAAATTCTCCCTCATTTATTGGGAGGCCACTACTGATTGCTTTATCTATTATTTTATGGGGATTTCTTACATAGCGGGAGTCTCCATTATTCCTTTCCTCTTATCCCCTCCCTGTGAAGAAGTCTTGGCCCCTGAGGTTATCTTTGGTATCGGTTGGGTAGCCCAGCGGACACTCCTGGGGCACACCTTCTTAAAATAGGTGTGACTGCATTCGACCACATTGTGGGTGAACTATTTAATAGTGGGCCCTTCCTGGGCATCACAGTCCACTGGTGGGAGGGCCAACTTATCGATCCCCTTTTCCTTGTACTGGGGATCAACTGTGGAGCCTGCGTCTGAGAAGTCCTCCAGAAATCTTTAGAGCTTCAATCTTTCCATCATCCCTATGGTCATCCTAATGTAGTGCTAGCCCCAAACTTCCATGTCATCCTGGTAATCTTCCCAGAAGTCCTCCATGTGGTATTGATGGGGCTCTGATGCCCGGGGAAGTGCCAGCACGATCTTTCCATGCGGAACAAAATATTTCTATGCCATGTAAAATTCTGCCAAGTTATAGCTTTTAAGCTCATTATCTTCTTCTTTGGCGGTAGCCAGACTGCATGAATAATTCACACAAGTGATTGGAAATGGAATGTTTGTTACCTTCTTTAGTGCGTAGAAGGCATATAGCTCCATTATCTGCCTGCAATATTCCAAAATAATTATCTTGTTCCCACAATGTTTGGGTAACAAGTAGGGTTTCCCAGAGAAGCCAGTTACCTTGATGTATGTGTGTTGTTGAAACAATATGTAATAATGGCCATAGCTTCGAACCAAATCCATCACCTCTATAGACAGGTGGTATCCTGCATCCCGGGTGGGTGTTAGTAGGTTGTAGTAAATGAAAGAGTCATTTACTCGGCAAAAACTGGGGAAACTAGCCTCCCATTGAATCTATGGAAAATGGTCCCAAGGGGCCTTCTAACCGGTAGCTATCCCAAGTATGCCATCAGTGAGTAGCCCATTGGTGCGGGGTCTCTATTGTGCCAGGGCCCAGAGAACATAAGAAGTCATATAAAAATTCTTCTTCTAGACTATCTGAAGAAATTGGGAGTCCACGTGGTTTGAGATTATGGTGGCCCAGTCAAAATGTTCCCCGCCCATGCTGATACCAAGAAAGAAGTAATACATCCACCTAGAGAATTCTTGGGCATGCTATTTCCCAAAGACCCAACATAATGCTATCATCCCCATCTGGATGCTTTCCTTGAATTCAAACCTGGGGATCTCTATCTTCATCCTCTTGGGATCCCTCTTTGGGACCTTGAGCCAATGATTGTTCATATATATACGGGCTACCTCCTCCAACTGCTTAAACTTCTCTAAGGTATCTGCTCTGGTGACTACAACTGGCCTGTCAAATTGAAGAATCCCCAACCCCATCTAAAAAGTTGCGGCATCGAGAGACACCATAGGGGTGGGATACCTGGTTGGCTTTGGGGCTACGAGCATAACTGCCCAGATGGATGTATTGTAGTGAGTTGCAAGTGTAAGAATCAGCTCTGGTGACTGCACTGAGCATGGGAAGCAAGCTGCCTTGAGAATCTCAGAATTTCTAATTTTAATGGCCAATGGATCCTTGGCCTACCATTGAATGTAAATCATTTTTACCAAGGCCTGCATCTCGGGCCATGTCCCAATGCTGGTGTCAGTAATGATCTAGACTTTGGATTCAATCTTTGAGCCCATGATGATGTTGTCCTTTACGTATTTCATGCTCATGGGCAATTTCTCTAGAGCCTTCTCCATTTTGGACCTAACAGCTGCTCTGGTAACCACCGTAGAAGGAATTTCTAGACTCTCGAGTGGTGAAGATGTGGAAGCTTTAGACATGTTGAAAGTATGTTATTCTAGAAACCTGCAAGGCAAGATGACCATCAGAACATATAGATAAATAAAAAACTTTGGGGTCTGGAAATCTTACCATCGTGGCGCCTGCTTTTCCTGAAAGGTTAGCTTAGTTCAAAAATCCCAGAAAGTATATATATATATTTTGCAAACTTAGAAATTTAACCAATACCTGAGCCCGGGGGTCTCATCATACTTAGTAAATGCAAGACGTGGGTTGGGTGATGGCAAGAGACCCAGAGTCTGGAGAACTAATCGTTGGAAGGCATGCACAAAAAGTTAGACGTTAGACCTACATGGACGTCATGTGGGTGTGCAATAAATAGAAGTTATGGTGACGGCGGTGGAGCCAACTGTCTGAATGCACAAAAAGAGAAGGCCACTTGGACAAATTTAAATGTGTGCACGGGACATAAATGAATGGCAGGATAGTTTATGGAGGAGAGAGAAAACCACCTTGTTGAAACCGGCCAAGAGTCAAGTTTCAACCAGGCGGTATTCTGCATAGAGCGAGCTCACAAATTAGGAACCAAAAATGAATATAGCATGGTGAGCTTGATAGACTACCAAGAAAATATACATAGAGTATACACTATGTACAACAGAGTTGAAGGGTATATACATGCAGAATAGAAGGATATACATCAATATACAACAAATGTACACATATACACAAAATGGAGAGTGACTATTCACAAAACCAGATAATGTACAAACATCTACAACCTACTCATTATCTTACATATGCATAGAGGGTGGAAAACCCTTTGGCAGAGCTGACCCACCAATGGGCTGCGAACTAGAAAGAAACGCAACACCAAACAAAAACAAGACCACAAAACCAGACACAAAAAACCAAAAAATAGGAAAGCTGAGTGGAGAGAAGGCACCAACCTGAAAATGAAGAAGGGAAAGGAAAGGGACTCATGCCGTGAATGCTCTACAATTTATTCTACTATCAAATGATCACCACTCACCAACACAAAACACTCACAATTGCTTAGAATAGTTGGGAATGGTTCACACTAGATTCTCGCTAAATTGCTATAAAATTGCTCTCAAATTGCTCAGATTGCTTAAGTGTTTTAATCACGGTAAATGTGAAAATTATAGGTAATTTCTATTTATACCTATGGTAAAATCAAGTTACCTATCCTTCCACAAACTCCAGGCAGACAGACCTCCAGACTCCGGGCTCGGGGATTCCATGCAACCATATCTTCTTACGAAAAGAAGACATTATGGTGAAGAATCCCGGAGTCTGGAATCTGGCTCCCGAAAAAAGATGACCAACTCCAGGACTGGGTCCCGGAGACACGAGAGACAAAAACCAAAACAAAGACAACACCATGGGGAAGAAAACCCCAAAGAAGGAAAACAAAGAAAACAAAGGAAAAAGACAAGGTAAGAGCCAAAAAGCAGAAATCAAAAAGGGGGACCCAACATTTTGCACACAAAATGTAGGGATAGGGATGTAGGGCATAACAACTCCCTGTTAGGAGACAGACCCTGTTAGGAGTCAAATAAAATAGTAGGCTCACTACCAAGGCACACTACCCAAAGAATATTAAAGCCACCCTCAAGGATTCACAATATGAATCAAGTGTATAAAGCAAATACACATTCCAACGAACTGTCTGATAGCAACTATCTGTTCTTGGTCAATTCCAATGATGTATCAACTCTACTTTGCATCCAGCAGTCAACAAGCTTCGTAGCTTCCAAACTTCTCTTTCTTTTCTCTATCACACTTCTTCACAAGAATTTATGTTTCATATATACCCTCTTACAATAATTTATTAGGTCGGCCAATTAAGCTTTCCTGATACATAATTAACTAGGTCAGCCAATTAAGGCTTTCCATCATACAAATAATTAAATATCCCCTTGCTAAGATACACAAAGTATCTATAACAAGTATACAACATTTACAATTCATTACATATACTTCCAGATCCGTAATTCATGCTCATAATTAATTTCACATGCTACATGTTTAAAGTCGGCCAAGAAATAGGTCTTCTCTAGAATACATGCCACAGATGACAGCATCAGTATCCAATCAACAATAGAACTCAACCTATTACTCTATCATATGTCATTTGTGCATGAGTAAGCTTGCAAGTTCTGAAATATCTTCGCTAGAAAGATATACTCAAAACACAGAGACCTGCTCTGTCTAGAATCACAGTTACAGTCCAGAAAACCACTCTTCACTAAATCAACTGTAACATCCACAGTAGGTAACATAAATTCAAGTGACCTTAGAGATAAGGTCAGCACACATCTATCTGCATAAGTCCAACTTTGATCATTCTGAATCATTTGTACAGTGTCCGTACACTCCATCTAGTTACGTAGCGAGTCTGCCTTCTCCATAGAAATATATGTTGACATCAGTGACAAAACATAAATATCAACAACATGATTAGTAACCAAAACTGATATCATCCATCAATCTCCCCCTTTTGCATTGATGGAAACATATGGGAAAATCCATATATATCAACCCAAAGTACCCACTCTCAATACAATCTTCTCAATATCCTCAGCACAAATCTCCCCAAAATAGTAGGAATTTTCACATAGATTTCTTCCCCCTTTGGAAGAAATGGAAAAGGGTGCCATAATTCATTTGTAGTCTTCTATAAGATGTAGCTTTTTCAAATCTTCATATGTCAGTTGTCCAATCAGCTAGGTGAAAGATCACCCAAATTTACTCCATAGTATTCTCCTGCGATCACTCTCCCTAAGGAGTAGATCCATACATCAAGTCCAGAGAATGATATAGCTCTGAGATTCACTGGACTGATGCGCATCTACATCATTTAGTTTTCACTGGGAGGGGCCATCACCCCAAGCATGCCTCTGAGATATTCAAAAGCATCTTTTGGCAAAGGTTTAGTAAATATATCTGCTATCTGTTCCTTTGTGCTAATATACTCTAGTTTAATCTCTCTATCTGCTACCTTCTCCCTTAAGACATGATACTTGATGGAAATATGTTTAGTCTTTCAATGCATTATAGGATTCTTTGACATATTCACTGTGCTGGTTGTTATGCCCTGCATACCCGTCCCTACATTTTGTAAGCAAAATGTTGGGTCCCCCTTTTTTCTTTTGCTCTTCCCTTGTTGTCTTTTTGTTTTCTTTGTTTTCCGTCTGGGCTTTTCTTCCGTGAGGGTTGTCTTTTTTTTGCTTTTGTCTTCTTGTGTCTCTAAGACCCAGTCCTAGAGTTTGTTTGTCCTTTCTAGAGCTGGCTTTTGGACTCTGGAATTCTCTGCCATTATGTCTTCTTTTGCAAGGAGGTATGGTTACATAGAATCCCTAGGCCCAGAGTCCGAAGGTCCTCTTGTTCCAAAGTTTGCGGAGAGAATGCAACCTTTTTTACCCTAAGGGTATAAATACAAGTTACCTGTCATGTTCACATTTACCACGATTAAAACACTTAGAGGACTCAAAGTGATTTTAAGGTGATTAAGGTGATTAAACAACAAATTGCTCCATGTTTAGTGGCTAATTGAATATTGATTTGCAGTTCTTTCTCATAATTATTTGAAGGTGAACTTGTTGCAGAGTGCTCCCTATGCTCATCTTCCCTGAATTCTTCATGTTTCCAGGTTGGCTTTCATTTTGTTTCCCTTCTCTGGTTCTCTGTTTCTCTAGTTTGTTGTCTTTTGCTTCCTTTGTGCTCATTTTTTTTTTCGTTCATTTTCATTCCTACCTTTGCATCTTTCTTTTTGGTCGTGTCCCATTGGTGGGTTGGCTCTATGAGAGGGTTTTCTGCCCTCTGTGTAGTTGTAGTCTAGTGTTTATATTGTACATTTTCGTAGGGTAGCTTTTGTGCCTCTATAAATATTATGTATACCATGTAAATTTATGTAAATACTCTATAAATATTGTGTATATGTCATTGTTGTTCTGCGAGCTACACTTCAGCCCTTGCAAAGCTTCAACACTCTGTATTTTAGTGTGTATACCTCATGTATATCCTTCTATCCTGTCGAGCTCACCATGCTCTATCATATTTTGAACCATTCTATCGAGCTCATCAAGAGGGAGTCACCATGGTTCAAACTCGGCACCTCACTGGTTCGAGCCATGGTAACTTTCTCTCTTATTTGTCATGGCATCTTAATCGCGGGATTAATTTCCCATGAGTGGGCATTCAAACCCCATCCCATCTGGCATTCAATTTCCTTTGTGTCAACCCACTTTTTCCATTAATGCCATTACGTCGCCCATCACATGGCCACGTGATGACCCATGTCAGCTGAGTATGGCTTCCTATTGGTCACGTCGACAACGGTTAACTCTTCTGGACTCCAGGTGCTCAGAATCCCTTGGGTCTTCATTCCATCTTTGTCACTTAGTTCAATACCCCGGAGCCCCTAGGTGTTTATCAGAATCCAACTCATGTTTATCTTAACTACTCTGAGATTTTGATAAATGCTAACACTTTTTGGATAGGTGCAAAAGGGTGATGATTTCCCCAGAATCTGCAAAGTTATTATTATTATATCATGTATTAATGGTTCTATAGCCTTGCAGGTTGTATATAGTTGGTCAAAATGTCTGAAGTGATCACTTCTCCTGATAGCCTGGAGTTTCCTACTACCTCCACTCAGGTGGCTACAAAAACCAAGGCTATAAAGATGCTGGCTAAGTTACCACTGACCTCCAAATACCAGAAGGAGGGCATTCTTGTGGGGTCCAAGGTGGACTGTAAAGTGTAGGAAATAATAGACATAGAGCCTAGACTTTGGGCTGAAATGCAGGGCTTAATTCAAGCCATATACAAACTGAAAATTGATAGAGATAGCATGGCCACCCACTTGGCTGGCTCCGGCATTATTAAGACTACAAATTTTCCTTTCTTGGTGTAATCACTAGAGTTGATACTCTATTTGGCGACACTCTATAATGCACCTACTTGGATTTTTCTTCTCCCCGATCCCCGGCCATTAAAATACCCAGTGACAATTATCAATATGGATGCAGCAACTTTTGCCTCAGGGTTGGGGATTCCATAATTCAAGGGGTCTGTCATTCTCAATTGGGCCAAGTTGTTATAGGAGTTTGAGGAAGATACTCTCATCTCCCAACAATATCTCAACACTCCGTGGTTGAAGTCCCCAAAGAGGGACCATAAAAAGATGAAGTTGGAAATTCCCTATGGGGATTTCAAAGAGCCCATTCAGGCAGGCATTATATTTTTATGTAGGATCTTCAGACAGCCCCATGCCCAGGATTTCTTAGCATGGATGAACTATTTTCTTTACTGCATCACCACCTGCAACCAGACTTTAAATTGGGTGGCTAGTATAGCCAATCATGTGGACACGCAGCTGAAGGGCGTCATCCAGAGTTCTAAATTCTATATGACATCTTATGTGCTATGGGCGCTAGCCCAACAAAGACCGGCTTTCCTAGGTTTAGGAATAGTGGGTGATCTTGTGAATGGGTCGGTCCAGTTAACACCATGGGATCATTATCCCCAGATCTAGTGGGAACTCAGTTTCCCAAATTTTTGTAGGGTAAATGTTGCCTTTGTTTACCAAAACATTTTGACACTTACTCAGGACTCCAGGTACCGGTTATCACAGGAGGTGATGAACCTGGTCAGTACTTACAGCCATTATTTTATTCTCTTCCAGTAACACACATACATTCGAGTGACCAGCTTCACTGGGAAACCCTATCTTCTTCCCTTGTATTGCGGGGATAAAATCATTCTTTTGGAGTTCTATCGGCAGATCCTAGAGCTGCATGCCTTCTTCACATTGAAGAAGGTCACAAACGTCCCATTCCTAGTTTCTTGTGGGAATTATGCATGTAGCCTTGCCATAGAAAAGGAGGTAGATAGTGACTTGAAGAGCCTGGGACTGGTGGAATTACACCACACCAGGAAAAATTATGATCCTCTAGGAAAGATTGCCTTAGTGATTCCCTGGGCATCCCTGCCACATAAGGAAGACATTGAAGATTTTTGGGCAGATTTTCATGACAGTTTTGATCTCTGAGCCTGCCGACATTTGTGGATGTCCAAAGAACTGGTGAAAGTGCTTGACCTTCAAAAAATTTTGAAGGGTTTTTCAGAGGACGGGCTGCTGGAAAACCCAGCATATAAAGGGAAGGGATTGGATAAACTAGACCTCCCTCTAGTGGATTATGCCACCCCAAAGGATTTGACAATTGAGGGAGTATGCCACCCCATTTTGGAGGCCAATCATAATTATTTTTCCCAGGTGTGTCCCAAGAGCACCTGGAAGGGACCGATTGTTCAGAGGTTCACTTCAAATTTTATTTCCGCCACCGGACCCGACATAAGCAATAGGAAAGAGAAAGAAGATACCCCAGCTAAGGTACCCCTCCAAGGCCCAACCCCTAGAATGGTATAGCTACAAAAACAAATGGATTTGGTGAGGTTGGCTAGCTAGTACATAAGCACACAAATGTCCTCTGGCCTCTTTGTAACTCCAGTAGCATCTGCTCGCGTGGCGGGATCCTCATTGTTGGCCGCAATGATTAGCAGACAAACTTTCAGTGAGGTGGGGTCCATAAGTATTTTAGATACTAGGTTCCCATTACTAAGGAAGAATAAATAGAAGGTGACCCTCACTCCAAGTGTAGCTACCAGTCCTAGTATGCCAGACCTACCTCTAGTTGATGTCAGTTTGGATTCTCCCAAACTTGAGAATATTTATGATTCTTGTCCCCCACACAATGATTTTGAAAATGTCTTTTATGCAGATGAACTCATGAACCTCCATGAGGATGTAGTTCATGTGGCAGAAGAGATCATCTCCTAAGAGAAGGAGGATATCCCCATAGAAGAAGGAGAGGTCCCAAAACAAGAAGCTGCTGTAGAGAAGGAGGTCCGAGAGGAAACACAAAAGAGCCTGAATGGGAGAAGACACCGGTCCAAGAGACCAAGGATGAACCTAGGAAAATCATATATGAGCAATCAATGATTGGGGAAATTGGACCCACAGGATCAACCATACCCCCATTCATCATGCTCCAAATGCCTTTAGTTACTTCGGATGACCAGTTGCCCTAGAGTACGTTTGATGAGGTGGTAAAGGCAGCCACATTGTTAAATTTTGGCCAGAGACCTCACCCACTTCCACAAGATGTTCCAGTGGAGGAAGATGCTGCAATAGATGAGGCTATTGAGGCCAAAGAACAATAGTAGCAGAATGACGGGGAAGCTCCCAAAGATATAAATTTTGAATCAACTGATGCTAAGAAGGACAGGGAAATCCCCGATGATACAAGTGATATTGATGCCGACAGAGAAGAAACTCCAGATATCACAAAACAAGATGCCAACATGGTGGATAATACTGAGGCCTCCGAAGAGTAGGAGAAATAAAAATAAAATGATAAAATTCCCAATGACACTATACATTCTGAGAATACACCACCAGATTTTGAAGAGAATCCAGATACCAAGGTCTTAACAGTGAAGCTGCCCCAGCCACCCCAATGGCTGGTAGAATTAAGAAAGAGAAAAGCCCTGACGGTAACAACATGTGTTCCACTGTCCCTAGCCAAGATGATGGCCCAAAATGTAGAGGCCCAAAAGCCAAAGAAGGCATGAACAGTCCATACCCTCCGTACTGGTCTAATGGGAAGTAAAGTTGTGACAATTGCAACACCTCCTTCAGATGCAGATACAACGGCTATAAGGCTTGAAGACTACACTATTACAAAAGTGGCATTGGGGAGAAGAGATAAGCAGGGTGAACTAAACCTACTGAGAGAGGCCACCAAAGTAGTAGAGGCCTGGTACATTAAAAAAGGCCAGAAGTTAAAAGAGGAAAGAGAAATCAATGCAAATATCCTTGCACTTCTGGCAGAAATTACATAGCCTCTGGCCAAGATCCATTCGGAAGCCTCTTCCTCTAGATTGTCTCTTACACAAGGTGACATGGATTCTCTCTAGGCCATGAAGAAGAAGGCATAGGCTATGGACAGGTGTGTCACTGAGTAGATAGCAACCATAAGACAATTCCTAGTGGTGTCCCTCTTGGATCTTTACCAGATCAATATTCTCCTCAGCCCAGCAAACAGCTCCACTATTGTATGGGAGCAGGACTTGGGGAAGTATGAAAAATGGAAGGCTAGGTTGGAGGAGGTCTTAAACTCTAGAGAAGAGAGTATCATAGAGGTAGGAATTTTGGGAGATGAATCATATTATTCTCTCTAGGCCTAGTACTCCAAACTTGGCCTCAAAATTGAGGTATGCAAGGAACTAGTTAAGGCCTTAAAAGAGAAGGTGACCGCGAATCAAAATCCTTTGGGCCTATTTTAGGAATTTGTGGTAGGGGTGTCACAAGTCAATCCCTTCACCACTGGGACATGCACCCTAGAGGACTACATCCTTAGAAAATTTGATGAGCAAATGGAGTCTCTATATCCGGTTTCCAGAGATTTTGATAGGGGTGGGTTATCAATACTATCCAAGATAATGATCTGGACACATGATGTTGTGAAGATGGTAGATGAATTCTAGAACGGGGCCGAAGAATTTGATGAGAATTTGGAGGTTGTCTATTGCCAATGGGACAACATCAAGGACATAGACAAAGGTGTAATCCAAGTATTATAAGCATTCAAAAGCAGTAAGGAGCAGTGAGGTTTTCTAGATTCTAGAGATGTTCCATCGGCTATGCATATTTAGTATTATTTATTCTTTGAGCTTAGGCTCTCGGTTCCCAGACTTCTAGATCCATAGTTTTGTATTCTTTGGATGACCCGCATCTAGGTTCCCTGGAGACAATCGGTCATTATCAAACAGTTAATAAGGATGTCAGGAAGTAGGTGACTCCAGCAGGGCACGTCGGCTTGAAAGATGTTTTTGATAGGTGGTCTTCCCAAGGTGCCACTCCAACATAACACCTCGCACATAAGAAATAGTGAACTACTTTTCCATTAATAAGGCATGTAGCCTCATTCCTTAGGGGATCAGATTTCTTTTGTTCTCCCTTTGGCTCTCTTCTTGAGGCCGATTCTTTCATACTTCTTTTCTTGTCTCATTCCTCTGACATGTCAGACCTCTACTCTTCTCGAGGTTGTTTTAGCATGGTGCAGGTAGTACCAACAACTGAAAATTGTATTTTATTGGTTGAGTGTAAAGTTAAGTTAGGTTAGTTTTAGGGCAAGCTTATGTATAAATAATAATTCCAACCTCATTCTAAGAGTCGGCGAAATTGATTATTTTGCAGTCCATAGCTATAGCATTTAGAGTTTTCAATTCTCATGGTTAAAGAGCTCAATGCTCCTTAGACTTTAGAGGCTTTTAGTAGATAAATTCTCCCCTAGAGTTGTTGATGTACTCACTAGTGATGCTGGAACACCATTAATGAAGAAAGAAGGATTGTGGAAATGTTGTTATTGGTCTCTCGATCTCTGACTTAATACTTTTTGTGTTGTATGTTTCTTATGTCCCTCGCTCTAATATATTAAGTAGATTAACGACCTTATTTTCCCCTTGCTATTGAATACATATGAACTGATAGTTGTGCGTGCATTCAATATTTAAGTGTAGCATGTTAGAGCTTGGTTGATGTTTTGAATGTATTTGCATGACTATAGATAGATGGATTATTTCTAACCCTGCCCTATCTTTTGAAGTTTATTTTGTAGCTAACAAATGCTTGCAAGAAACCTCTTACCCAAATCCCCAGAGAAGATGAGTCGAGATAACCAGCTATCCCCCAGAACAAAATAGTCACAACACCCAACTTACCTCCCGCACCATTGAGATCTGACTCTCATGTGCTTGGAGGCTCAAAGAATCTCATTTCTTTGGACAAACTTTACAAGTGAAGTTGACTAGTACCCCGGTACCCGGTGACAACTTACACCTATTGGTGGACCCGGTCACAAATCCCTGCCAACAATAATTGACACTAGAAGGAGGGAATGAGCTCGTCCGCTTCTGAGGATTTAGAATTTACACCGCCTAAGGGTTCCCCAAGCTATAGTTTTAGGAAACAGACCTTTAGTGGGATTGGATCACTTTCACTAGCCTGATTTGAAAGAATCCTTATATCAGCCCCCAATCCTGGAAGGTTTATCAAACTCAAGGCTCCCACTTGAAAGAAACAGACCATAAAATCCAAACTAGCCAACATTTTTTTGGGATCTACTATATGTCAGAATACCCAAGTCTCCTAGACAACCCCAGGGATTAACACTTAGCCTCATCAAAATCCAATACCCTTGATGGATGTGTATTTCAGCAACACTGAGTCCTTGATGGGAACATTTTTGGGTGCAACCAACAATCTTCCTGAACACCCAGAAAATGTTTGTCCCTGATATGAGCACTTAGGCTCACAAACTGTTGAAGAGTGTCTATAGGCATACAATGATGCCATGAATCGACACCGGATCCAACATCAAGACATTGTGACCCAGATGTTCCCTCTGTCCCTAAGACAGAACGAGCTGAACTGGTACCTTAACCTGCCCGCCAACTCCATCAACAATTGGCAAGACATGGAGGACACCTTCTTGATGTCCTTTTGCATACACGTGGACCCAACGTGGTCCCACAGCTAGTTCATCTCCATTGGGAAGGAACCAAATGAGCCCCTTGCAGCATTCAACCATAGGTTCTAATGCGCCTTAAAGTGATGCATAGGTCCTTTCATCCCATCCCCAGAAGTGACTATCTAGACATACCTAAATGTAATGGATCCCTTCATTGCCATTCTCCTATGGAGAACTACCACCCCCATTGACCAGGATACTCTAGCAAAGGTTTACAACCTAGCCTTGGAGTTGTCTAGCGGCTTGAAAAAATTTCCAGGCAAGATTGGTCAGAGCATACCATTCAACATGATACCTAGCGGAACTTCCTACGCCAGGGGGTACAACCCCAATCAGGAAATGGGTGCCCCTGTGATGGCCATGAATCCCCCACCATCGCTGATAGACCAACAAGCCCAGTACATATATCCATCATAGGCCCTGACAATACTAGGTCTGGAATTCATCCCGTGGAACCAGCCGCAACAAACACAACAACCATAGATGCAACCTTCCGGAGTGCCTTTCTTACAGTCATCCGCGGCTAGAGGATTGCCACCCTCGACTCTGGTACCCACTGTTGCCTTCCCCAAGAACCAACAACAACCATCACATTGTGATGTGAACACCCATCTATCCACCAAGGTTGAATCCCTCTGGTGACTATTATCCTCTCTAACCATGGACATAGGATAGCTGAAGGCGAGGTCTCTTGCACCCCACAATACCAATTCCTAGAGAGGGAATGTCTTCTCTGGCCAGCAAAATAACAATGTCAGAGGAAGAAATTATAACAACGGGCCTCAGCCAAACCAACATCAATGGAACAACAATGCTAACACCGAGGGTCCTCCTCCAAACCAAAACACCAATTAGGGTGGTGATGGACATTCCCATTTCATGCCAGTCACAAAAATCCAGCCCCCGACCAACTGGTGTAGATTGCATGACACGAGCTCTCATTCCGAGGTGAACTGTGCCATGCTAAAGAAATTCATCATGATCTCCCAGCTAGACAAACAACAAACTACTGATCCTACTCCCCTAAAACCCCCCATTCAAGATCCCACTCATGGTGCCTTCACCTATGAGATCGTCTTCTTTGGAGCAAACAAGGGAGATGAAGAAGAACCTAAATTATAGGGGTTCTTTGATGAATCTATTCCGGCCTTTGAGGCCAATGCCTTCACCAGCCCATGGACTCCCTACAACACCTAGAGCTAGGATAGTAAAGGACCAGTTTACATGCCCACACCTCCCAAAGACATTCCTCCCTGGGATAACACAACTGATCACCCCTTCCCACCAAAAGGGTCTAGCTCTAACAAATCTAAGGACCCAACTGAGGGAAGCCAACAATTCCCTGGGGGGAGGTTTGATATCACACAGGCATTAGAATGAACCACCACCTCCATGACCTTGTTGGAGGTTTTGCTAAACTATCCCAAGCAAAGGAAGTCTCTTCTGAAGCTCTTGGGAAACCTAGAAACTATCAATCGCCCACCCAAGACTATCACTTTTGACGATGCTAATGTGGCTATCTTCCAGGGTAACACTGAGGATCCTCCCTTCTTACTAGGCTTAAACATATAAGGGAAGAACCTTTACAATTTCTTGGTAGATTCTAGAGCTTTGAGTAATGTCATGCCCTTACCCATATGCCAGAAGCTCAGATTTCATCCTACTCCATCTAACAATGCGGTAGTACTGTTGGAAAAAATTGCTGTAAAAATGGTAGGTGAGCGGAAGAACATCCAGATTCAGCTCATCCAAGACCCCAGAATAACAAGCATAATTGACGTCCAAGTGGTGGACATCCCAGAGACTTATGGGATGTTACTAAGTTGCAATTGGTCTATGTCCCTCAATTGGTATTTCTCCACTAACTTTTCCCACTTGTGGCTCCCCTAGAAGGGAGAATCTAACTAGATCTAGGTAGAAAGTGAGCCCAGGATGAAACAAGCCCTCACCAAAGTTGAGAGAGTGAATGAAGTCCTCTTCTTTGAGACCTCCCTTGGGGTGTACTGACCCCTAGAAATCTTGACCTTTGATTTCACCCTGGGGAGGATCCCATTGTTTCTCAAAGAACATAGGACCTGGACAAAAAAATAAGGGGTGAAGTTAATTCACAGGGTACCGTAGTAATCCCCACTACACTCTTGTCCAACACTTGGTGCCAGGTGCATTATCAGAAACATTCAAAACTAGAGTGTGAGCCCTATTTTTCTGCTGCTACCTGACACATCAACACCCTCTAGGAGAAGAAACACTTTTTGGATATGCCTGGACCCAGCAATCATCTCAACAGTATCCCCAAGATGCCACCAATCTAGGAATCCTAGCTATGGGCTTCTCCAGGGGGAAACCTCACCCGAGTGCTATCAAAGAAGGAGGAAACTCCTCCCAAATTTCCCAAAAATAATCCAAAGGCCACTTCACCTTCCCAACCCCAGACAATGAACAATGACTTGTGGACTTTGAATTTCAACAGGTCCTGGTCAAAGCAAGGCTATGGGGCCATAGTGGAATTGATCAACCCACGATGGAAATGTCACAAACAATGTCACAAAGTATGAGGCCTTGGTCCTTGGACTCTTATTTGCACTAAGAAAGGGAATCACCTGCCTCCGGGCACTGGGTGATTTAGAGTTGATTGTAAAGCAGGTCTGAAGCCAATACACCTATCATGATAAAATGTTGGCCACATATTGCAACTGAGCATGGAGCCTCATCGAATATTTTGATGCCTTCAGCATTGAACTCATTCCCCAGAAAAGAAACTATATTCTGGATGCTCTCGTCATATCTGCCAGCACCCTTGATCCAATGGCCGGCTCCCAGCTCCAAAAATTCTCCATTGAGATGATCCCCACCCTATCCATCCCAGACAATGTCACCCACTTTCAGGTTTTTGAAGATGGTCAACATATCCTGGTCTTCATGGCCAATGTTGGTGTTTTCAAGGACCAGATAGTGGAAGAAAGAGATCACGATGATACTGGCTAGGGTGAAGAAGATAATGGGATCATAGACTTACCAACCAACACCATGCCTAAGGGGATGGTAGTGTTAGAACAGGTCTTTGACTCAGACCTTCATGGCTAGGAGAAGATATTATCCTCCTCTAAGGGAGGAAAATTTGAAAAAGTAAACATCGGCCAGGCTGGTAAAGAAAAACTGGTACACATTGGCACCTCTTGCTACCTTGAGGAGAAGGAAAAGATTCTCACGGTTCTCTGAGAATATATTGATGTAATTGCACGGGGATATGAGGATTTGAAGACCTATGATACATCCATCATGACCCATACCATCCCGCTAAAACTAATTCTAAGCCCTTTCAGAAAAAGAAAAGACCGGTCAACCCACTGATCGAGCCTCTAATTCATCAGGAGGTACAAAAACTATTGTCAGCCTGGATCATCTTTCCAATTCAACATACTATGTGGGTTGCAAATCTATCCCTGTGAGGAAGAAAAGTAGCGAGATCTTCCTTTGCATGGATTTTTGAAATTTAAACAAGGCATCTAAGAAGGATAATCACCCTCTCCCCTTGTTGGATGAGGTACTACAAATCATGAATGGAGTAAAAATGATGTCCTTCCTATACGGGTACAAGTCATGGCTAAATATGAAGATAGAGACAAAATGACATTCACCACCAAGTGGGGGATTCATACCGAAGAATGCCCTTTGGCCTAATCAACATAGGGGCCACATTTCAGAAGGCTATGTACATTGTGTTTGAAGGCCTAGTAAACCAGTGCATAATCATCTACATGGATGATTTGTCCATCTTTTCCCAAGATAGGCGTGATCATTCTATCCACCTCACCTAGATTTGTGAGAGATGTCATTAGTATGGAATATCCCTCAACCCTAAGAAATGTATATTCAGGGTCACTAAAGGGAAGCTTCTTGGACATATTGTCTCCAAGAAGGGTATATCCATCAACCCTGAGAGAGTTGAAGTGCTGCTAAATCTATAGATACCTGACAGCAAGAAGGAAATGAGATCTTTCTTTGGGATGATCAATTTTGTTTGGCATTTCATCACTGGATTCACCGAGATAGTGAATCCACTCAATGAAATGATGAAGAAAGATACAAAGATTGAATGGAGTCCTAAGCCAAAGAGGGAATTCACCCAGATTAAGCAATTGATTATGGAGGCACCAGTCTTGGCTAGTCCAGACTATTCCCTCCCCTTCCATATATATTTTTTTGCTTTGTCGCATTATGTCATGGTAGTTTTGACCCAGAAGGTCAAAGGGGACAAAAGACCGATAGCCTTCATGAGCTCCCCCTTTAAGAATGCCAAAGTCTGGTATTTGCCTTTGGAAAAGAAGGCCTTTTCTCTTTTCTATGTTGTGAAGAAATTTTGGCATTACATTCTCCGAAGCAAAGTGCACGCTATCATCCCAGACCAAGTTGTTAAGTCTCTGCTCCTATAGAGTGAATTGGGTGAAAGATGGGGGAAATGGATGGCCATCCTCCAAGAGTACATTTCAGAAATGCAACCCATGAAAATAGTGTGAGGCTAGGGACTAAGTAGAGTGATGGTAGAAGAGACTCCCAACATCGAATGTGAGGCATACATAGTGGAGTCCATCACTCAAGATCTGTGATATATTGACCTGGTATGCTTATTATTGAACAACATATGCCCAGAGGGGCTACCCCCAAACAAATGTCATTCCCTATAGTTGAAAAGTGTGCACTTCATGATAAAAAATGGAACACTTTTTCACAGCAATTATGAAGGGGTATACCTCTTGTGCATAGACAGGGACCAGGCTACAAAATTGATCGATGAATTTCATGGGAAATTTGGAATTGGGCATGGCTCAGCTGACGACACCGCCCATCAGATCCTCTGGGCTGGGTAATATTCACCTTGTATCTTCAAAGATGTCTATAGTCACATTAGGAGATGCCATACTTTCCAAATAGTGGCACATTGTGAGTGCAACCTGGCCATGCCCCTACAGTTGGTCTTCAAAGATAGACCCTTTTCCCAATGGGCATTTGACTTTATTAGGGAAATCAACCTCAACTCATCTACCAACCACTGGTATATTTTGACTGCTATTGATTATTGCACCTGGTGGTCTGAAGCGATTCCTTGTAAAAACAACATGGCAGATGTAGTCATTAAATTTGTAGAAGAAAACATCGTCACAAGATTTGGAATGCCATTTTCTATAGTATGTAAAAATGGTCCATCATTTTCTTTGGCATAATTACTTGAATGGACCTATGACAGAAAGATCACTCTGAATTTTTATAGCCACTATTACCCCCAGGAAAATGGTGTTGCTGAATGAACCAACAAGAATCTACTTGAGGTGATTAAACATCTGTTAGAACATAACCCCTGGGACTGGCACCAACATCTTAGATTCACTCTCTGGGTAGATCATATCCAAATAAAGGCAGCCCTGGGGACATCCCTAGTTCACCTAGTTTATGGCTAGAATCCAGTATTCCCCATCAACTCACAGATCCCAGTTTTATAGTTCATGCAGGAATTCAGCAACCAGGACAACATTGTGGAAGTTCGACTTCTGAACCTAGTGCAGATGGAGGAATAAAGAGACATAGCCCTTGAAAAATTTGTGCATCATCAAGCAGTATTAAAGAGATGGGTTGATAGGAGATCCAAGTATAAGGACTTTCAGATTTTGGACTTGGTCCTCTTGTGGGACAAGGCCTGGGAAAAGAAGGGAAAGCACACTAAATTTCAGCGGCTCTGTCTTGGACCATACCTGATATCTGAGATCTGTGGGGACAACCCTTATCGCCTCAACACTATGACTAGAGAAACCATTCCATTTCCTATCAATGGGAATTTTCTAAAACACTACTTTGAATAAGTTAGGCGGTGAGTTGGCCCAAAGTTGTAATATATGTATATTTCTTACTTGTAAATACTCCTTTTTGGTGCTCCGTTTGGAGCACCCTATAAATAGTTATTGCTGGCCACCCTCTGGGGTCACCTTTTCTTGGTATTTGTTTTCTTTTGGTTTCTCCTTTTTTCTTTTTCTTTTTGGGTACCCAGCATGTTGCCTTCGTATTGTAGATCGATATACTTTGCATAACATCTAGTCTTTGGAATGGTACCCTAAGTATTTTGGATAGTTTGGAATCCATTGTTAGCATGGTGGAATTTTTTTATGCTCTAGAATTATTTTGTAAGTATGGTAAAAGGTTATGGGTAATCTTCATCATATTCACATCTTGACATTCCAGACATCAGTTAAAAGAAAATTTAAAGAAGCAAGTAATCAGACACCCTGAGGACAGATCATTTGCATTGATCAATTGACCAAGTCTGAAAATCATTTAAAGATATCCCAGGTCTGAAACTTTCTCTCCTACTTGGTAATTTAAAGGCAGAGTGGAAAGGTGAAAGAAGTACCACCATCAAAATTAGCTAAGCTTAAGGTTCACAGTGAAAGGAGTACCACCTTGCCATCCAGAAAAGAAAGAGAAAAGAAAGAACTAAAGAGTGGATAATTCTAGTATCCAGGGGAACCGTGCAAGATATGATGACTTTGGTTTTATTTGTTAGTGCCTCCTCTCTATTTCTCCTGGAGTTCATTGGCTTGGTTTTCTTTCAAAGCACACACCTCATAGCAGACGAAAGATCAAAAGATTGAATCAAGTGATGAGCTCAATTTTCCCAGATGCCTCACACCTTGCAAACAGAATGCCCCCATGAAAATATTTATTCCATTTTTGATAACTAGAGATTTTTAATTTCTCAAATATGCTAACCCATTTGTCCTAGATAGTCATTATTTTTTATGCCCTGCATACCCATCCCTATATTTTGTAGGCAAAATTTTGGGTCCCCCTTTTCTCTTTTTCTCTTCCCTTGTTGTCTTTTTGTTTTCTTTGTTTTCCCTCCAAGCTTTTCTTTCACGAGGTTTGTCTTTCTTTTTCTTTTATCTTCTTGTGTCTTCAAGACCCGGTCTCAGAGTTTGTTTGTCCTTTCCAGAGCTAGATTTTGGATTCTGGAATTCTCTGCCATTATGTCTTCTTTTGTGAGGAGGTATAGTTGCATGGAATCTCTGGGCCCAGAGTCGGAAGATTCACTTGTTTTGGAGTTTGTGGAGAGAATGAAACCTATTTTTACCCTAAGGATATAAATACAAGTTACCTGTCATTTTCACATTTATCATGATTAAAACACTTAGAGCACTCAGAGTAATTTTAAGGCGATTAAGTTGATTAAACAACAAATTGCTCCATGTTTAGTGGCTAATTGAAAGTTGATTTGTAGTGCTTGCTTGTGATTATTCGAAGGAAAACTTGTTGTAGAGCACTCCCCATGCTCATCTTCCTTGCATTCTTCATGTTTCCAAGTTGGCTTTCTTTTTTTTTTCCCTTCTCTGGTTCTCTGTTTCTCTGGTTTGTTGTCTTTTGCTTCTGTTGTGCTCATTTTTGTTTTGTTTTTTCTTTCATTCATTTTTTGTTCTAGCCTTTGCATCTTGCTTTTCGGTCGCCTTGTATTGGTGGGTTAGCTCTGCTAGAGGGTTGTCCACCCTCTGTGCAGTTGTAGTCTGGTGTGTATATTGTACATTGTTGTAGGGTAGCTTTTGTGCCTCTGTAAATATTATGTACACCATGTAAATTTATGTAAATACTCTATAAATATTGTGTATATGTCATTGTTGTTCTATGAGCTATGCTTCAACCCTCAAAAAGATTTAACCCTCTATATTTTAGTGTCTATACCTCATGTATATCCTTCCATCCTACCAAACTTGCCACGCTCCATCACATTTTGAACCATTCTATTGAGCTCGTCGAGAGGGAGTTGCTACGGTTCAAACTCAACACCTCACTGCTTTGAGCCATGACTAATTGTTCTCTCCTCTGTCGTGTCATCTTAATAACAGTGTTAATTTCCCACAAGTGGGCATTCAAACCCCATCTCATCTGGCATTCAATTTCCCCTGTGTCAGCCCACTTGTCTCCATTAATGCCATTATGCCACCCATCACATGGCCACGTGATGACCCATGTCAGCCGAGTATGGCTTCCTACTAGTCACGTCGACAATGGTTAACTCTTTCGGACTCTAGGTGCTGGGAAGCCCCTGGGTCTTCATTCCATCTTTGTCACTTATTTCAATACCCTGGAGTCCCTAGGTGTTTATCAGAATCCAATTCATGTTTATCTTAAATACTTCAGGATTTTGATATATGCTAACACTTTTTGGATAGGTGCAAAATGGTGATGATTTCCCCAAAATCCACAAAGCTATTATTATTATATCATGTATTAACAGTTCTTGGGCCTTGCAGGTTGCAGATAGTTGGTCAAAATGTCTATAGTGATCACTCCTCCTAATATCATGGAGCTACCTACTACCTCCACTCGGGCAGCCACAAAAACCAGGGCCAAAAAGATGCTGGATAAGCTGCCACTGACCTCTAAATACCCAAAGGAGGGCATTCTCATAGGGTCCAAAGTGGACTCCAAAGTGCAGCAAATAACAGACATAGAGCTTGGACTTTGGGCTTAAAAGCAGGGCTTAATTCAAGCCATATACAAACTGAAAGCCGAAAAAGATAGCTTGGCCACCCACTTGGCCGCCTTTGGCATTATTAAGGCTATGAATTTTCCTTTCTTGGTGAAATCACCAGAGTTGATACTCTAGCTGGCGATAGTCTACAATGCACCTACTTGGACTGTTCTTCTCGCCGATCCCCGGTTGGTACAATACCCAGTGACAATTGTCAATCTAGATGCAACAACTTTTGCCTCAAGGCTGGGGATTCCACAAATCAAGGGGTCCATCAGTCTCAACCAGGCCAAGTCATTATAGGAGTTCAAGGAAGATTCTCTCGTCTCCTGGAAATATCTCAACACTCAGTGGTTGAAGTCCCCAAAGAGGGACCATAAAAAGATGAAGTTAGAAATTCCCTGTGGGGATTTCAAAGAGCCCATTTAGGTGGGCATTATATTTTTATGCAGGATCTTTGGACAACCCCATGCCCAGAATTTCTCAGCATGGATGTACTAATTTCTTTACTATGTCACCACCCGCAACAAAAATTTCAATTGGGCGGCTATTATAGCCAATCATGTGGACACACATCTGAAGGGCGTCATCCAGAGTTCTAAATTCTATATGACATCTTATGTGCTATGGGTGCTGGCCCAATAAAGAGTAGCTTTCCTAGGTTTAGGAATAGTGGGTGATCTTGGGAATGCGCTGGGCCAGTTAACATCATGGGATCATTATCCCTAGATCTAGTGGGAACTTAGTTTCCCAAATTTTTGCAGGGTAAACGATGCCTTCGTTTACCAAAACATTTTGACACTTACTCAGGACTATGGGTACCGGTTATTGTAGGAGGTGATGAGCCTGGTCAGTACTTATGGCCATTATCTTATTCAGTTCTAGCAACACACATACAGTCGAGTGACTAGCTTCTCTAAGAAACCCTATCTTCTTCCCCAGTATTACGGGGATAAAATCATTCTTTTGGAGTTCTGCCAGCAGATCCTAGAGCTGCATGCCTTCTTCACATTGAAGAAGGTCACTAACGTCCCATTCCTAGTTTCTTGTGGGAATTATGTGTGTAGCCTCGCTACAATAAAGGAGGCAGATAGTGAGTTGAAGACCCTAGGACTGATGGAATTCCACCACACTAGGAAAAATTATGATCCTCTAGGCAAGATTGCCTTGGCACTTTTCTGGGCATCCCCGCCACATAAGGAAGACATTGAACATTTTTGGGTGGATTGTCAGGACAATTTTGATTTCCAAGCCCACCAACATTCATAGGTGTCGAGAGGACTGATGAAAGTACTTGACCTTCAGAATTTTCTGAAGGGTTTTTCAGATGATGGGCCACTGGAAGACCTAGCATATATAGGGAAGGGATTGGATAAATTGGACCTCCCTTTGGTGGATTGGGCCACCCTAGAGGATTTGACAATCAAGGGAGTATGGCACCCCATTTTGGAGGCTAGTCATAATTATTTTGCCCAGGTGTGTCCCAAGAGCACCTAGAAGGGACCAATTGTTTGAAGGTCCACTTCAACTTCCCTTACCGCTGCCAGACCTAGCACAAGAAAGGGGAAAGAGAAAGAATATACCTTGGCTAAGATACCTCTCCAAGGCCCAACCCCCATAATGGTATAGATATAGAAAAAAATGGAGTTGATAAGGCTGGCTAGCTAGCAGATAAGTGCACAAATTTCCTCTGGCCTCCTCATAACTCCAGTAGCATCTACTCGTTTAGTGGGATCACCATCATTGGCAGCAATGATGAGTAGATATAATTTCACTAAGGCAAGGTCCACAAGTATTTTAGATACTAGGGTCCCATTACCAAGGAAGAAGAAACAAAAGGTGACCCCATTCCAAGCACAACCGCCAGCCCTAGTATGCCAGACCTACCTCTAATTGATGTCAGTTTGGATTCCCCCAAACTTGAGAATATTGCTGATTCCTCTCCCCCACATGATGGTTTTGATGATGCCTTCAGGGTAGATGAGCTCATGAACCTCCATGAGGATGTAGATCACATGGTGAAAGATATCACCACCCAAGAGAAGGAGAGATATCCATGGAGAAGAAGGAGAGGTCCCGAAACAAGAAGTTTCCACAGAGCAGGAGGTCTGGGAGGAAACACAAAAAGAGCCCAAATGGGAGAAGACACTAGTCCAAGAGACCGAGGATGAACCTAGGAAAATCATAGATGAGCAACCGATGATTGAGGAAACTAGACCCATGGGATCAACTGTACCCCCATTCATCATGCTCCAAACGCCTTTGGTTACTCCGGATGACCACTTGCCCCAGATTATGTTCGGTGAGGTGGTAAAGTTGGTCACATTATTAAATTTTGGCAAGAGACCTCACCCACATCCATAAGATGTTCTAGTGGAGGAAGATGCTATAACAGATGAGGATGATGAGGCCAAAGATCAATAGTAGCAGAATGATGGGGAAGGTCTCGAAGATATAAACATTGAATCAACTGATGCTAAGAAGGACAAGGAAATCTCTGAGGATATAGGTGATATCAACTCTGGTGGAGAAGAAACCCTGGATATCACAAAAGATGATGCCAACATAGCAGAGAATATTGAGGCCTCCGAAGAGTAGGAAAAAGAATAGGAGCAAGAAAAGGAGAAAAGGCCCGATGACACTATACATTCTAGGAACGTGCCACTGGTTTCTGAAGAGAATCCAAATACCCATGTCTTAACTGGGAGGCCATCCCAGCCACCCCAATGGCTGGTAGAATCAAGAAAGAGAAAGGTCTCGATGGTAGCAATAGGTGTTCTGCTCTCCCTAGCTAAGATGATAGCCTGAAATGCAGAGGCCCAGAAGCCTAAGAAGGCATGGATAGTCCATACCCTCTGTACTAGTCCAAGGGGAAGTACAGTTGCAATAATCAAAAAACCTCCTCCAGATGCAGATACAACAACTATAAGGCCCAAAGACTACACTATTATAGAAGTGGCACTAGGGAGAAGAGATAACCAGGGTGAACTGGACCTGCTGAGAGAGGCCACCAAGGAAGTAGAGGCCTGGTACATTAAACAAGGCCAAAAGTTAAAGGAGGAAAGAGAAACCAATGCAAATCTCCTCGCACTTCTGGTGGAACCTACACAGCCTCTGGCCGAGATCCATTCGAAAGCCTCTTCCTCTGGATTGCTTCTTGCATAAGGCAATGTAGATTCTCTCTAGGCCATGAAGAAGAAGGTGCAGGCAGTGGATGGGTGGGTCACCAAATAGATATCTTCCATAAGACAATTCCTAGTGGTGTCCCTCTTGGATCCTTACCAAATCAATATTCTCCCCAGCCAGGAAAATGGCTCCGCTATTATATGGGAACAGGACTTGGGGAAGTATAAAAAATGGAAGGCCGGGTTAGAGGAGGTCTTCAACTCTAGAGAAGAAATCATCATAGAGGCGAGAATTTTGGGAGATGAATCATATGATTCTCTCTAGACCTAGTACTTTAGACTTGCCTCAAAATCAAGGTATGGAAGGAACTGGTTAATGCCTTAAAAGAGAAGGTGATCACAACTCAATATCCTTTGGGCCTATTTTAGGTATTTGTGGTAGGGGTGTCATAATTTGATCCCTTCACCACCAGGACATGCACCCAAGAGGACTAAATCCTCAGATAATTTGATGAGTGAATGGAGTCTCTGTATCTAGTTTCCAGATATTTTGACAGGGGCAAGTTATCAAGATTATCCAAGATGATGATCCGGGCACATGTTGTCATGAAGATGGTCGATGAATTCCAGAACGGGGCTGAAGAAGTCAAAGAGAAGTTGGAGGTTATCTGTGGTTGATGGGAAAACATCAAGGACATAGATGAAGAAGGTGTAAGCCAAGTATTAGAAGCATTCAAAAGCAGTAAGGAATAGTGAGGTTTTCTAGATTCTTGAGATGTTCCATCGGCCATGCATATTTTCTATTCTTTATTCTTTGAGCTTAGGCTCCCAGATCCTAGAGTTCTAGATCCATAGTTTTGTATTTTTTGGATGACCCATTTCCAGGTTCCTTAGAGCCAACCAGTCATTATCAGATAGTTAATAAGGATGTCAAGAATTAGGTGACTCCAGCAGGGCATGTGGGCTCGAAAGATGATTCTGATAGGTGGTCTTCCCAAGGCACCGCTCCAACATAACACTTGGCACATTGGAAATCGTGAGCTACTTTTACATTAATAAGGCATGTAGCCTTGATCCTTAGGTGATCGTATTTCTTTTGTTCTCCCTCTGGATCTCTTCTCAAGGCTGATTATTCCATACTTCTTTTCTTTTCTCATTCTTCTGACATGTCAGACCTCTGCTCTTCTCGAGGTTGTTGTAGTGTGCTGCAGGTAGTATCAGCCACCAGAAATTGTATTTTATTGGTTGAGTGTAAAGTTAAGATAGGTTAGTTTTAGGGAAATCTTGTGTATAAATAATAAGTCTAACCTCATTCCAAGGGTCAGCGAAATTGATGATTTTGCAGTCCGTAGCTATAGCATTTAGAGTTTTCAATTCTTGTGGTTACAAATCTCAATGATCCTTAGTCTTTAGAGGCTTTCAATAGATAAATTCTCCACTGGAATTGTTGATGTACTCACCAGTGATGTTGGAACACCATTAATGAAGAAAGAAGGATTATGGCAATGTTTTTGTTGGTCTCTCAAACTCTGACTTAATACTTTTCATGTTGTATGTTTCTTATGTCCCTCGCTCTAATATATTAAGTAGATTAATGACCTTGTTTTCCCCTCGGTATTGAATACATATGAACTGATGGTTGTGTGCGCATTCAGTATTTAAGTGTAGCATGTTAGAGCTTGGTTGATGTTTTGAATGTATTTGCATGACTATAGATAGATGGATTATTTCTAACCCTGCCCTATCTTTTGAAGTTTATTTTGTAACTAACGAACACTTGCAAGAAAATCCACTTACCTAAATCCCCAGAGAAGATGAGCTGAGATAACCAACTACCCCCCTGAAAAAAATAGCCACAATGCCCAACTTAGCTCCCACCCCGTCGAGACTCGACTCTCACGTGCTTGGAGGCCTGAAGAATCTCACTTCTCCAGACAACCTTTACAAGCGAAGTTGGCTGGTACCCCGGTACCCGGTGACAACTTATACCTATTGGTGGACCCAGTCACAAACCCCTATCAACACTGGTGTTATCACAATAGATAAGCACAAGTTCTTTTAAAATTATTTCAATGTCCTTCAGCATTTGTATCATCCAAACAACTTGTGTATAGTTTATTGCAGCAACAACATACTCTGACTTAGTAGTAGATTGAGAAATATAGTTTTGCTTCTTTCTCAACCAAGAAACCATCCTCTTTCCAAGGAAAAATGCACCACCACTTTTTCTCTTCTTGTCATCCACATTACCTGGCCAATCAGCATTAGTAAAAGCCTACAATTTAAAATCATCAGATTTTTCATACCATAATCCATATTCCACTATTCCTTTGAAATATTTTGAAAATTCTTTTCACAACAACAAAATGCATCTCTTTAGGATCTGCCTGATATCTATCCACAATTCCAACTGTATTGGTAATATCTAGTCTAGTGTGTGTCAGATATTGTAAACCTCCAATCATTGATCTGTACTTATTCTTCCCAACACTTTGAGTCTCATCATTTTAAGTTAGTTTGTTCCCTGTCACCATGGGTGTACCAACAGGTTTGCAATCTTCCATTCCAAATTTATTCAACATTTCCTTAAGATACTTGTTCTGAGATATAAATATGCCATTCTTACTCTAATTAATTTTCAAACCAAGAAAAAATTTCATCTCACCAATCACTGACATTTCAAACTCATTCTCCATTTCTTTAGAAAATTTTTTACTCACTTTATCATTTCCTCCAAAAATGATATCATCAAAAAAAACTTCTATAATTAAGATTCCATCTTCATTAGTTCTTAAATACAAATTATTGTCTACATTACCTTTTCTGAAACCAAGATGAATTAGATGTTTATCCAGTCTTGCATACCATGCCCTTGGTGCTTGTTTCAGTCCATACAGTGCCTTCTTTAGTTTACAAACCATGTTTTCATCATCTATCAAAGGAAAACCATCAGGTTGCTCAATGTACACTTCTTCTTCTAGATCACCATTCAAGAATGTTGATTTCACATCCATCTGATACACTTTGAAGTCTTTATGTGCAGCATAAGAAAGGAATAGTCTCACAGCTTCCAATCTAGTAACAGGTGCAAATGTTTCTTCATAGTCTATGCCTTCTTGTTGTGAGTAGCCTTTACATACTAGTCTATCCTTGTTTCTTACCACTATGCCTACCTCATGCATTTTGTTTCTGAAAACCCACTTAGTGCCAATCAAATTTTTGTTCTTAGGTCTTGGAACCAATTCCCAAGTATTTTTCTCCTTTATCTATTCTAGTTCTTCTTCCATGGCTTTAGTCCAAGATTCATCTTTACATGCTTCATCAGTAGTCTTTGGTTCAACTTGAGAAATCAAAAAGATCTCATCTCTAACTTTAGATCTAGTCATCATGCATTTTCTTGCATCATCAATAATTTGGTCTTCAGGGTGGTTTTTATTGACATACCTTGGTGTCTTTAATTTCTTAGTAGCTTTGGCATGTTCTTCTTCTTCAATCTCATTCTCGATCATCAAGAGTCCTTTAGGTTCAGTAGCAAATTCTTTTGATTTTGTTATCTGACCACAATTATACATTCTTTCCTGAATTTGAAATTTTTCATCTATCCTTACATTGGTGCTTTCAATTAGTTTCCTCGGTCTTATATTGAAACATTTATATTCTTTACTCTTAGTCGAATAACAAAGAAATATTCCTTCATCAATTTTAGCATCAAACTTTCCTATCTCATCATCTCTTTTGATATAACATTTACTACCAAATATTCTAAAATATCTCACAGTAGGTGCATGATCAAACAATAATTCATAAGGAGGTTTATTTGTACCTTCTCTGATCTAAATTATGTTTAATGTGTACACAGCAGTGCCAACTGCTTCTCTCCAATGAACATGTGATACATTTCCTTCCAGCAACATAGTCCTTGCAGCATCTAATATGGTTCTATTTCTTTGCTCTGCTATCCCATTTTGTTGTGGAGTTCTAGGAGCTGAAGTTTGTCTATGTATTCCATTTTCTTCATAGTATGTATTAAATAGTTCTAATGTAAACTCTCCTCATCTATCTAATCTCAAACATTTCATCTTTAAACCAGATTCATTCTCAACTTTCACTTTGAATAACTTGAACTTGTCCAATGCTTCAGATTTCTCTCTCAAATATGTAACCCACATCATTCTAGAAAAGTCATCAACAAAAAGTATAAAATAACTTTCACCATAGTATGATCTTGTTCTTGTAGGACCACAGATTTGTATGCACCAGATCCAACTTCCCTTTTTCTAAATAATCTTTGCTCTTGAAAGTGCTTCTAGTCTGTTTCCCCATAACACATTCTCTACACATAGTGTTAGATGGCTTTACATTTCTAGGTAGATCTCTTACTTCTTTTTTCATAATTGCCTTCACAATGTTATCAAAATTAACATGACAAAATCTTTTGTGCCATAACCAATTGTCATCAACCTTTGCAACAAAACAAGAAGCTTCAGATGTGTTCAATTCAAATACATTACCTCTGGATTTAGTACCAGATGTTATCAAGTATCTTTTTTTTCTCTTGATAGAACATTTTTCTTTTATGAAGTTCAGTTGATAACCCTTGTCCACTAGTTGTCCAACTTTCAAAAAATTGTGCTTAAGTCCATCAACAAGTAATACATTGTGAGTGTTATTCTTTCCATCCAAGAAATAGATCTAATTCCAATAATAAGTTTAGAATTATTGTCACCAAATCTAACAACACCACCATCATGTCTTTTCAAACTCACAAACTTATTTTTATCTCTAGTCATATGATGTGAACAACCACTATCTATGACCCATTCAAATTTATTTTCAACTCGGGATACTAATGATTTTTCTTCATACATAGGTTCATCATCCTTAATAGAAATAAATCCAATTTCATCATAATCACCATCCTCATCATCAGATATACCTTCACTAGCATAATAACATTCCTTATCCTTTGAGAACTTAGACTTGAAAAACTTAGGTTTGTGCTTTGGAATTCTTGTAGGACATCTAGATGCAAAGTGACTGATCTTGTTACATGAAAAACTTTTCAAATGTAATTTTCCCTCAAACTTACCCTTACCTCTCTTTTCTCTTCTAGAAATCAGTGCAACAATTTCATCTAGCTTTCTTTCTTCTTCCTATATTTGTTCCCATTCATCAGCATAGGCTCCAAGTTCTTCTTTTAGATCATTATTTATCGTTCTTTCATTACTAGGTAAGATTATTTTTCTTTTGTTCATGGTTGCTTTGAATGTTGACTCGGCCTTAGGTATAGTGTCTCCCAATTCCTCAGATTCAAATGTAGTTAACTTTCCAATCAACATCTCTCTGGTGAAGTTCGGTGTCAAAGGTATGATCTCCTCTATGGCCTGAATCTTGGTTCTATATGCAGGTGTCAGAGATCTAAGTATCTTTGCAATAACTTCTTCCTCACTGTAAGTTCCTCTAGAGTTCCTAACACTAGTAACTACCTCAGTAATTCTCTGTGCATATTCTTGGATATTCTCATCTTATCTCATCTTCAGTGATTCCATCTTTGTCTTCCAATTTTGTAACTTTGCTTTCTTTGTAAATTTGTCTCCAACATATACTGCTTCCAGTCTTGACTAGATTTCATGTGTAGAGTCCAAGTCCTTTACTTCAGTAAATTCTCCTTTTGATAATGTGCTAATTAAAGATTCCCTTGAAACCATATTGCATGAGAATAGCTTATTTTGATCTTCACTAGCTTTCTCTAATTCATCCTCAGTCGCTATCTTTTCCTTCTTCTTTGTTATCATCCAGTAATCAATTCCCAGACATAGCAAATGTGTTCTCATCTTGTTCACCCAACTGTCAAAGTTTTCAAAGTCAAACTTTGGACTATCCTTCCTATAGTAAGTCATCTTCAAGATCACCTCAAGATGTTAAACTTTCTCTCTGAGGACCAATAGCTCTGATACCAATTGTTAGGAATAATAGTCCACAAGAAAACTGAGAGGGGGTGTGAATCAGTTGTAATGTAGATTATTAAACTTTATACTTTATAAACCAAATCTACAAATTTAAATGATAACACGGTAATAGAAAACACCATAACACAATATTTTTTGTCGAGGAAACCTTGTTAAAGGTAAAACCCCGGTGGGAATTAACACCCATAAATAAAGTACTAAGAGTATAGTATCCTTGTTAAAATATATTAGCCCTGTTAGGAGCTTGTTACAACATTACAGTACATAGTCCATGTTAGGAGATAGACCCTATTAGGATTCAAAGAAAATAGTAGGCTCAATACTAAGGCACACTTCTCAAAGAAGGTAACACCGCCCTCAAGGATTCACAATCCAAATCAAGTGTATAAAGAAAATACACATTCCAGCAAATTGTCTGATAGCAACTATCTTTGCCTGGTTAGTTCCAATGATGTATCAACATTGCTTTGCATCCAGAAGTCAATAAGCTTCGTAGCTTCCATACTTCTCTTTATTTTCTCTATCACACATCTTCACAAGATTTTATCTTTCATATATACCCTCTTACAAGAGTTCATTAGGTCAGCTAGTTAAGCTTTCCTAATACATAATTAACTAGGTCGGCCAATTAAGGCTTTCCATCATACAAATAATTAAATAGCCTCTTGCTAAGATACACATGGTATCTATAACAAGTACACAACATTTAAAATACACTACATATACTTCCAGATCTGCAATTCATGCTCATAATTAATTTCACATGCTACAAGTCTGAAGTCGGCCAGGAAATAGGTCTTCTTTATAATACACACCATAGCTGACATCATCAATATCCAATCAATAGTAAAACTCAACCCATTACTCTATCATATGTAAGCTATCCATCAGTAAGCTTGCGAGTTCTAAAATATCTTTGCCAAAAAGATATACCCGAAATAGAGAGACCTGCTCTATCCAGAATCACAATTACAGTCCAGAAAACCAGTCTTCACTAAATCAACTATAACATCCATAGTAGGTAACATAAAGTCAAGAGATATTAGGGATAAGGTCAGTACACATCCTTTTTCATAAGTCCAACTTTTATCATTCTGAATCATCCATACAGTGTCCGTACACTCAATCCTATTACGTATCCAGTCTATCTTCTCCATAGAAATATATGTTGACATCAGTGACAAAACATGAATATCAACAACATGATCAATAACCAAAACTAATATCATCCAACAACTACTATATCTTCTATAATTCCATCTGGGGTGATAGTTGAACTATTAGCAAGTTTCAAAACTATTAGAGTGTTCCTTAATCCCTCTATACTCAACCTATGCATGGTATCCTTAGTGATAACATTTATAATGACTCCCAAATTTACTATAGCATTCTTCATAGACTGGCCATTAATTATAATATCAACAACTGGGCTTCTAGGGTTAGAGTACTTTGGAATGACTATCTTTCCCAACATAATATCTTCAAGTTTACCAATAACATGTAATTTTTGGGGATCCTTTTTCTTACGACCAGGCTTCCTTAATGGCTTTCCCATAAAGAGGAACATCTTTAATATCTTGAAACAGTGGAATTTGGATATGCATTTTTTTTTCAATTAGTCAAGGATGTCAAATGGTGTTTCTTCCTAGGGTATATGTTTGTCCATACTAAGCCTTTGAGGAAAAGGAGGATTAACTTAGGTGTTAACATCAGTTTGACTTGATATATTAGCTGGTGTGACAATATTTTTCAATATGGTTTTTGGAAGTGGTGTTTATGTTGAAGGAAGGTCTGAAACTTCTATTATAATAGGAGGTTCTGGTGTAGGTAGGGTAGTACTAGATATCAAGTGAATATCAGTTATTTCTAATGCATAGGTATGGTACTATTAAGCATTAGTAGTATACATTGGTTGTTTTTGTTTCTTGTTGTTATGATTGGTCTGTGGCTGAGTAGGAAATTGTGTTGGTCTTAGAGTAGAACTTGTGGCTGTAGGAGGTGGAATTATTGTAGGTTGAGACACTTGAAGTGGTAAGGGTTGATAACCAGGATTTTGATTAGGCCATTTTTGGGATCCTCTCCATTGGTTATATGGTTTCCAATTCCCCTATGGTGGCTTCCATTAATTTTGAGGTTGTGGTCATTGGGTTTGATGTGGGTTAAACCATTGGTTTTGCTAAGTGTTAGGCAAGACATTATTCCAAGAAGGTTGGGAATTCTCAGAAGGATTTTGGAAATTCTGGTTCTACCATTGGTTATTATAAGGATTATAAAATTGCAAAGCATCCTAAGACATACCTTATCTTGAAGCTTATGGCCAACATTGACAAACAAAGAACAATTTCTCATCCTCTCCTTCTATTTTCATGTACTCAGTAGGAAGGTGTTGGTTCTCCAAATTTGCCACTAGTTTGCACCCACAATCTTTTTTTTTTTGTGGAAGTGAGGGCAATATTCAGCTAGATGTTCTTTGGCATCTACATGCTTCTTTTTGGCATTCATTGTATCCAGGTCTGTAGCAACATCATTTATAATGTCTTGCTTGAAATCTTACAGTAGGTTTGACATTTCAATCTTGGAAATGCCCAAGCTATTCCCCTTAGAAAGTGTGGATCGAAATCCTATGCCCTTCTTTATGGTTGATCTTGAATAATTAAGGAAGGTTTTCTTAAGATCATCCCAGGAAGATTGATATATATCTCCCCTATCCATAAGGTCTAGTGCTTCAAGGCAGTTATCATTTACTCCCCTCAAGGAAATGAGTTTTTATGAATCCTCCTCCAGCACATGTTGTGGATTCTTTTGCAATTTGTACAATAAGTGTGAAATTTAATCTTCTAGAGTTTCATCTTCCTTCTATGACATTAGAAAAATGTCATCTCCTATTAAGTCACCCCCTTACAATACTCTTTGTATTTTTGCAAAAATAGAGTCTGCATCTTATCCCAACTGGTTGTTGCATCAAAACCTAATCCCATAAACCATCTTAGAGCTTACTCCTTCAATGTTGCTAGAAACAACATGAGTTTGTGACCATCAGTGCTGTAGTCAAAGCTTTGACAAAGAATTTCAAACACAAACAAAAAGGTGTCACATTCTTGAGTTATCAGGCCATAGAACTTTGGGAGTGCGAAAATGGGTATATTTCTTAGGTTAGCATTATTGAGAAGGCTAGGAATAGGAAATGGAAAGGTAGGTTGTGTCATTACTGGAGGTATTTTTAAATGAACCTACTACTAGAAAGGAACATTAGTCATTGGATTATGAGCAGTAGGTGCACTTGGAGTGGAATTGTCAAGAAAAATGGCCAAAATTTCAGCAATAGGTCAACATTTAACTGGATCAAAAGGATCTACTTCAGATGAAGATGTTGCAAGAAATTTAGGACTTGTTTCGACAAAATCTAATTCAACTTCTTCAAATTCTTCATTCAAATTAGCAAATTCTCTTGGAAGGAATTTTCCATGTACATCTTATCTTCTTCTTCTTCGATGCATGCAAGTAATTATGTAGACTTGTGAAGCAATTTCAGGACTACAAACTACTATCTAGAGAACATGGAACTATCTAAAAAATGAAAAATGACTCAATAAGGTCCTTAGCTTGACACCATCCCTGGTAGCGGTGCCAAAAATGAATATCCCCACGATAGGTAATAATAATCATGCCAAAGCTTCTCCTAGGAATAGTGTATTAAAACTAAGGATTAATTTCCCTATCATGAAGTGCATTTGAAATGTCAACCCAGGGATGTATACTTGAAATGGGACAACACGATTTGTGCACTAAGTCTCTCAAAGAGTCGTATCACTTAAGCTACAAGAAGGGAAAATACACGAAAGAGACTTATGCTATTGCTGCAGGAAAGTAAACACACACAACTACTTAATGAAATTAATCTTGACAACTATAATCTCAACTTTAACCTATTCTATCAACCCAAATAATTCACTATAATTATCCCTGCAAGTGTTGCAGGAACATACATGAGTTATAATGTTGCAGGAGGAAACAGTAAATTATACTTGAAATGTTGTAAATGTTGAAAGCAACTTAACCTAGTCTAATCTAATCAACCTTCCAAGTGGGCCCCCTTGGTCAAATTTTTCTAACTACTAACACAAAATATAACTCAAAATCACTCCTTCATTATATTTCCAGAAAAAATCATTACATCATAGTGAAAGAATGCATGAAACTGAAAGAGTAACTTTGATGTTCAAATGCAACAATGGTATATCATCCAACTAACTACAATCTAACAATTGTATCCCTTTGTATAGAGGATTGATATTTATTTAAAATAGAAAGATAATGTATGATTGATTCATGCCATAAAGAAAGGAGAATGTAACAGCCCACAATAGAATATCATAAAGACTAGATAATAGCTTCAACAGAGTATTGACCGCGGAGAAAATATAGCATAGTTGTGTTCCTATATTCCCTGTAATGATAGTTCCTTCAATTTAGCAGGCATGTCCCATGGTGTTATAATGGTTCTCCTCATCACAACTAGGACTTCATCATTTCCTAATCAATGATGTCAATCAAATCTTGTAAACTTTTTTCTTCATTAACTGATTGAGTAGATTGCATACATAGTATCAATGCTGAAATGTAAATGCATGTAAAGTAAACAATACACATACATAAAATCAAATTCTTATGAAACTAGTATTTTGGTATCGCATAAAACCCCTATTAGAAGGTAAAAACTGTGGTGGGGATGAGACCTACAAAACTTCACCACTACATAAATAAAGTTATCCTGTTAAAGCTTTACAAAATGATCACTTCTGATGATCTTAACCTATTAGGAGTACAATAATATTGATTAGATCTACCTCATGTGAGGATTTTGAAACACAATATATGTGTGCACTCGGTTAAGAGATTTATAATAAGATTGTTAAGTCTACTCTGTTAAGAGATTTATAAGTCTATTACAATTGTTAGAGAGTAACAAAAATTTGATCTGAAACATATCCAATCTTAATATTGCTGATGCAGATCCATTAATTTCATACAAAAATATATCACCTTAAAGTGAATTATAATACCTTTTGTTATGTTCTTCTCGGTGGGCTTGCCTTAGTTCTAAAAACTAATTTATGCAATGTAGTTTCTTTCTAAAAATCCATTGTCTGATCTTTGATGTCTGTAGTATGGCAGCTACTTGATCAACATACTTAACAAAATTTGACATCTATACATCTATATATCAAATGATATAACCTAATTAGGGTTTAACAATTACATCCTTATCCTGAGATCAACAGTGTACAAAATTTACCTTGATCATCTACACATAGGAGACATACATAAAATGTTGTATATCTGTTATTAATGTCCTCCTCGATCATGTAAACCATTATCTAGGTAGGATAAAACATTTTTACATGGATTAATGTGTCATAAAAAACTTTTAGGTGGTCTATGTTCCACTCAGTTATGTTGTCTCTCAGTGCTCGATGTTGTCTATGTATCTCTGTTATACTGGTGCTCTGTTATGCTGTGTAGCTCGGTGTTGTCTACTATTCGGTATAGTCTATCTATTGGGTAATCACTGTGCTTGGTTGACTCTGGATGCAATCAATGCTCTTGGTTGACTCTGCACTTTAGTTTTTAAATTGACTGTCTTGTTTGAGTCTGTTACCGACTGTCCATTATATCTTCTTGATAACTAATGACAACTTCAATGTGTAATTGGAGTAACATTCTATTATTGATGATACTTAAATGTATAATGATGTTACTTCTAGTTCTTTAGAATATCCAACCATTGCTTTTTGTTACTTTTTGGGTGGTGTTGATACTTGTTTCTTTTTTATGTTTGACTATTGTTGGTATGCTACTAGTTTTATGCCTTCATGATGTAGTTTTGTAAGGACCAACACCCTTTCTTTGGTTCTAATTAATATAAAAAATATACAATGTTCACAAAATGAAGAGACCCCTTAATCTCCCTAGGATGCATTAGTTGTGATAGTTGACACAATGCTAATCCTAGTCATTATTGGTCTACCTTTGGTTGCTCTTTTTTAGGAACATATTTTTGCAGCCATCTGTAGACACAAAAAAGTGTCCATACATGAACACATTCAATCTTATTCTATCCTATCCAATTAAATTATTATGTTTTATTTATTTAATAAACCTTTATCTTTGCCTTATCCCTAATTAAATAAATTTATAATTATTTAATTAAATTAACCTTTATCCTACCCTTAATTAAATAAATTTATATTTATTTAGTTAAAATCACCCTTATCCCTTACTCTTGATTGAATAAGTTTATATTTATTTAATCATATCCTATCCCACTATCCTAGAAGTTTAACTAATCCTAAAATAATTAAACTAACCCCTAACCTAAATCCCCCCACCTTTTCCTAAATTCTACCCACTAATTAATCCTTGATTAATTAGCTTAATTTATTGATTCCTACACCAATTAACATTTTCTCTAATTTAAAATTGTCTCACACATGTGTGAGCACATTTTAAATTTTAAAATTCAAAATTACCCTCTACATATGTACTTACTGATGGGGCAATAATTTGTCTCTATTTTATATTGATTTTATACTCTATTTTAAGACATTTCCAAAATTCTTGTGAAACATTTAAGTACTTGAACTTATTATTTGTTGAGATTAATGGGAAGTAGTACTGAGAGGGGAGGGGTGAATGAGTACCTCTAAAACTTTTAACACTTTTCACCTTTCTTCATTAGCAATCAATCTTTATTGTATTACCAACCAAATCTGATGTTCTTTCTTATTCATGTAGTATTAATTCATAATCTTAATTGTATGCAACATTCATAGAGAAATTCATGAAAGTAATAGATACATAACACAAGATATGATATCACAAAAAACTCCTGTTAGGAATTAAAAACTGCGATGGGGATGGCACCCACAAAAATTTACTATCTGTAGAATGGAAGGGAGACGATTAAGGCTTACAATTTGATCACTTCTGATGATCTACCATGTTAAGAGTATTAATGTGGAGACGTGTTAAGATCTACTCTATTAAGAGCTTTAGAAACACTGATGTAGTGTGCACTCGGTTAAGAGATTTACAATAGGATTGTTAAATTCACCTTCCTTGAAAGGATTTCTTAAGTGTACCCCACTTGTTAGAATGTGTACAATATGTATGAACTGAATGTATGCAATCTATAATTTCTGATTACAGATCCATTAAATCTTACAGTATATGAATATCACCTATAGTGATTGATTGATACCTTTTCTTGCTTTTTGGTAGCCTTGGTTCTTGTTCTTGAAAACTGATTTGATCTTTGTATGTGTTGCTGCATGAGTTCTCTTATATGATCCTTAGATAATCTCAGAGGCTACAATCATCATCGAACAACATGTTCATAATTGATTGAGCATCTATTTATACAAGTTCTTTAACCTATTTTAGAATCACGCATTACAATGTTAACTCTAGATCCAAGGTATACAAATTGACCTTGATCCTTTAGTTTGCATGTTTTAAATCAGTTAAACTGATAAAAACAATAATAATTACATTGATTTTCCCTCATGTAATGGATTTAAAACAAATCAAGAAGCTAAATATAAAACTTCATTGATTTATCTGGCATGGAAAGTCAGATCCACTTTTTGTGGGATGTAACTGACTCTTGGTATCTGATTGTCGGTGTGAACTGAAACTCTATCGGTGTTCCTTTTTTGAATAGATCATCAGGTTCCCTTCATCTGTCGAGTTCTACTCTTGACTGTTTCATCAGGTTGCATTGTTGGTTACTCGTCGGGTTCCTTTGTCTTTTCTGTCATCGGGTAAGACTGAATAGTGTTCCATCAGGATGCTTTGTACTTAGCAATATCAATAACCTTGGCGTCAGGTAGTGTTGTAACCTATCTGTTAGTGAAGTATAAACTGATGGTGTTTTATCATGTTTTTCCTTGCATATACTAATGGAAAAATATAATGTCTTCAATCTCCCCTTTGACATTAGTATCAAAAACTTATGTGTGAAATACTAAAGTGTTTAGTATGTACACCGGGTATATATCCTTGTCATTATATGACTCCCCCTAACTGTATGCATCAGTTAGTATGATTATATGTACATGTATACTTTCCTTTGTACTATACATTCCCATTTTTGTTCTTTCCTCTTTCTAATGACTGATTGTACATATCACTTCCCCCTTTTACTAACTAACTATACATATCATTTCCCCCTTTTTGATAATCATGAAAAAAATGTACAACTTATAAGTTGTCAAAAATGTGACAAAAATGTGCAACTTACAGAGTGTCTAAGATGTGGGAGTGACTGTTCTTGATATCTTCTATCATTTTCTCCCATTTTTCTTTGAGGAGTTCCAGTGCCATGTGCTCTAGTTCAATCCTAGCATGCATATCATAAATGTTGTCTAGGACAGACATTTATGGGGTGGAAATAAGTGTTCTTTCCTCTGTCATATGGTGTTGCAGTAATGTGTGAGTTGTTAAGAGTTGAACTTGAAGTTCATTCACCTCATCTCTAAAATTTGTTTATGCAATTTGAATATCCTGTCTTAGCTTCCTAGCTTGCTTGAGTTGGTCATTGTGCAATTTGATTGCATCTTTAGTGTTTGTGAGACCTTGTGCACTGGCTTGAAGATCAGCATCAATTTGTACTATGTAATCGGTATACTCCTTTGTGAGTTGATCCAATGTGCATAATTTTTGTATTAAGGCTATAGCTTCTAAAATTATGGGGTCTAATGTGCTTACCAGTTCAGATAGCATCACCTTTTGCAGTTCCACTTGGCTTATTTTCTCTGCTAGCTTGAATTCATATTTCTTCTCAAGTCTAGCTTCCGTAGCTTTTTCACCATCTATATTCTGAGATGTGATAGCATCGGTGAGAACCACTAATTGATCGAGAATGGGAGCTGTTTGATCAACATCTGTATTAGGTACAATTTTCTAGAGTATTCCTTTTTCAACTTCAATCACCTTTGATTCTTTTGTGGCCTTTCTCATCTTATCCTAGATAGCTTTCCTTTCACAAAGTCTAGCATACTTTGTCAACTCAGTAGGATCCAATGTTCTAGGATCACATACTGGAATCTCAATTATTTCATCCAAAGTGACTGGATTTTTGTTCTTTCTCTTTTTATTCCTTGAGATTTTTGTATAAGTAGATGTATGAACTACCATTGCTAGCTCATTTTTTTTCTCTGAGGTGCTCAGTGAAGGCTTTTTAGATGAAACCTCTTGTGCCTTCTACTCGGGGTTCACCTGTTGGTTAGGTGAAGATGTCTCTTCATAAACCTTGGGTGTTTCAGAATATTTCTCTTTTGTTTTCTTTTGTGGTTCACCTGTCTTTGCTTCTTCACTCTTCTCCTTCTTCTTTTCCTCCTCTACTTATTTTTCTCCTTCTTTATTCTGATCAGTAGACTTGTCTTCCTGATCATCAGTAGCAGCTTGTTTTTCAGTTGTATCTTTGGGTTCATCTATTGTATCTTTTGTTTTTGCATCACTCATTTCTTTAGGTATGCTTGTATCTGTATTAAAAGATTAATTTCCTTCTAGTAGATTGATGACCTTCAACAATACTGGCATATTGTTCTGTGTGCCCACCTGTGCTTCATGTAGAGTTGTGTCCTGCTCATTGGCTTGAGCTTGTTGAACAGTGACATCTTCATCCTTTTGGATTTCTTCTGCAGGGTCTAGTCCTGTTATTTCAATGATTGAAGTGTCTGGCTATGTCTCATCAGCAACATCTAGGTCATTATTTCTTGGTGTCTTCAATGCTTGTTTCTTTTCTTGATCCTTAAGAGATTTGAATATTACATCATCATCCTTCTATGGATCCTTATCATAATCATAGTGTGTGATATCTTGAATGTCAAGATCATCCATGAATTTATCTAAGTCAATGGGCTTAGTGTCCTTCACATTACCTAGAGCAATGTGCTCTGGACTTGCTTTTTCTTTCTTCTCGTCCATATGAGGTATCTCAGTGAGAAGTAATTGATTCTCACAACTTGTTGATTCTACAGGTAGATTAAGAATTTCTCTCCATTTAGAATCTAGCATGCTGTCAATATCTAAGAACATCCCTTGTAGCACCTTGTAGGCTCTTATCTTTTGCACAAATTTATTTGAATGCTTTTTCATCATTTCTTTTATCTCTTCCATTTTGGATTCGGGAGGCATGAGTGTCACAAGTATCCTCTCCCTTGCTTACTTTTTGATGTTCAAAGCATAAGACCATCATGCTGAAATTCTGTCACTCAGTGGTTTGGGAATTTTGTTAGTAAAATCTACTAGTACATATTTAAAGTTGACCATAGCCCTGATTATTGCATCTTTTATTTTATTTTTTTCCTCGGGCTCTAGTTTTACCCATTGTCTGATTTTCCTATCAGTCATTGTACCTATTGTAGCAATTGAATCAGAAGTCTCATCAATTGTTCTAGGGGTTAAGATTTTATTTTCTATTTCAGGATCATCCTATTTTGAATCTTCAATGTTGGCCTTGGTTCTGACCAATCTTCTCCTCCTTTTGGAAGGTGTTTTCTTCTCTATTTTCTACTTCCTCTTATAGGTCCTCACTTGACCTTTCTTAAGAGGTGTTGTATCTTTCTTTGCAGTTTGTCTCCTTGTCCTCTAAGCTGCTATGGTCCTTGGTTTCTTGGTTGGAGGTGGAGGTACATCAGACTCAGTGGCTTCAAAATCTGATTATTGCTTATCTTCCTCTTTATTGATGGCACCCTATTCCTCGATGTCCTCTGTTTATTCTTTCTCCTCCTCATTTACTGGCATCATCTTCTCAAGATTCTTTACCATCTTGTTTTTCTTGTTGATAGTCTTCTTTATGACTAGGCCTATTTTATCTTAGACTTTACCTCTTCATATGTTCCAAATCTTGGTTTCTTACTATCAAGTGGTTCATTCAATAGTGCATCAATTGCATTTGTTTCTTGATCTATGTTTATCTCATAGTCAAGTGGTGGTAACTAGGCTATTCTTGGTACAACTGGTTTAATGTGAGTAAAATATGAATCCACCATAAAGCATATCTCATCCCTATGATTTTAAATTAATTGTTCAGGGATCCTTACTCTCTCCATCATCTTTTCCTTGAAATCAAGGAAGTATTCAGTCATCACTGAATCAAAGTTGTCACCTACTGACTTGATATAGTCATTTATTTGCAATCTGATTAGCTTGGTAGTGTCCCACTTCACTTTTCCAACTAAAGGAAAGTATTCTTGAAAATAAAAGAATATACATATTATAAGTGAGCTGAACTTACATGTGTTTGTCTTGGAAGACCTGATTGTTATCATATTTTCATCAAGTTGCTTCAGTAGGATCTCACATAGATCCATTTTTATTCCCTTTGTGACAATCTTCTAAGATGTGCTTACTATTTTTGATGCTATGCTATTTAGCTTGCTAGCTTGAAAGATCTTGTACCCTATGAATCATGCACCAAACCTTAGTTCCTCATTGGTGATGGTGTTCACCTTAAGTCCTCTATTATCCCATACAACATTGGTGAGTTTTTCAACTTCTGGTTGAGAGGGATTCTTGTGAGCTTTTGGTTTTTCAGTTATAGGGTAACCTTTTACAACATGTAATACATCCTTTGTAATCTTCTTGGGTTCATCCAACCATAGCTTTTGATCATGCATTTTTATTAGACCTAACCTAATCTAGTTGGTTTTGAAAACCCTCAGGAAATATAGGTAATTTTTTATGCATTTTACTTGCTAGTGCTTGTGTTCTTCCTTTAGGTTTGCTTGATAATCACATAGCTTCTTATAAGCTTGATCTATCTCCAGATCACCAATCTCACCGATCTTGCAGTGGATATACAATCTAACGTCTTCTATCAACAAAACCCTAGGTGGAATTTTTGAGAATGTGCCAGAATCATTGGGTTGTGATGCAATCTTTGGGAATATCTTTTATTTAGGTTCCACACAAGTGCTATTCTTGATTAGCTTAACGAAATTCTTATTTTCACTCTTCAATTTGGCTATTCTTGAAGTCATTGCCATTGTTTCAAATTTAGGACTCTTTCAAAAATAATAACAGATTTCTTGGTATGCTTGGTACTTACTTTGATCTGTGTAACTTGTGAGTGATCTATTTGGAGTGCATTGGATCGAGTCGAGGATGCTCTGCTAACTTTTATCTTTTTGCTATATTTTTTCTCTGCTCTATTTGATCAATTTGCATGTGAAGAATGAAGTGCTTCTGTCGAGTATTTATAGAATTTTGTCCTAAATCTATCATAAATTCTCAATGACTCATCGGGTTATGAAGACAAAGTTCATTGGGTAAAATTTTCAAATAACATTCTCGGTGTTGACATGATTCTTGGGATAACTCTTAAGATTATTGCTTTCACCAATAGATCTTGGTGTAGTGTTAAGAAAACATTGTAAGTTTTCTTCCTTACCGACGAGTGTTAGTTTACATTAGTGACTTAGCCTTTTTATGTGTTGACCAACGATTATCGGTAAGTGTAGACAACTCATCCTTTTATGTTCACCGATGATTTTTGGTATGTGTTTACTGACGGGGTTGATTTCTTATAATTGTAACAAGTAACATAGTATGCATCTTTATTCATGCAAATTTTGACTATCTATCAATTTTTATAATGGAACTGATGCAAAATATGACTTGGTGTAGTGCAGTTCCATACTTACTTGTTCATCTTTAGGCGGGGGTGGTGATGTCACCAAATCCATGGGATGACGTGTCACTTACTACATTTCTTGGTCCAACTTCCTCAATGGTTGAAGCTTTCCTCCACATTTTCTTTCTCATTTTATTGATGTCTTCAATGGTGTTACCATTTGCAAAAGTGGTGGTTTCTATTATTTGGTCTCTGCAGTCCTTCTTTAGATGTCCAACCTTATGATAGTGCAAACATGCCATTCTAGGGTTGGTCCATCCTCTAGAACTTTTGGTCCATGTTCTCATGCAGTTCGTATAAATGTGACCATATCTACCACATGCTGTGTAGTTTATCCATGTATTGTAATCCCAAACATATGAATTACCGACTCTACTCGGTTTATATGTATTTTCTTCATTTTTGGGTTTCCATGCTTCAATTTTCTTCTTCCTAAATTCAAGAGATGTGTGCCCATGCATTTTGTAGGTTGGAAAATACTTGTCCATATAGGTTTCCTTCTTTGGTTCTTTCACCTTTGATTTACATTCATATGCTTTATGTCCTTTCTTGCTACAATTATAACAATGTCCTATGAATGTAAATGTGGATTTAGGAATACCTTTTTCTTTGCTCCTACAGACATTTGAGGTGTGGCCTTTCTTTCCACAGTGATTGCATGTCAGCTTCCTTAATCTAGGATTGATGTAGGCATCATTTGGATTAGCTTTATTTGATGACTGTCGATGCTCGATGTACCCTAGTCCAGTGTTGGTGTTGGGTCTTCTTTGTGCATTCAAGAATTCATCCATCCTTTTTGTTCTTTCTTCAGTTGTCTTAATCATGTCATATGCTATTTCTAAATTCTAACCTCATGCTTTAGTTTTTCATTCTCTTCTCTTAATTCACCGATAATCTGTATTCTTTCAATGAGTTCCATATTTATTCTGTTTTCTTCTTGACTCATAAGAATAATCTGATTAGTTACCTCATGGTGATGCTTTGTAAGCCTTTGTATCTCAGACTCTTTTTCTTGTAGCTTTTTCTATGATCTTTCTTCTATCATCAATAAATAGTGTTCTTTCTTGTTCAGCTTTCCTAGCATTGTTCATGACATCAATCATCCTTACCATCTATGTCTCTTGACCGATTTGTAGATATTTGACTTGTCTAGCCAGATGTAGATTTATTTTAGTTAGGCTTGTGATGCTCTCTTCTAATGTATCTGATGCTTTTCTTGTATTTGATCCTAAAGACTCAAAGAAATCTGGTATCTCTTCCTCATGATAATTTGTCTCATTACAACGAGATGCCATATTATTTCTTTCATCCAGCAACTATCTCTTGTTGATTCTAGCTTCTTTATACTGTTCATAGAACATCTAAATTTCAAGCTTTTTATTCTCAATATTTTTATCAAGTCTGTACTTCTCCATTGTATGATGTTTTCTCTTATTCCTTTAAGCTTTCCAAGAAGAGACTCAACTCTGATACCAATTACTGGGATTAATGGGAAGTAGTACTGAGAGGGGAGGGGTGAATCAATACCTTTAAAACTTTTAACACTCTTTACCTTTCTTCATTAGCAATCACTCTTTATTGTATTATCGACCAAATCTAATGTTCTTTCTTATGCATGTAGTATTAATTCATAACCTTAATTGTATGCAACATTCATAGAAACATTCATGAAAGTAATAGACACATAACACAAGATATGATATCACAAAAAACTCCTGTTAGGAAGTAAAAACCACGGTGGGGATGGCACCCACAAAACTTCACTATGTGCAGAATGGAAGGGAGGTGATTAAGGTTTATAATTTGATCACATCTGATGATCTACCCTATTAGGAGTATTAATGTGGAGACCTGTTAAGATCTAATCTATTAAGAGCTTTAGCAACACTGATGTAGTGTGCACTTAGTTAAGAGATTTACAATAGGATTGTTAAATCCACCTTCCTTGAAAGGATTTCTTAAGTGTACCCCATTTGTTAGAATGTGTAAAATATGTCTGACCTGAGTATATGCAATCTATAATTGCTGATTACAGATCCATTAAATCTTACAGTATATGAATATCACCTATAGTGATTGATTAATTACCTTTTCCTACTTGTTGGTAGCCTTGGTTCTTGTTCTTGAAAAATAATTTGATGTTTGTATGTGCTTCTACATGAATTCTCTTGTCTGATCCTTAGATGCTCTCAGAGGCTACAATCATCATCAAACAAAATGTTCATAATTTATTGATCATCTATTTATACAATTTCTTTGACCTATTTTAGAATCACGCATTACAATGTTAACTCTAGATCCAAGGTATACAACTTGACCTTGATCCTTTAGTTTGCATGTTTTAAATCAGTTAAACTGATAAAAACAATAATAATTACATTTATTTTCCCTCACGTAATGGATTTAAAACAAATTAAGAAGCTAAATATAAAACTTCAGTGATTTATCTGACGTGGAAAGTTAGATCCACTTTTTGCAGGATGTAACTAGATCTTGGTATCTGATTGTCAGTGTGAACTGAAAGTCTATCAATGTTCCTTTTTTGAACTGATCATCGAGTTCCCTTCATCTATTGGGTTCCATTCTTGACTATTTTTTTGGGTTGCACTGTTGGTTACTTGTCGGGTTCTTTTGTCTTTTCTGTCATTAGGTAACACTGAATAGTGTTGCATTGGGATTCTTTGTACTTAGCAATCTCGGTAACCTTGGCATCGGGTAGTGTTGTGCCCTGTCTGTTGGTGTAGTATAAACTGATGTTGTTTTATCATGTTTTTCCTTACATATACTAATGTCAAAATATAATTTCTTCAATAATCATGCTATAAGTACAGTCAAAACAACCAAGACCTATGGGTAGATAGTAGTGACATACTCTGTTAAAAATTACATATATGCCATAGTATTTCATATAATTGTTTGAATGTATTTCCTAATATTTTGATTAAGTTGAATAGTTGACTTTGATATATATGCATGTGCTACTAACTTGCCAGAAAATAGGAGGGGCTTGAGAGGGCTTGAGCACGTATTCATCTTTGAATGAATAATTTGGTTTCATCATTGAAGCCATAAGAGTAGCAATGTTGTTATAACCAACTGTTTCCTTCTTGCAATATATATATGTGTATGTGTGTGTGTGTGTGTGTGTGTGAATGTCTTCTACATGCACGAATCCTACTGGAGTCTTAGAAAATGCTCCTTCAACATCATCTAATATGGACTTGAATGGATGCTTTTTTAACACGAATCTTTTCCTTTCAACAATGTCAAATACAATTTGGGTTTCCATACTTACTTACTGCTTGATTAAATAAGGTTTCATGGTGATTCTAAAATGACGCGACTAGTAGAGTTCCATTTCAATCCTTAATCCGTTCACAAACCAATCAATTCCTTAACCTTTAGTTCTTTGATTCTCAATGCTCATGTGCTCTCTGAATGCTCAATCTCGAATGCAAAGTGGGGTTTGAAGATCTTTTACAAACTTATATAAATTATTATTGCATTTAATTATCATTTCCATAAAGTGGTTTACATAGATAATTTCAATCTTTGCTTCTGTTCAAGTTTAGACTATGCGTATATGCATACATCCTCATTTTGTCACCAAATGTATGAATTCATAGGCGCATACTTAGAGGTGAGTATACCACCCACGCACGGGTCTAGAGCTAGAATAACTCCCCCTAATACCATGAGGATCAACTAACTAGAAGTAGAAGGTGCGTCCACTGAGGATGCATATACTACCTTTTTCTCTTCATTATACTTCTTTACTTCAACCCAAATTTTATCTGCATCTTCTTTAGCTTGTACAATTTTAACTTCTCCTGATTCTTCAAATAGTGACTTTTTAGGATTCTCTTGTCTTTGTGCTCTTGACATGCAAAACTTTGAGATATGTCCAAATTTTCCACATGAGTGACATATGATAGGAGATCTAATGCTATTATTCATCATGATACACTTCTTGGTTGTATGTCCATTGTAATTACATATCTGACATGTAATGTTCTGAAAGTTTCTTTGAGGTTGATTTGTCTGATTATATTGAGTCATATTTATTTGTGACTAATTTCATTGACTTGCTCTATAATGAATAGCCCTATGACCAAAATTATTACAGGAGTAACAATAACCATTAAAAGGTCTTACCTCTTTACAATCACTTTCCAAGTTTCCATGCTTGTTACAAGAATAAAAAGTTTTGGTAACTTGCTTGAGTTTATCTTTAGGTGGTTCTATTTTAGCCTCTGCAAGATTCTCAGTTTTCTTTGCTTCCATAGATGTCTCTTGTGCTTTCTTTCTTTCTTGCATTGAATTGATTTCAATTTGAGATACACTATATCCAACACCAGTAGTATCACCTTTTAACTTCTATGCATAAAGTTGTGACTGAATTAGATCAGAACTCATGTGTAGTTTATCAATCTTGTCTTTTGCTTATGTTAATTCAGATTCTATCTTTTTCTTTATGTTTTCTAATTCCAAGATTTTCATGTTTTCTTGCATAAGTTCATCATCTAATTGTTTATTCTCTTTGGTCTATTCTTCAATAGTTGTTAATCTATCTGTAAGTTGTTCATTAAGATCTTCAATCTTGTCTTTCAAAGACATGTTCTCTTCATTTAGGCTTTTGACGATTTTTCTGAGATCATTTGTGGAGAAATCTTTCAAATCTTTTCTTAATTTCTTGATAAGTATTTGAGAGCCATCAACCTTTAGTTTAAGTTCTTCATTTTCTTTTTTAGATCTATCAAGATCCTCAAGGGCTACTTCAAGATTCTTTTTTAGATGTTTTTCTTCTACTGAATCCTTGATCTCCTCAAGTGGTTAAACTTTCTTTCAGAGGACCAGAGCTCTGACACCAATTGTTGGAAACACTGAGAGGGGGGGGGTGAATCAATGTTTAACTAATTATTCTATTTCAGAAATTTGAACACAAATCAAATAGAAAATATATGAAGCATAACATAATAACACATAACACCAGATATGTTTACGGGGAAACCTTGATCAGAGGAAAACCCCGGTGGCAATTAGTACCCACAAATGATTGTACTAGTATAATGAACTTGTTAAGTTTCCTTTTCCCTCTTAGAAGCAGTCTTTACAATGCAAGTACAATGACCCTATTAGGAGTCTTTACAAAACCCTATTAGAGGTGGTTGGCTCACTGCTCAATAAGATGAAGGCTACAATCTTCTTGATAATAGATATACACTATATCCAAAAGTGAACTGCTATAAATGACACAATTTTCTGATCAGTTCTATTTATGAGTTGATGCTCTTAATCTCTTAAATAGCTCTATCTCATGCTGGAATCTCCATATGTTCTTCTATATCTCTTCTCTGCATTTTTTTTTGACACTTTCTAATACAACTTTACTTGTCATATATACATGTTCATGTCTGAATAGACGTGACCAAAAATAAGACCTTAGTCAGCCCAAAAACAACATTCACAATGCTTCCAAATAAATTGGCTTAATCATGTTTACAATAATTTATAATACATAATAATAAACTTATTACAATAGGCACTTGGCCTTTACACAACAAAATATTATACGCTAAATCAAAAACTGTAGTCGGCTTCATACTCTATTTTCTGAGCTGTTAGTGCACTTAATCTTTCTGTAACTTCTCCATACTGTTATTTTGTACCATGTGTATATAGAATTAACATATTCACATATCATGGATCTTATGTATGAATTTGCATAGCCTGATTCGATCATACGCACATGCGTTGGTGCTCTGATTGATTGCATATCTCTATTATGTTCTGTCTTCCATACTTAGCCATTTTGTTCTTCAAAGTTTGCTGTCAAAAATTTTGTATGACTTTGTTGCCATAATGAAATCACAAAATAAGTCATATTCTCCCTAAGAGTCAACTTTCCAACATCTCCCTCTTTGGCATTGATGGCAACACTAAACAATAAAAAAAAAATTTTACAAACATAGTTACCATACAATCCAAAAAGTCTTCTTGTGTTCTTTGATATGAAAAAATCTTCATTAATGTCTTTAGCTTCATTCTGGTTCTCATCTTGTAAAAAATTTCTCCCTCTGTGTCTGTAATCACACTCAAATCTTTCTTTTTCTATTGAACTGTAGACTCTCTCTTTCAGTAAACTCTCTATTTTTATCTAAGTACAGTAAAATCTCCCTCTTTGACAAAAATGTCAAAGATGTTGACATCTTTATCATGCAGATTCTTCTATTCTAACTCAGTATCATCTTGCTTATGACTGATCCTCTTTTCTATCCTTGTCTTTCTTTCACAGCTTTAGGCAACATCCTAAAGTGTGACTTCTTGTGCATCAATGTGTCAAATATTATGAATATAACATTTGATGCAATAGTTCCATTCTAAACTACTTAGCCCCGGTTAGGCGAATCACCCCTAATTTACCTCACAGATACTCATGAGAATCCTTGGGTAGTTCTTTTGTAAATATGTCTGCTAACTATTCCTTAGTATCCACATATTCCAGTCTCACTTCCTTGTTTTGAACTAGCTCCCTCAATTAATGATACTTGATGGCTATATGCTTTGTCTTAGAGTGCATTACAGGGTTCTTAGAAATATTTATGGCACCTGTGTTATCACAATATATAAAAACTAGTTCTATGATCACTCCTTTCATACCTTTCAGTAGTATCTTCAACCACACAATATTAGAGTAGTTAACTGCTGCTGCCACATACTCAGCTTCAGCTGTAGATTGTGAGGTGCAATTCTATTTCTTTCTTGTCCATGAAATCAATCTCTTTCCTAGAAGAAATGTGCCACCTATGGTGCTTTTCCTATCATCCACATTTCTAGCCCAATCAGAGTCAGTGTAAACTCTGAGCTCAAACTTATCATTCTTTTTGTAATACAGACCATATTCATTTGGTCCTTTCAAATATCTCAGAATTATTTTTACTACCATCATATGATTTTCTTTGGGATTGGAAAAAAATCTTGCAACAATTCCAACAGCTAGAGCAATACCAGGTCTATTGTGTACAACATATTACAGCTTTCCAATCATTGACCTGTAAAGGGTTTGATTCACTTCTTTTGTATCATCATTTTTTGTTAACTTCTGTCTAGTAGCCATGGGTGTACTCACTCATTTTGATTCTTCCATTCCAAAATTTTTTAGTATCTCCTTGACATATTTTGATTAAGTAATATAGATACCATTCTTCATTTGATATATCTGTAAGCCAACAAAGAATTTGATTTCACCAAACATAGACATCTCAAATTCAGTTTGCATCTCTTTTGCAAATGTTTGGCATAACACATCTTGTCCACCAAATATAATGTCATCAACAAAAATTTTAGCTAATAAAGTACCTTTATTTTGTTCTGTCTTCAAATACAGATTGTTGTTATAATTGGTTCTTGCAAATATAATCTTTATCAGTAATTGTGTAATCTCTCATACCATGTTCTTGGTGCTTGCTTCATTCCATATAGTGCCTTGTGTAATCTGCAAACCATGTTCCTCTTTCTTGGTTCAACAAATCCATCAGCTTGTTCAATGTACACTTCTTCTTCTAATATTCCATTTAGAAATGCTGACTTTACATCCATCTGGTAAAATTTAAAACCTTTGTAGGCTGCATATGCAAGTAAGGTTTTGACACCTTCCAATCTTGCAACTAGGGAGAATGTTTCTCCATAATCAATTCCTTCCTCTTGTGCATAACCCTTGCATATTAGTCTAGCTTTATTCCTTGTTACTTCTCCATGTTCATTCAACTTATTTCTGAATACCCACTTAGTACCAATTACATTTTTGTCATTCAGCCTAGGTAAAAGTGTCCAAGTCTTATTCTTCTTAATCTATTCAATCTCTTCATTCATGGCTTGTATCCAGTCTTCATTTTCTATGGCATCTTTTACTATTTTAGGCTCAAAATCACATAACAAGCATGTACCGTCTCTCAACTTACTTCTTGTCATAACTGTAGAATCCTTTGATCCTATGATTTGATCAGATTTGTGGTGCCTTCTTACATACTTTGCTAGAGTAGGTTCTCTCTTTGATTTAGATTCATTGTTCTCATTCAATTCAGGTTGATTCTATGTCTTAGCATCTTCATCAGATAGCTCAGAAATTGCCTCCTGTTGTCCGACAACCTCATTCTGTGACTTGTCAAGTGCTAGCTGTTGCTTGACAACCTCATTCTTGGGTTTAGGTAATACATTATAATCTTCCTCATCCAGATAGAAAATTGATTTTTAACTTTCAGGTTCATGTGTGCTTTCTGCTTCATTTCTTTATGCATATTCATCAATTCTAACATTTACACCTTCCACAATTTTGTTAGTGTTAGAATTCAGACACTTATATTCTTTAATTTTAGTTGAATATCCAAGAAATATGCCTTCCTCACCTTTAGCATCAATTTCTCCATTTTTTTTATCCTTCAGTATAAAACATTTGCTTCCAAAAACTTTGAAATATCTTACATTAGGTGCATATCCATACCATAGCTCATAAGGTGTAGCATTAGTACCTTTCTTGACTTTTATTCTATTTAAGGTATATACTGTTGTACTTATAGCTTCTCTCCAATATTTCTATGCAACATTCTTCTCCATCATTAGTGTTCTATCACAAGCCATGATAGATCTATTTCTTCTTTCAACAATACCATTCTATGGTGGTGTCCTAGGTGCGTACATCTATCTTTTTATACCTTGATCATTGCATAACATGTTAAAATCATTAGAACTAAACTTGCCTCCTTGGTTAGATCTCAAACATTTTAGGCTTTTTCCTGTCTCCTTTTCAACTTTTTCCAAGTACCACTTAAATATTTGGAATGCATCAGATTTCTCCTTAAGAAACATAACAATCATCATTCTAGAGTAATCATCAACAAACAGAATAAAATATCTATCTCCACAGTAACTTTTCTCACCAATGGGACTACAAAGGTCAGTATGAACCAATTCTAGAATTTCCTCAGAAGTATGAGTCTTGCTTTTGAAACTAGATTTAGTCATTTTTCCCAATTGACATTGCTTAGACATTGCATTTTCAGGTTTCTTTAACTTAGGCAGCCCTCTAAACTTTTTCAATTTTCTTATGCTTACCAAGTCATCAAATTTTACATGACACAACCTTTTATGCCATAACCAAACATCATTATATTGTGCAAACAAGCATGTCTCATCAGTTAAGTCTAGATAGAACAAGTTACCTTTTGTTTGCTCTCCACTTCCAACTAGTTCTCCAGTGGCATCATAGATCTTTTCCTTCTTGTGATGGAATTCAACTTTGTAACCAGAAGTATTCAGCTATGCAACAATCAATAAATTATAGTTAATATAATCAACCCAATATACATTATCACATCTGATCTTGTCAGTCAGGTTAATTGATCCTTTCCCTTTAACAAGACATGGTGCATCATTACCAAATTTAACATAACCGCCATTGCACTGATCTAAGGTTTCAAATTTATCCTTGTCACTAGTCATGTGATGTGAAAAACCACTGTCAATAATCCAATGGTCACCTTTACTCATATAAGAAATTAGTTTAGTTTTCTCATCATCATAAAAATCATCTTTCATAGAAACATACACAACTTCTATATCATTTTCATCAGAATTATCAGTTCCACTATCAGAAGCTTCTTTGGCTATATAGAAAGATTTCTTACCTTTGTCTTTGTAATCCTTATACTTTCTGAATTCTTGGTCATCCTTTCTATCTTTGTACTTGTTTTCCCTTCTTTCATCTTTGTCATTCTTATCAGGACATCTAGCAGCAATATGACCAACTTTGTTACATGAAAAAGAAATGATAGGAAGTTTACCTTTGAATTTTCCTTTTCGTCTAGATATTCTTCTTGCCATAAGTGCCTCAAGTTCTTCTAGATCATCATCTACAGTGTTTCTATCATTGTTTACACATTTCTTTCCTTTCTTTGATTTCTTAAGGACCAACTAGGATCTGAATCCAGAATCAATAGCTTGTGGAGTGTAGTTATCATAATTTGACATCTCAAATACAATAACTCTACCTACTAGACCTTCCAAAGTCAAATTGTTATTAGGAGTAGTACATCTTAATTCTTGAATTGCAGAGACTCTTATAGCATATACAGGAAGAAGAGTCCTCAATACCTTTCTCAAAATGGTGTTATCATTAATGGTTCCATTAGCTCCTCTAATAGCATTCACAACTTCCTTTATCCTACCACAATATTGAACTATATTTTCTTCTTCTTGCATTTTCATTTCATCAAACTTACCTCTTAAACTTTCATATTTGTCTCTTATAACATTTTTATCTCCTCCATAGATGGTTGCTAGGGTATCCCACATCTGCTATGCATATGTATAGTTCTTTATGTCTTCAAATTCAAGATAGCTCAGGGATGATGTGATCTCCAACATTGCTTGATTTTGTTCCTGCTTTAATCTTAACTATTCAGCAGTGAGAGGTGTTGTTGGGAAAACATAATCATGTTCAATATAGCCCTTAGCAGCATCACCAATACCAGCCAGATGCAATTTCATCAAAACCTACCATGCAGGGAAGTTATCTTTGTTCAACTTTGGTACCTCCTTTTTATACATCTTGATATTTTGCCCAAGTACCTTCCAACTATTTTCAAGAGACCAAATCTCTGATACCAATTGTTAGAATGAATTTAGAATAATTGACAGGGGGGGAATCAATTATCCTCAGGTCTAGATGTACCAATTGAAATTTTATAGCACTTTAAACAACTCAAATCTGCTCGGTAGAAATAGCATAAGTCAATAACATAAATATGTAGTTTACTGTTCAAAAGTAATCAACATGTAGAAACTTAATATTAAAACACAACTTAAACATTCACACAAGTTGAAAATAGTATTTAACATGGAAACCCAAATTGGGAAAAACCAACAGTAACATGCTACCAAGTTTTCACTCTTTTGAAGTGAGCTCTGCTAGGAACCAACCCTGTTAAAGGTTACAAAACACATTGCTAAATGTGACCTGGTTAAAGGATTTAATCACCCTCTTAGAAGTTGCCTTTTTAGAGGTCTTAGAACATTCCACTTGAATTTCACCTTGCTCAAAGGATTTATACAATGACTGTTAGGTCAACCTGGTTAAAATATTTTGACTGATACAATGGTTAGAAAGTAATCAGAAGGTGTGATTTGATACATACAACTTACTTTGCAAATCTAGATCCTATTCAGATCCTCTTATGCTAACTCACTGAGTGGCCTCCATTCTCATTTCAATCTTCAGATCTGCTTGGAAATCTGTCAAGCAATCACTTTCACAACTCTCTGCTTCTCTGTTCAGCCTTCTTTGCTAGATCATGCCAATCAGTCAATTAACCATGCAATTCTCTTGCATACACTTTTCACATACATACATCTCTTTAAATAACCCCTTGAGGTTATCTTATACCTCTTCATCTAGGTAAATAAATCTTTCCGCTTAATCAAGATCATAGATCTTAGGTTAGGTCAGATCCAATGGATCTTTCCATCAATTACATTTAATTTAATTCTCCAAAGTAATCATTAATTAAATCTTGGATCCATGCGTTAATTATGGTTACCCATGCATTTAAATAGTGTAGAACAATTTTTATTATCCTTAATTAACTTTACATATCCCAATAAATTCAATTATGTCGGCCAGAGATCTCTAATCTCAACAATTACCAAAATACTGCTACTTGGCCAACATTGTGTTCTTCCACTCGGTCATCACAATTTTCCTCTGCAATTTATTGGCACTCGGTCGATACTAATAAATTATTCTCAGCATACACTAGTGCTCAATCAACACAAACTTCACTTGACATATTATTTTCCCAGTAAACTGACATCTTGACTAAGTGTAATAGATAAAAAACACATTACTTTGCCAATGTGCGAACTAATCAAGTGCCCTTGTAATTTATCATAACTCAACCATTTCACTTGGTCTTCTTGTTATCATTTCCTTCAAATATTCTTCAAAAATCAATAAATATGGTGCTCAAATAGATAGAAATAGTCTCACCAGTTAAGGTTTGACATCAATGACAAAACAATAATTGTTTACATTGTAGATTTCAAACACTTTTAATTTCCTCTGCAGCAACTCTAACAGATCAAGTTGTAGCCCTTTCTTGACTATCTTGTAGGCTATATCAACAACTCCATAAGGTACACTGCTAGGTATTCTAGACTGGAATATCTTATACTCAATGACATAAGCACCGAATCTCAGTTTAGGATCATTGATACAGTTAATCTTCAATCCTCTACTATCCCACTCGGCTAATGTAAGATTTCCAACTCGGTTCTTGGTAGGTGTCTTAGGGCTTTGGTTTTTTCTAAGATAGGGTATCTAGTAATTGCATGAATGAAATCCCTGGTTATCTTCTTAGGTTCATCTAGCCATAACTTTCCTTCATGTACTCTGATCAGTACAATGTGAATCCATTCGTTGCGAAAGACCTTTGAAAAATATAGGGCATTGGTTAACCCTTTAACCTCTAAGTGTTTATGGTTGTCCTTCAGTATTCCATCTATGCACAATGATTGGTAAGTATCCATAAGCTCAAAATCTCTAATTTCACCAATCTTGCAATGAATGAATGCACACACATCTTGCACTTGCAAAACCCTAGGCGGGATGGAAGAAAATGCACCTTTATCATCACATTGTGCTGCAACCTATGGGTGAATCTTGTAATTTGGTTCTGTGTAGGTGGATTTCTTCACCAAAATAACCTTCTTATCCTTATCCATTTTAGCTTTCATTATTTGTGATGAAGATGCCATATTTTCTATTTTAGAGCTTCTGTAAAGTGTGCTCAAATAACTCGGTATGTGCTGAATGCTTAGTAACTAACCTCTGTATGCTCAAAATCTACACAAAATCTCTATTGAATGCTTCAAAAATGTTTTTCTGCAACTTAGCTTTGTTCTTTATTCCGCTTCATGATTACGTTGTGAACAAATGAGTTCATGTTGACCAAATTTATAACAAAAATCTGAGGGCAGTGCAATAAATGCTCTTCAGCAACCACTCGGTGAACAAACATTTTTGCTTGGTTAACAATAACAATATTTCAGCTTGGTGAGTATACTATACTCGGTTTCCATAGTGACTCAGTTGTCTCTTCACAATTTTCACCGACTGACAATTCTATCTTGATACATATTAACTGACTCAACTAGATCATAGCAATCAAAAGTATAATACCATAGGGCATCTTAATTCATGCTAATTTGGCATTTGTGTAATAAATATAGGAACTAATATAAGATATAGCATTGCAAAACATAGTTCCATACCTTCTTGTATTGCTCAGTTAGAGACGATGGAGCCACCTAATCCATTAGATGAGGTATCACCAACTGTAGTGCCTTGTCCTGCATTATCATTTGATGCTCTTTTCCACATTTGATTCATGATCCTCACAATTTCCTTAATTGTATTACCATTCCCATAAGTGTTTATTCGGTCTGCACATTCTCTGCTTAAGTGACCAACTCTGTGATAGTGAGAACATGCCATTCTAAAGCTTGACCAATTCCTTGATTTGATTTACCACTATCTCATACAATTTTCTGCTATGTGTCCATATTTACCACATGTTTCATAGCTGCTCCAAGTGTTGTGATCCCATGCATAAGCATAGCCTTGTCTTCTCGGTTGATTTATCTTTTCTTGTCCTTTAGATGTATGGTTTTTTTTGTGGTTTGTTCAACTTGGATCTACACACATGTGCCTGATGTCCATGCTTATTATATTTATACCTGACAAAGCAAAAGATACAACTAAAGATGAGGGTGAAGATCACAGTAAAGAGAGTGAGCCCAATGGTGGAATGACACAAGGTGATATACCTAAGGATACCATTGATGTTGCAGAAGAGAAAGGTGAAGCTAAGACTGAAACTCCTGATAAAATAGCAAACACATCTACTACCAACACAATTTCAGTTACCGAGGCACCTCACCAAGGTATCACACCCAATACCAAGCAATCAAAGTCAAAAACCAAGTAAAAGGATCAGTTAGCTTTAACACTTTCACCGTCACAAAGTGGTCAAGGTAAGAAGAAGAAGAAGAAGAAGAAGAAGAAGAAGAAAGGAAACAAGGACGTAGTTGCACTGGATGAAATTATAGACATCCCTGACTGGGATCCAAAGACACTTTATCTGGAAACACTAAAGAAATATGGTGAACTTTGCACCAGAAAGGAAGCACGAGACAAGATTAGACTAGAAGCAAAGAGTGCTCAAGTGCTAGAGAAAGAAAAAGAGATGTTAATGCAAGTTGTACCAGATATCAACATTGATGAATGAGCCCCCATAATGGAACAACTTGAACTTATCACTAAGGAAATTGACCATCCTGATATTGATGCTGAGAAAAAAACTTGAAGAAGATCCAATATAAATTACAGAGAAGATTATCCAAGCAGTGACAATACTTAAGGTAACTCTGTCAGAATTAGTAAATGGTTTAAAAACAATCATATCAAAATCCATTACTATTCTACAACAGTTATGCACATTAGATCACTTCACTACTGAGATTAGTGAAAAGATAAATAAAATAGATCAAGATCTAAAGGCTAGTACATGTTGGAAATATGGATGGAGTAACTGAGAGGGGAGGGGTGAATCAGTTACCACAAAAATAAATCCACAAGTCCCTTAGATGTCTTAATATATGTTGCTGTTACTCAGTAAATTAACCTTTTTATTGTTCATTAAACATTCACAGTTACTGACATGCATAAAAAAAATATAAGTAACACAAGTAACACCAGATATAATGTGGAAACCCAATTTGAGAAAACCACCAATGTAACTAGTTACTGATTTTCACTCTTCTGAAGTGAGCCCTGTTAGGAGCCAACCCTGTTAAAGGTTACAAAACACACTGTTAGGTGTGACCCTGTTA
>MU225349.1:1145159-1157508 GCA_018584345.1 Thuja plicata
AATTTATAACCAAGCCCTCACATGGCTTTCCAAATACTTTCCTTCTCAATATCAAACCCAAGATCAACAATATGCCCTTATGACCCCCAAAAGAAGTAACAACAAGGGAGGCTTCATGGAGCCCATACTCCATGATTTTTCCCTCTCCTCGTTGAGGAGAGAATCTACACCAAGGGCTGTCAAAATCCTTCACCCCCAAGGCTACTCTTCCCTCCCAAGGGTGAGTGAGCCTTGAGACTCCCATTAACACATTACAAGAAAATAAGCAAAACAAATACTTCACAACAAAAAAATAAAATTTACTACAAGATCATATCTACAATATTTTCACAAGACACACACAACATTTATCCTTCTTGCAAGCACAAAATAGAAACTACAAGAAATGAGTTGCAATAAGTCCACCAACCTAGATCCAAGCTTATGGAAAGATAGTTGTAGAAGAGATCCCTTTTAGCCTAAGTCCTCCTTCCAATGTCGCCAATTCTAGCTATGTCTCTAATTTAGAGAGTGGGTGTTCAAACTCTCCAACATGGAGAGTCCCCACTAAAAAGCCTCTAGAACTCATGGGGAGAAGGAAAACCCTCCAATTGGTCTCTCTTCCCTAACCTCTTACAACTTTCTAAAAATGGATCCAAAAAGGGAAACTCCAAAAAGGTGAGTAATGTCTTTGCAAAAAAATGGAAGATTGGTCTATCCAAGATCAAGCCTCACAAGAGTTGATTTTCTTCCAACTTGGGAAACCAACTTTTGGAAGGGTCACATGGTCAACCAGAGGCTATCCTAGGGTTAAAATGGCCCTTATCTATTGGTATAACAAGTGGGCTACCTAAAAATGACCCCAACACACCCCTAGGCACTTTTTAACCCCTCCAAAAATCCACTTTAAGAGTACTTACGAAATTCCAAATGAGATGACCACACCCACATCTCCCAAACCAAGGTATGCATATGGGGATTCACTAATGTACTTACCTAGGTAGGTGGACAACCATTCCCAAGTTGACATGTCATGGTATTAAGTACAAATCACAAGTGTCAAATGACACACACAAACATCTACACATCACTAGACCATGGCATATCCACTTGGGCATAATCACAAGAAAATAAGAAAATACATTTAAGGAATACATTTCTTAAAACAACCATATATGTTTACAAATTAAATCACGATACAATGAGGTCTTGTCTCTCATTAGAAGCAACCTTGGCTTAAAATAAGTTCACATATGTCTATGTTTGGTTCTCAGGATAAAATACCATGGTCTCATACCTGCACACTCAATTCAAATATCAGTAGTTCGAGGATTTAAATATTCATCATAAAGAAATAAGCAATATTCAAAATTTAAGGGAACATCAACATACTAAGTTTATTACTTAAGATCAAAATAAATAGTAATTTCATTAGAGCATATACATAAGGTAAGGTTTACATTGCATGATAAAAAAATTTAATATCCATTTCTAATAATTCTCCTAACATCAATAACCCATAACATAACCATAATGTTTTCCCAAATCAATTATCTCAAAATAAATGTCCATAATAGAAACATAATATAGTCCATAAGGTGCATCATAAAGTATTATGTATCCAACATCCAAAATGATCAATCCTTGACATAAAGAATAAAATCCATAAGGTCCATAGTGCATCAAAATGTAAAGTATCATATGCTAAATCTATCATAAGCAGAAAAACTAGAAAACTACGATGGGGTTTAGGGTGAGGGCTCACACAGATGCATTACACTAAGGTATTTTAGAACAAGTGGTTAAGACTAGACCTACAAAAAGAAGAGGAACAACTCATAGAGGAAGTAATAGAGCTCCAGGCAACATTACTACCGCATTTAGTCATGATACAGAAATATGTGACAACGGAAAAGAATCTCATTTCCACCCCGAAGTTATCAGTGACAGAAAGCATATATGATATGCATGCTCAACTAAATATAGAGTTACTCACCCTAGAGAATTTGAAGGAGGAATGAGAGAAATTATTGGAAACTCTCAAGAATGCCCATCCCAATATTTTTGACAAACTGTAAGTTATACTCCTTTTGTCATTAATTTCAAAAAAGGTGGAAGTATATGTATATATGTATAGTAAAAGGTGGATACTATAATAATTTGTATGAGTTCATATACATATACCAATTATATACAAAGGGGGTGTCACTATGTATATCATTATGTATAGTACTAAGTTTTTGATACCAATGCCAAGGGGGGAAATGTTACTACAATTGCACATTGAAGTTATCATTAGTTATCAATCAGACATAATGGATAGACAGTAACAGAGTCAAAAAACATAGCGATAATAGAGTCAAAGAAGATAGTTGGTTTAATCACCAAAGTGCAGATTCAACTGAGAGCACTAATCACACCCAGAGTCAACCAAGCACAGCGATTACCGAATAGATAGACTATACCAAACAACAGACAACATTGAGCTACATAGCATAACTGAGCACCCATATAACTAAGATACATAGACAACACCGAGCACTCAGAGACACCATAACCAAGTGGAACAAAGACCTGTAATCACCTAAAAATGGGCATCTAAACCCTAGACCTCCAATCTTACCAATTAATCAAGAAACCCTAATATTGATTACCCTAAGTCCTAAATCAAATAGGCAATTCATGAAATTTGAAGTGATCTGACCTCAACCCTAGGTCCTTATCGATCATCTTACTTGATTAATTAATTACTTCCTAAAATCACATTACATTGGCAAATATATCTTATGTTAATTATTTAATTGATATTCTGATATATTAATTAAATAAAAATCACAAAATTGTCAATTAAATCAAAAATGAATTAAATTAATTATAAAAACATAAATGTGCATTCAAAATCAATTAATTTATTAAAAATGCATATGACGTCATCAAATTCAGTTGATTGATTATCAAAATGGAAACAATCCAGTTCCACTCAGTTAACTGATTCTCATTTGTTTATCATTTTAGAAACATTTCAGTTAACTAAAAATTGAATATGGAAGTTTCCAAAACAATTGATTATTCAGTTCAGTCAACTGAATCTCTCGACCAATCAAATCACTTGCACATGGATTATGCTTCTTCAATCAAATCTCAACCACTCTTTATGTTCGATCTCGACCGTCGATTTGAGATCAGAGATTTCTATAAAAGAGAAACCCTTTTTCCTTCACAAAGGATCCTAACTTTTATCTAATGTTATTATACTGCATTTTTGTCTTAGCTTTCTTGCATTCTTAGCATTTATTTAATATTGTTGTTTACTTTTATTCAAGCATGCAAACATAAACTTAGAGCACACTTTGAATTTGGTGTTGTTAAAAATGAATATCTCACATTTCAATTGGTGTTCTAAAACTAAATTCTAACTAGCTTAGATTAATAGCAATCTACATTTGCATTTGCATTTAGTTTAATCAATCACATAGCTCTAAATCCTTCATTTAGGTTAGTGTGTAGTCACTGAGCTTGCAATGATCTAAGAGCAAGCTCATACTCCAACCTTCTAGAAGACAACAGGTTGATTCTTTCAGACATGCAGGATCAATGAATCCATATTCATTCATATATGCAACTGAAGTACAATGACTATGTTGAAGTGTACTGCTAAAGTAGAGGTCCACTTTTAGCACACACATTTCTAGCCACCATGGGGCTGAAAATCAATTTCAGGCCTCATTATTAAATTCTATTTTTAATTCTATTTTCCATTCATTTTGAGAAAAATCTAGGCCCACCATTGCATCCGGGTCATCGTTTCAGTTTAAAATGACTATAAACACGCCTATGCTTGCTCAAAGTTGATTCTGTCACAAAAAAAATTTGCAAACAGAGGTCTACGACCTTCTGCATGCAAAACAAGGCAGTTTGTCAAAATGCAGACTGAGGCAAATATTTTGAAATTGTTTTTTTTAAAAGAAAAAAATTTTATATTCCAAATATTGTCTTTATTTCATTCTACGTTGTCTGTAGCAAATTTACTAATCGGGGAATTCATTTGCTAAGTGTGTGCACTTTTAAACTCAAGGCAAACTAGGCCAACTCCAAGCCAACACATTAATTCACATTAGTCTTGTGGCACTTTGTTTAAAAACTTTTGAATATCTTATTGCGAGGGGAATGTGGGATTAAATCCCTACACACCCCACTGCCCGCGCCACTTCTTTCCCTCCCTTGGCACTATTTCACCCCACCTCACACGCACTTCACAACACTTCCACCTCCCACACACCTCCCTTCTTCCCTTCCCCCACACAGCTTTCACCTCTCCCCACTTCCTCCAACCCCCCCACCCCCCCTGCTTCCACAAACCACTCCTCCCAATCCTCGGCTGCTACCTCCCACCGTTTACTTCCTTGCATAGCCCAAGCTGTCGCCGTAGCTCCCAACCTCTGTTGTTTCACCTCCTTCCCACTCCCAACACCTGCCTGGAACCTGCTTTCACATAGTATACAACGCCTCCCTCCTATGCTAAGTTTCTTCCCACACTGCCGCACACAACCCTCCATCATGCGCTGAAAAATCCAAAACCCTCCCACAGCAACCCCATTCCTCCCTTCATCCGCACTACAACCCCATTCCCCCATGCTTAAATATGCGTAGATACATTAATTACAATAATGGGTAAAGAGATACAAACTTATGGTATAAAATGACTATAGATATATACTCAAATGGTTTGTTGAAAGAGGCATTAGAAATTTCTAATTCATAATCTTTGTTCGTAAGATGATTGTCAAACCTGTATTAGTTGTGTGGATCTTCTCACTTGTCGTGGCTAACATTATATTTCTAGATTTAATATACCTGTAGAAATAAAATGATCGGCCATGTTTGGTTTGTTGAGCATACAAAATGTTTTTATCAATGTACAAATGCAATTGGTGCGTGCAAAGTTGGATTCAAGCCATGTTAGATATGTATGGAAACAACGCAAGAATAAACAGTCTCATGATGTATGTGATAGAATGTCTTAAAGAGGTGTCATCTCAAGGAAGCTCTGGAGATTTTTGAATTATCAAAGGACTCTTAGATACATTCTAAAGTTGAAAGCTTTGATTGAGATGTGTCAATGGTTGACCTTCATGTTTGCGGGGGCCATCATCAATAGTCCAAAATTTAGTATTATTATGCCATTTAAAACCCGTGGTGACTGTATCACGTAGAGAAATTAGCCTTGTTAACTTTGATGACCTTCTAATAGTCATTTTAAACTGTTATCTACTTTCTACAATGACCTAAAGACTATCATTTTAGCACAGTGAATGCTGACGTCATCCAAAATTTGAAAAAATTTGCCTTCACCATTGGCAGTTTTGATTTTGCAGCCTAACTTTGAAGTGCTATAACTTGCTTGTTTTAGGTTCTTTTCTGGAGCATTTTTTTTTTATTTTGGGTAGATTTTCCCAAAGATCATTGTGGTGAAGTTATTTTCTAATTTTGGTTGCTGGATTGATCAAAATTTGCACATTTTTTTGTCTGTACCTATCTAATCCTCGCTTTTGCAGCTTTTGGAGCCTTGTACGGGCTCATACGATCACCTTTTTCAGTGCAATTTTTTTTGAAACTGCATATTTTTTGTCTACTTTCTAAATATGTGCTCTATTTTCTGATGTTCTAATTTTGATAATATGGACTAATCTTTGGCTTTGATGTTTATGTGATTATCTTTTGTGTTCAGACTAACAGTGGTTTGTAGAATGTTATCCAAGAAGACTAAAACACAAACTACTAACGAATTGGTTTTGCAGGTTGCCTTTGATCGATAGAATGCAAAACATTGTGCTTGCATCTTGTTTTTTGATTTCTTAAAATAGGAACCCACATGCAAGAGTTCTTAAAATGAATATTTGTTTGATGTTTTAGGAATGAAAATAATGTCAAGAAACTATGCTCTCGCCCTTTTGGGATGATAAAAAATCTAGAAACATTATTGTCATTTTCTTATTTTGCTTAAAGTGTCTTTTAGTTTTGTAAACCCAAGGAATTGCATGGACGTATCCTCTCCCCTCACCTTCACAGATCTTGGGTGAAAGAGAAATCCATACAAATCCTTTAGCGTGGCTACCTCCCGAGTGATTTAGTAGAGCCAGTGAGAGTGGATTTCCAACTGGTAATAGGCTAAAGCCAAGCCCTTCCAGACCGGTATACAAAAAATTCCATTGTGATTAGTCTCATAGTGGACAGGTGTAAATTTGTTGTGGCAACCAAAATCTCCTCTAGTACCCTAGTGGTGTGTTAAATTCCCTACATTTTTAAGGTGAAAACCTTTCTTTGAAAGGATTGGGAGAGCCCCCTTAATTGGGAAAATGACTTGATCACAACCACCTGAATGGATGTCCTTACTACAAACTTTTTTCTAGTATCTAAAATCCCTCTATTTGTTGGCGTAGAAGGTCAGAGACTAACTAAGACATCCCACACTTTCATGGCTCTTAGTAGAGACAACGATCCCTTGGGAAGTGATTACCCTTGGGATTCAAATCTTGGTGTGCCTGAGAAGTGAGTGCACTATAAGGAGGAGCCCATGCCTCCAAGCTTCTAAGTTGTCCGCTATGAGTAGGCATGGCTGAACTTCTGTTCAAGTGGGAATTAAATAGATATTGCCCTGGCTTACCTAGGATTGTGGTGTCTCTATTCTTTTTACAACAAACATTCTTCTCGATGTGTCTTGCATGCGTGAAGCATCAAAACAAACGAACAAACAAACAAACATCAAAATGCTCAAACAATTCCAAATCTACACTTCTAGGTGTTACCTATCAACTCTTGTCCGAGTTTCTGCATCTGCTATCAAACATTGAGAATCTATCAACTTGTCATCCAATTATGCATTCTACTATGAAGGTTATGTCCGAATTTTCACAAATCTGTATTTTCATCAACATAACTACTAGTCTATCTTTGACTATAATTTGTTGACAGTCTGACTCGTTGCTATTTTGAAATCTAATTTCATTGTGCTAGTCCAAGTGACTGGTTACCTTATCATCTTTTTCTGTGTTATCCTTATCCTAAGTTGCAAGAGAAGGTTCGTTAACCTTGACTCAAGATTGGAATCATTTCTTCTCTCTCATTTGGACTTTATCTCCTTTGTCCTTTGGTCTTGGACTTAATAACCACTTTAGATATCACTTCAGCACCTATCGGTCAATCAATCGATTTGTCATACCTCCTCTTCAATATTCTATGCAAGTGCATCAAGACAATCTTACAATACCTAAAAGCAAATGGGCTAAACCTTATTGTCCTAACAACCTTCAAGAAGAGATTCTTATGGCAGCTTTATCGAAACAACTTCAAAATATGCAATCTGAAACCCAAGAATTAAAGGGGGAAAAGGATACACAATCCAACAAATCCTCATCAAGCTTAATTTATCCTTTTCTATTTTATCATTATCAAGAGAGTGGCTGCAAAGCCCTAAAAGCTGCTGAAAACACCACGAAGTCTTCCTCCAAAGGGATTAGTAACCTAATGAAAGAAGGACCTTGGGTTAAATGCGAGAGAGTCTTTACTCCTCTAGGAAAATCTTATAAATTAGCATTGGAAGAACTTCTTGAGAGTTATCTCATCACATTACCTCAAGCCACATCACGTGGATGAAGATTCTTGAGTAACTATTGTGCATATCATCAACACAATGAGCATAAAACTTCATCTTGCATGGAGTTGAAATATAAAATTCAAGATCTCATAGACGATGGCATAATCAAAGTAGAAAATCCTAATGAATCATCTAGTGAAGATAATGATCTCAAGCATGATCAATATCATGAATCTATGTCTAGCAATGGTTCACATACCACATCTACTTCTTCCACCATTCTTCCATCTCTTAAAGCTTCAAAACCACCCACACTATCTCCATCAAGAATTGAGCCTAATTATGACTATGTCTACCCTCAAGGACTATCTCTAAAAGAGATCCAAGCTAATCAGCATGCCCTCTATAAGTCTTTCTCAGGCTTCAAAGAGCATATACTCAAATATTCATTGTACTTCAATGCTTATCATGCCTAATGAAAATGATACTCCATTAGCCTGTCAAGAATCCCTCATGCAGATCAACACTCTTACCTCATCCTTAGAAGTGGCTCCATGTCAAGAGGGAAATTCAAAGTGTGAAGAAATAAATATCAATAATGATCAAGATCAAGACACCATCCATCCTTATCCAATGGTTGACCAAATTCACATACCTCAAGAGTCTCATGATGATTCTATCATCCCCTTCCATTTCTTCCCAGAAGAAACTCTTAAATCTCCTATATCTTATCCATCTTCCAAGCAAGATCAAGATATCCTTTCTAACATCTCTAATGGGCCTATTGAAAATCAAGAGAAAGGTACCCTTTGTACACCATCTAAAGATCCTTGTCAAGATCAGAGCATCCCATCATCTCCTTGTCATGCTCCTTTGTATCCACCTCAAGAAAACACCATTCCTCTAAATCCCTTACAGAAAAATAAATCCCCTCAAGCTCCAGTTGCTCCTCTCAAAGCTACTCATCCTCCTATATATATAAAGGTGAATTCAAAAGAGAACACCCTTGGCAATGAAACTCACTCTAAAGATGCTGATATCCCTTCCACACCTTATATCCCTCCATTAAAATGTAAGCATCATCCTTCACTATCCTCCAAGTCCATTCTTGGTCCCTATATGCCAAAACTAAAACTATCAAACCTTCCATCTATATTGGGTCCTTATATCCCTCCATCTACTTACCCTATCCCCTATCAAGATCAACAAAGACATGCATCCTTAAAATCTCCTTATCAACCCATCCATATGAACTAGTCATATCGATCCTATTCATCCACAATTCCCAAATCTTTTGGAATCAATTTGGATGTGCAACGAAGAAATAAAAAATCAAAGAATCCAATTACATATGAAGATCACTATGTCCAATCTAATCATCATGTGACTACAAAGAAAAAAGAAATACTCAAGAGACCACAAAGGTCCACTGAGAAAAGAATAAAATCAAAGCAAATATGGGTTCCTAAATCCATTATATAAGAATTGCATTCTAAATCCAAGCAAAGAATAATATCAAATAAAATATGGGTTCCTAAATCCATCATGGAAGAATTTTGTTCTAAATCATCCAACAACAAAGGAAAATCAAAAGCTATGTGTATTCCCAAGTCTCTTCCAAAGGAATTGGATACAAAAACAAAATCAAAAGTTATGTGGATTCCCAAGTCTCTCTTAAAAGGCTTGAACAAAAAGGAAAATTCAGAGTTGGCATCCAAGCTTCCAAAGTCTTCCACCTCATTGTCATCTAAACATCTCCCATCATCTAGCTCTATTTTGGGTCCTCATGTCCCAAAATCCATTACCTTGAATACTTCATCCATCTTAGGTCCTCCTATACCAAGATCCATATCAGCTCATCAATCAAAGCCTCAAGCTATTCCATCCCCTTTTCCTCCATTTGTCCACTACCCTTCAAGGGGTGTGTCAATGTTGATCTTATCACCATACCCTATCCAATATCCTACACCTACCTCTTATCCATCCATCTCATATCCTTCCATCCCTCTTATCCAATCCATCACATAAATCCTTGGCTACCATCTCCCTTATCCTCCATATCATTTCTTCTCTACTATTACCCTACCAGCATCTTTGAGAATAATTTCAGTGGCCTTGGGCTATCATAGCATATCTTTCAAAGGAGCACTATCTAAAGAGAATGAAGCTACAGTTCCTCCATAAAATCAAAAGCACAAAAAAATAAAATAAAAAATAAAAAAAACAAAACAAAACGTGCCTTGGTGAAAACCTGGTAAACAGGCACCTTGGTAGAAAAATTAAAGACAAATCAATCCATCCTATGGTGAAAATCACTTCTTGTGGAACCTTGGATAAGTACCATGATGAAAACCTAGCAAACAGGCGTCATGTGTAATTACTCCTACTTGCACTCTTCACTTGGGGGCAAGTTCCTTCCATGTCATCTTATCTATCATATCTTACATACAGCTAGCACGTGAGCATCTGTGTTCCTTCTACTGATCTTGACAAGGTTGAGCCTATCCATGAGAATCATGCCTCTTGCCATGTATTATCCTTTCCATCAGGGTATTCACTTGCTCTCATTCATGGCACCCTATCATGATCTTGCTTATCCAAAGCCTATCCTTCATATCTCTAAGCATTCTTGCCATCATCCCAAAACATTTAGTTATGCCTCCATCATCATTTATCCTAATTGTGCTATCATAGCTATATCCTATCCTATCTAATTGACCCCTTGGCCTTGATCAAAATTTTTAAAAAAATGGGTTCCTAGAAGTCTCTTGACATGTCCATTCTTTTGGACCTCATGCTTTTCATGACATCAGGTCATTTTCCTATATGTTATTCAGCACTGCTCCATGAGCCTACATTGCTATATTCCTCTTTTCCCTAGCTTGGGTAATCTTGAAGAGACTATCCTTGAGAGCCGCATTCACCCTCTCCATCCATAAATGTCCTTTCACCTCATCCATAAACTTTCTAATCAATTTGTAATGACTTCTACCTTTCTAGACATTGGGGGCAAACCCATGTGATCTTGCTTGAGATCGGTTAATCTCTGAAAAAATCTAAAAAGTGAAAAATGTCCTGAAAAAATGATCATCTTGGTGAGAACCTAGCAATAGGTGCATTGATGCATCAGGAAAAAAAATAGAAAAAAAAGGAAAAATACAAAAAAATGAAAAAGAAGAAAAAGTGCCTTGGTGAAAACCTGGTAAACAGGTGCCATGGTAGCAAAAAAAAATCTCTGCCAAGTAGGTGAAAACCTAGTAAACAGGCACCTCTTGTACTCAGTGCTCCATCTATCACTACAACATTTGGGGTCAAATTTTGACGCCAATTTGCGACGGCGCTACCATTTGTGTGTGATTTTTGTGTTTTTTTTTCAAGTGCCCCCGATGCTGTCGTAATAGCGACGATACCATCGTAATTGCAATACCCTCTTGATTATAAACAAAAAAAAAAAGAAAAAGAAAGGCTCTTTTGTGCTCGAGTTGTGCATGCAAGAAAAATTAAACTATACCATTCTACGCGTGAAGAGGGCTCTTGTTGTATTGAATCTAGCTAGCAGTCACAACTTAAGAATCCAATAGCTTGTTCATCACCGGTTAACACTAGTGTTACCCCTGGGCCAGTTTGAAATTCAGCTGGTTTCCTTCATGTTTAGGGTATAGCCACCGCGTACTCACCATTTGAGGTATGTCTTGTATTTTAGCCTTTGGTTAAGAGCATATTACATGACTAGAGGTGTATACCCTAAGATGGCCTGATTGATATTAGTCAATATGATGAGCATATTACAAATTTTTCATCTGAGGACCTAATGAGAACATACGTTGTAATCTACAGAAACCCTAGCATAAAGAAAGTGATGCTTTGTCACAGGCAGTATGCCACTGTTGTCTCACTAAATCTTTGACCCTATCTATTGAAGGTCAGATGCCAATTAATTTTGCAATGGTTGGTGTCTTTTTAAATGCCTCATTGAGGGATTGAACAAACTGTCTAGAACCTGGACATTTAGGATTTTATTATCAATTTCAATATATACATTAAATTACACTAAAGGCTTGTAAGTCTTTTCTTCTGTATGGGAAGAGTCCCAATATTTAAGCATTTCTTCTGCCACTTCTTCCAATAATTTTTCCAATTCCTTAGTATCTTTGGGAAGAGAGCTTGTCTTAACTGGAATGTCTTTTTCCAGCATACTCTTGGTGCGTCTGAACTCACCCTTGTTGAAATCCCTGGACCTCACTTTCTATTTCTTTGTTAAGAGGACAATATTCTCCTTCCTATGGTTCTTTTCTTCACCTTTCTTCTTTTTATCTTCCTTATGTATGCCCTTTTCACCTCTGCCTTTCTTGTTTTCAATCAGGGCTATTTTCAACATTCTTTAAAGGTTTAAAAATGCAAAAAAATTGTGAAATATTGCTCCTAAAATGTACTTACTTCCCACCAATTTGTCATGATACCCTAACTGCATAAATAGGTGAAAGTAACTACTTAAATATATGTCCTGACATTGAAGGGAACTACATTCCATTTAGGCTCATCATATACATGGAGGTTAAGAAGGCCTGCAAGGAGTACAATAGCAATACGTGAATGATTTGAACATATAGCATAATATTCCATGCCTGTTAGTTAGGTATCGGACAAAAAAATACATGCCCTAGTTTTACCTTAATCCCTCCCAAAGCAGGCCTCATATATTTTCTCTTTAATGGTCTGGTTAGATATTATCAACTGTCCCATTGAAATGCAATGTTCCTTTTGCTGTGACTTTTC
>MU225349.1:1214726-1250091 GCA_018584345.1 Thuja plicata
TGAAATATAATTAATTGATAAACACTGATTTACCCCCCCCCCCTCTTAGTGTTTCTAACATCTACACCATAATTAAAATGATAGGGGTGAGGCCCATAGACTTCAAACACCATCTAAACTTATATGTTCTCACAACCTTTGTTAACAAATTTGCAATATTCATCAAAGTCTTTATCTTAACAAGATTAACCTTGTTATCGTCGACCATAGCTCTGACAAAATGATATTGTACATCAATGTGCTTGGTCCAAGCATGAAAAGATGGGTTACTGCCTATGCATATTGCCCTTTGACTAACACAATTGTGTGTGTGTGATTTTTGTACCTGTTAAGAGACACAACACTTTAATAAATCATTACATTAGTGAAAACAAAGGGTTACCAAACATAGCAATCACCAAAATTGATCTATTGCTTCCTATTTAGGAGGAGTATGAAAAATGACATAATAGCCCTCAGATTATGCATATTCCAGTGACAAATACAACCTAAGAACAGAATATTCAAATGAAAAGTAATCTAAATGATTCAAAAACATGCATTCTAGCTCTAGAAATGAAGAGTATAACAATATGACTAAGAAATAAGCTAGAAAGCACTATGAAAATCCCTAAAACAAGAGCAACATGAGATTGCTCCTTCAATTCTCCAAATATGGGCAGCATAAGGATGCTATCAACTCTTCAAAATTAGGAGTATTACAACAATACCATAAAAGACTTCCAATTTCAGGGCCATTTGACCTCAAAATCCATCCTATTTATAGGAGAAATGGAGGAAGGGGAGAAGACTCTAGAAGGGCTTCCATTAATGAGGGTGTAAGAATCATTAATGAGGAGTGGTGGAAGGAATATTTAAGAGCTATTAATGCTTCATTTATGAAAGCATTAACGAGGTATGGGTGAGGGTTTAAGAAGCATGGTGAGGGTTTAAGGTCAAGCCTGACAACTTTGACTTTAGGGGGAGAGTTGAATTCCTAATCACACCTTAATGGAATGTGACAAGCTTAATGGTAGCTTAGGATTAGGATTAAGGCTTAAGGGATGTGATTAAGGAGATAGAAATGGGAGGAGAGAGAATGAGTGGATGGGGGATTAGCTAATAAGGGTTAATTAGCTAATTAAGAAGAATTAGTATGTGAGAAGGGGTTGGGATGAGTTTGAACTCAGGGTTGGATATTTGAGATTGGTTAGGTTTGAGGGAATATTAATGAAATGAATTGTTGTAATAACATATTCACTCAATAATAGGGATTTAATTAATCATCTAAGATTTTGATTGCTTTGTAATAATTAATTAGGACTATAGCCAAATTGAATTAATTTAGGCTAGGGGATTGATTTTGCAAGTGATGAGGTATGATTTAGGATCTCATTATTTCCCTTTAAATTAATTACATCAGCTAGGTATTGATTTGAATTGATTGAATTGATTTGATTGGATTGGCTAAAGTGATTAATGTAAATTAGTGATTAGATCACTTAGGAGATAAATCTGATTTGAAGGAATTATGCCAGTGAATCAAGGAGTTGTCTGGAAATAATTGGGGGTATGATCACACTTAGGGAAAATAGGGTCTATGGTCAGAGTAGACCAAATCTAGGTGGTTACATTTTCCCCTCTTCGAATTGATGTGCGAGTAGCGCATTGATTCAAAGAAATTTTTTGATGTTTGACTTCAGAAATATTGAGAATTTTGCTCACGATCAAATGAAATGCCTGATGAGATCAGTCTCGTACTTGATCAAACTAAACTGATAGTATTGATTTTGAACTTGGTTGTCATCCAAAGATCAATAAAATATCTTAAAGATATCAATTCTTAACTTGGTTGTCGTCCAAAGATTGATAATACTGATTCTGAACTTGGTTGTCATTCAAAAGTTAGTATGAAGCTGCCAGGAGCTTAGTAAGAATCTTTTAAAATGAGGAAACACAAGATATCCAGCTTCTAAGAACCAAATATTTCTATCCAACAGTCCTGACTTAGTCAAGAGAACTGTCATGCCCCATAGTTTTTTTGATAACGAAGTCATTTTTTATGTTGTTTCGAGCAAACGTTTGATTGATAATAGTGTGATCATTCCCCCTCAGGAAAGAAATTGAAGGAAAAAGAATAAAATCCCTTTATTGAAAGAACGTATCACTTGCAGTGATCAGGTAGGGGAATGAAAGAATAGATTAGAAGAAGTGAAGAAATGAAGGTGTGTTAAGAGTAAATACACGAGTAGCAAGTTAATCACATTTTGAAAAGGTGAGTTCGATTTTGTTCCTGATAGATTAGAGATTTCCAAAAGCATGGATATGTAAATATCTTGGATTTACAGATGAATTAAAAATAGAAAGGAGTTTGAGCTCAAATCCTTATATTGTTCTTTCAAAAGGCATCATGCAATCTCTAAATGTAGCTACATGCAGACTCTTAGGATTGTCATTGATTTGCAGATATTGAAACATTTTATCATCATTGGGTGCTTTTGGAACGGATACCATCAAATAGTAAAACAATAACTAATACCCACTGATATTATGAAAGTATGAATACTATGTTTATTTGGAATGTTGGAAATAGACTTAGGCATCAAGGCATAGAAGCCAGGATACAAAATAGTCACCTTCCTTTTATTATATCAAAATTTGTATAAGGTAAGATATTGGACCCGCAATGACCTTGAAAATTCATATCCTTGGGTACATCATGCTTCGTATACCTTAGTGATAATATGAGTTAGAAAATAGACAAGGAAATTGTTTCAACCTCACCGTAGTTTACACATAACAAAGATCAAGATATATGTGGCTATCCACTCATGTTGGCAGCTCTTACCATAAACATCCAAGTTAGGTGAAATATATAGGATCATTTCAAACAATCACCATACATAGAAAACCAAGAAAATGTTATGCCCCCTATCCTTGCAACTCTTTGTCTTTATGCAGACGTCATGGAGTAACTTAGAAAACATAACAACTATCAATTGTGAATCAATCAAATAAAATTCATAACTGCTTAGATGCCCCCAGTGAAAACATCATTGGCTTATAAAAGATTCATAATCAAACAAAGATCAAACTGTGTTAAGGTAGTATTGAGAAATACTATTGATTCATTTTTCAAGCGCAGTAGAGATTTAACAATAAAAAAGCTAGAATTCAAGCAAATAGGTGTTCCATGTCTGTGTACATCATTATTCTTGTTTTCAATCCCATGTAGGTCTTCGGAACATCGTTCATGTTAGTGTAATGTTTGTGTCACCTTTATGTTGTGAAAGTGATAGTGGTAGTGAAAGTATCAGAAAGCATCGTATGAAGAGACAAAACATCTATGATGACCTAGCAGATGCATTCTATCAGACTGGAAAAGATGCCCCCAGTGCAAAATGACTTGATCCTAAGACAGAAATGCAGACAAATCCCAAGCGAGGATAAGATAGTTGTAAGGAAACAAAGTCAAATCTTAGCATAGGTGTAATCATGAAGGCCTAGTGTCAGCAATGCATTGATAGATGGAGCGTAGAACATAAGTGACGCCTGATTGCCAGGTTTTCACCACTTGGCAAAGACCTTTTCTTTCTTTTTTGGCTACCAGGATGCCTGTTTTACTAGGTTGTCATCAAGGCACTTTTCTATTTTTCAATTATTTTTTATGTTTTTGCTTTTTTGAATGTTTTTGTAGTATCATGGCGCCTGTTTGCCAGGTTTTCATGAAGGATACCTTTCTTCAAGAATTTTTCCACTATTTTTGGATTTCTTCAGGATTAATTTTCTGAATGTTTTTGGTATTTTCTAAGAACTATTTACTATACAGGCTCTGCTATTTGAACATCAACCGTAGAACTGCTTCAAATGTATAGTATTGATAGGGTCTGGAAGAACGTCTCCCTTAGGTGTAGCTAACTGATAAGCTCTAGTCCTAGAAGTAGCAGTGATAACACAAGGTCCCAACCATTAGGTTCAAATTTTCATTTATTCTCTCTGTTAGACTAGTTCTTAGGATTCTCCTTTAGGATGAGATCCCCCACTTGAAATTGTTGTGGTTTTACCTTTTTATTGTACCCCTTGGACATGCGTGCTTGGTACACTTTTAGGTGATTGAACACCTGTTGCCTACACTCATTAAGTAGGTCTAAAGAGTTCACTTGATCGATGCAGTATTGCTCATCAGTAACAAGACCTTGTAAAGATATCCGCAAAGATGGGATATCAACCTTAATAGGTAGTACTGCTTCAGTGCCATAGACTAGAGCAAATGGCATGGTTCAAGTTGGTGTTCTGATGCTTGTTCTGTAGGCCCATAGTGTCAAATTCAGTTGTAGATGTCAGTCTCTGCAAGACTTACTCACTGTTCGGTATAAGATTTTGAGAATATTCTTATTAGATGCCTCAGCCTGTCCATTACCTTGAGGATAATAGATTGAGGAGTAGTGATGTGGAACTATTCACAAAGATCATCAATGTCTTGATTTTTAAATTGGCCCCCATTGTCTGTTACAATTGAAGAGGATGTCCCATATCTACAGATAATGTAGTTCAAAATGAACATAGCCACCTGTTTGCCAGTGGCTTTGATTAGAGGGATGACCTTGACCCACTTCATAAAATACTCAGTGGTCGTAATGATGAACTTGTGTCCATTTGAAGAATTGGGATATATTTGTCCAACCAAGTCAAAGGCCCATTGCTGAAATGGCCAATGTGTAATGAAAGGGATAAGTTCTCTAGCAGGGCATGGATGAGATTTCCATGTGTCTGACATTTATGACAGGTTTTTGAAAACTGAATAGCATCTTTTTCCATGGTAGGCCAATAATAGCCTACTCTAAGTAGTTTCTTTGCTAGTGAAATTTCATTCAAATGTGATCCACATACACCTTCGTGGACTTCTTTTAACATGTGATTTGACTCTTTGAGTTCTAAACATCTAAGAAGTGTACCGTCAAGACCTTGTCAATATAAGTTATTAGTTATGAGGACATAATGCGATGCTGACCTAATCAAGGATCTTTATTCATTTATGGATAGATTGTTAGGTATAGTTTGGTCAGTCAAATAGGCAATGATATTGGCATACTGAGATTGGTCTGGGGTGTCCAAAGCACATATTACTTGGAATTCAGGGGTATCAAAAGCAGGATAGGAAAGTTCTTCCACCAAGAAGTCATAGCAAAATTGATGTTCCTCCAGTTGTAACATGGATGCCAAGGTAGCCATAACATTTGCAGCTTTGTTTTTTGTTCTCGGTATCTACTGGAAAGTGATGAAGAAAAAGTACTTCTTTAAGTCATCAACCATTTGTTTGTAGGGTGTCAACTTCTCATCTTTTGTCTAGTAATCTCCATTAACTTGATTGATAATGAGATGGAAGTCACCATATACATGTAACTCTATAATTTTCCATTCCATGGAAAGCTTAAGACTGTTTACCAATGCCTCATATTCAGAAATGTTATTGGTGCATGGAAACATTAATTTGTAAGACTTGGGTATTTTGTAGCCTTGAGGAGTTATGAACAAAATTCCTGCTCCAGAGCCTTGTTGCGTGAAAGAACCATCAAAGTACATCTTCCATGGGTATTCAGTTAGATGCATAATGGTCTCATCAAGGAATTCAATCCTTAAAGGTTCATCATCTTGGAGTGGTGAATTATCTAGTTGATCCGTGAGGACTTGTCCCTTAATAGCTCTTCGATCTACATACTCAATGTCGAATTCACTTAGAATAAGGACCCATTTTGCCAGACGTCCTGTCAATGTTGTTTTTCTGAAAAGGTACTCTAGAGGATTGATCTAAGAAATGAGCCTTACTGTATGTGAGAGCATGTAGTGTCTCAATTTTTTTGATGTGAAGACAACTACTAAGCATGCTTTCTCAATAATGTTGTAATTGAGCTCATAGGAGACTAGTATTCTACTGATGTAGTAGATAGATCTTTCTTTCTTAGTTTCATCTTCTGTGCTAGAAATACTCCTAGTGATGTAGACGTAGCTAAAATATATAGGAGTAATGGCATTCCATGAATAGGCACCATAATAATAGGAGGAGTAGCTAGGTACCCTTTTAATTCCCTGAAGTTGGTTTCGCAGTGTTCATCCCATTTGAAAGTGACCCCTTTATGTAGTAATTTGGTAAAGGGTTGTGCCCTGTCAGCAAGTTGTGACATGAATCTCCTGATTGATTGAAGTCTCCCTTGAAATGTCCTCATTTGACTGATGTTGCATGGAGGAGTCATCTCTAGAATAGCTTTGACCTTTGCAGGATCTACCTCAATTCCCTTTGCTGAAACAATGAATCCTAGCAACTTCCCTGATTGGAATCCAAAGGCACACTTCTTTGGATTGAGCCTGAGTTTAAATTGCTCCATACAATCCAATATCATCCTTAAGTCATTAATATGAGTGCTCCTCTCTTTGGATTTAGCTAAGGTGTCATCCACGTAATCCTCCATGTTTTTGTGCATCATATCATGGAATATAGTGGTCATTACTCTTTGATATGTGGCCCTGACATTCTTTAACCCAAAATGCATGACTTTCTAGCAAAAGGTGCCCCATGCACATGTAAATGCAATCTTATCTTGATCCTCGGGGGCAATTTTTATTTGATTATAGCCTGAGAATCCATCCATTAGTGAATACATCTAGTAGCCTGCTGTGAGATTGATGATCATGTCAATGTTAGGTAGCGGGAAGTGATCCTTAGGACATGCTTTGTTTAATTCTCTGAAGTCCGTACATATCCTGATAGATTTATCAGATTTAGACATGGGGAGCACATTGGAGATTCATCCTGCGTAGGCACTAACTCAGATAAATCTATCTTTCAACAATTTCTCTATTTTTGCTTTTACTAGCAATGCAACATGAGGATGCATTTTTCTAAGTTTTCATTTCACGGGTTTGATCCTGAGAGCTATAGAAAAGTGGTGCATGTTTAGATTAGGATCTATTCTAGGCATATCTGTATAAGACCATGCAAAGTTGATCTTCTTTTCCCATAGGAACTCTATAAACTGTGTCTTCTCTTCTTCTGACAAAGATTGTGCTAGGTGAACCATTTGAGGAACTTCAGCTATGCCCAAATTAATTGGTTGTGTTGGTTCTATCAGAACTAAAGACCTTTCTTGAAATTACTTGGGGAGGATATCAAGAATATCATCCTTTGGCACCTCTGAGAGGTTTTAACCATTGGATATGTCTTTTGTTTTTACTATTTTAGGATCTGACACTGCCACAACATGGTTTTCACCGTTAGTTCCCTTTTTATTTTTAAAATTTTCACTAAGAAACTTGGTATCCTCCTGTGACATGTTCACGCTCCTTGCATTGGCGGAAGAAGGGTAAGGTGCACAAGCATTGAGATAGAAAGCTAGGGTGTAGTCATTGGGAAAGTCGAGGATAGGAGTAGAATCTATACTAGTCCATTCAATTAGGTCCGGGTGTATCAAAGATAATCAGTCAGACTCTGGGAAGGACAACATTGCATGAGCATCATGACTATTAACTTACATGACATGTCCTGCTAAGTTTGTTTCCTCAATGTTTAGATCAATAAAAGTTAGATCATCATAAAAAGAGTCATTGTTAGTCATATGAGGACCAAAATCTAGTGACTCATCAGTAGAAATCTCATCATAATCTCTCTGTAGAAGGAGGCTTCTTTCTTGTAGCCTCTAAAATTCTTCTAGACTTATGAGAAAACTAGTCTCTTCATCAATGATTAGGGAAAGGAACTCTTCCTCTGCTTCAGGAATATCAGCGTTGTTGGGAGTAGTGTCAGAATGTTCATGAGGTGTTGAGGGAGCTGAAAACATGTGAATTGTATCTACTTCAATTTCCCCCATGGAAACATATAGCTCATCCCATTCATAATCATGAGAGTCAGTGACCTCATCATCAGATCTATTTAAGTATTCAACAATGGTTATTTGGTGTACCCGATTAGCTACCTGTGGATCAAAGTGTGGTAGATCAAGGTCATGGGTGATCATTACCAACTACCCCCAGTTAGGATGTGGATCCCATCATTGGGGTGTGCTTTCTATAGCTATTTCTATCAACGCTATCTCTGAATCATCTGTTGTTGAGTCTCCTACCTCTTTAATGGGAGGTTGTGCTAACAAAGGGGTATGAAGATCTCGCGGCACCTCAAAGCTTGGTACATAGCACTCTCCTTGATATTTGGGATTATCTATGCCAACATGTAATAACCTTTCATAGGACCACTGCTCTATTTCATCTATTTCATCACTCCCTTTGTTAGAGATCAGATTATCTTTTGAAGCAGGTTTGTCAGATTTAGTATTAAAACCCAGTCCTATTTTTTCTCTGGTATTCCGGAACTCCATTTGTATAGGATCAATAAGTCCTCTTCCTATGTCTCTTAGAGGTCCCTTTCCTTTGTATCCCATCTGCTTGAGGAAGTCATATCTTTTACCATACTATTCTGGGGATATCTCTACATGTTTGACCTCAGCTTTCGCCGGTTCTCCTTTGTAAAGCCAGTCCAAGACTACCTGTTCTTCTGTGCTATCTGAAGAAGATGTGAATGCCTTTAGCATGCCAGTTCCTTTTTGTATTTCTAGCTCCTTGGATGCAGTAGATGTGAATGTCGAGGAAGGTTTTCCATAGGATCTTGGTGACACCGGAAGTTCTGTCAGTGACAGAGTCAGGTCTAGCTTGTATTCTCCCATACCTGTTTCTTCAAGTTTTAAGGTTTTCCCAAAGCTCTTCATAACCATGTCCTTGGTAGTCTTAGGAGAAATTTCATCCATAGCCTCCTTGTTATGCAGGATCATACTACCTTCTTTGATATTGTTACAATTATAATTAGCATCTGCAGGAATTGTTACTTCCACCCCATTATGTGGGAAATTTATGCACTGGTGGTAAGTAGACGGAACAACTTGCATTTCATGAATCCATGGTTTTCCCAACAAGATATTGTAGGCCAAGAGAAGATCCAAAAATTGACATGAAACATTTATTTCAATGGGTCTGATTCTGATAGGTAGAAAAATAAGTCTTTTAGAGGATCTTTCTTCCTCCTCATAAGCTTTGATAGTGATTTTGCTTCTAGAGTCAATGGCCTATTCTGAAAGACCCAGTTTCCTGATTAGATTAAGTTTACAAATATTCAATCCTGCACCTCCATCTATCAACACACGTCTAACATGGGATTTATGAATGAGGACTTCGATATGAAGGGGATGATTATGTGGATGTGTTAAAGACTTATCATCCTCTTCAGAAAAGGAGAGGTAGTGTGTCACTGAGATGTGATTGACCATCGCTTGGAATTTGTCTATATCAAGGTCCTTTGGTACATTTGTGGCATGTAGGGATTGTTCCAGGATTTCCCTATGCACTATGTATATTTTGAGCAACTCAAAAATATAAATTTTGGTAGAGGTTCGTTGTAATTGTTCTACCAAGTCATATTTTTCTCCAGGAATAGTAACCACATGTTTTGCTGCTGGTTTAGGAATAGTAATGATAGGAACCTTGGACGTTGATGTTGGTTTTGGGGAAGAATTGGGTCCTTTGATTGTGACTTGTGCGTAGCTCTGAGTCACCACATTCGATTGGAATGAAACCCCTTTAATTGTGACCACATTAATTGATTTAGTTTTAATGTCTAGCATATTGATCACATTATCATTGTTAGAATAGGTGTAGTTTACTTTGTTACCTTTTCCTTTAGGTGTTTCCCCTTTTTCATAATTAGGAAATGGTTTATTGAATGCGGTATGATCTTCATTGGTAGTGTGTCCATCCACTTTGATCTTACCTCCTTCAATGAGGTCTTGAATAACATGTTTAAGATTAAGGAAATTATTAGTTTTGTGTCCTTTGTTCTTGTGAAAGACACAGTAGGAGTTATCATCCCACCATCTGGGTTTGACCACTGGTTCCCATGGTTTGGAATCTGGGATTGGGAGAACTTTGTTGTCTAGAAGTGTCTTCAAAATAGTCTCGAGAGGCTCTCTAAAAGGAGTGAATGTTCTTTGAGGTTTTAAAGTCCATGTATGTCCCTTGCTATTATCATTGTTTTCTTTGGGTATGGGAGTTGTTACCTTGGTATCCTTTCTTGTTTGCATATAGTTAGTGAGATTGAATATGTCGGGTTTAGGGCCAACATTGGATGCGTCTACTATTCTTATGTTGACAAAATTTTTGTTTTGCTTCCACCATTTAGGCTTGGAGTTGGAGTTGTTGGATTTGTTTTCACCTTGAAGAGTGATTTCCCCTTTTTGACCATAACTTCTTTGATATGGAGGGTGTTTTTAATCATCCTTTCGAAACTAGGGGAATCTTGCATTTGTAATGCGTAGTTTAATTCTGGTACCAAGTTATTAATGAAGATTTCCATATTCTCGTATTCGGGAATGGCTCTTGAATATCGTGCAAAGATCTTCCTCCATCTTTGTAGGAAGTGTGTAAATGATTCAGCAGTCTTTTGTTTAGTGTTACATAGATCCATCATGGTCACATCATGTTGTATGTTATAGGAGTAATGTTCGATAAATTGTTGAATTAGCTCTTCAAAAGTTTTGACCTTAGGGTTCAATTTTGAGAACCACTCCATGAGATTACCTCCTAGACTTCCCCGAAAGAGTCACATGAGGCATGTAGGTTCGTGCATGTATTCTATGCTAGGAGCACAAAATTCCCTCACATGGTTGTGTGGGTCAATTTCTCCTATATACTTGTCATACTTCAGTCTTTCCACGTTGGGAGGAAACAAAACCATAGTAATACTCTTATCAAAAGGAAAAGGATAAATAGAGTCCAAAGAGTTGTGTTTTGGGTTTATCTTTTTCTTGTTTGAGAGTCGCAAGATCTATTTGCATTAAGGTAAGCTATTTGGAAAGAATAGAAACAGGATTTGGTACCTCCTTTTCTTTGAGTTGTTCCACATCATAATCCTTAGATAATTTGACACCCGTGGATGCTAGATGGAGGAAGTATTTTTCTTTATCCTCACCAATTATCTTTTCCATCATCTTTTGGAATTTCCTTCTTTGCTTGAGTTTATTGTACTCCTCTTTAGTGATGTCCTCTTCACTGCCTGACTCAAATAAAGGACGGTACAACTTGGGTTCTTCTTCTTCATCGGTACCTTTGGGTTTTGTGTGTTTTCCATTGTCATAGTCCTCAAAATCCTCACTCCATCTACAAGTGTCGCTATCCATTTGTGGAGAGTCTAGATCGAGTAGGCAACTGCGAGATGGTTCTCCTTGAAAGTGTGGTGATTTAGGAGGCACTTTTGATCCTTTAGATGTGTACTTGTTGTGTCTTGTGTTAACCATGTGTTTATTCCTCAACTTTGTCAAAGTTTCCCGATAGTGTCAAGTAGAGTCTCAAATCATTCAAGTGAGTGTGTCTAGGTAGAAGTGTTGTTTGTGTTTTGGTGGAAATAAATGATTCCAGCGTCAAAGGGTTAGAATGCCCTGATAGTGAGTTGGGAATCAAGTTGTTGTAAAAAGCAGGTAGAGCACGTGTGTTAAGACAGATTGTAAGAGTCTGACATGACATGCAAGGTAGACATCTAAATTTTTTTTTGATATAGCCACAGTGAGACCAGAAAAAAGCAATAAGGATAGTTTAAAGAGTCAATAGGGGATCTAAAATAAACTATCTTCTTGTAAGAGGCAACGATGCAAGTTCCCACTATCAAATGTTGTCAGTTTTGTCTTTGAAGTGCATGAAGTTTGTTTGATCAAAGATCGCGTTCTAAAATTCTTCAGTGAGTGAAAAATACATGTAGACCAAGGTTTGAATTTTGTTGCTTGTTTGAAGATGTTATCTTTTTAATGATTTTCAGTCATATCAAGCATTGTTGCATTGTTAGGAGGGTGAAACAAACACACATCTTATTCCTGTTTTCTAGGTGGAGGGTGAAAATCCTTGCAATTGACTTAGGTGCACACTCAAATGCTAATCAGAATACAACCATCACCAAGCATGCAATGGCTCTAGTCATGATTTTGTATTAGCCAGCTCAAAACACAAGTAAGGGAACGATATGACGAGTGTCTTGGGGCAATTACTTTTTTCCTTGAACAAGGATTATCACCCTTTTGAGGATGAATCAGGAATTCTTTCAGTTTAAATGTTGTCTATTATTGGGCAATCCGTTCGAAACCATCTCCCATAGAATTACACAAGGAAAAATTGAGGCATATAGCCCTATGAGTACTTAAGTATATGTAGTCTTGCAAGAAATATTCAAGTGGCTGCACTCTACACATACCCAAGCATGTTCAAGGAATGATGTCAAAATTCCATGAACAAAACCGGCTCTGTCTTCTGAGGCTTTAGCCTACGAGGAATAAATTATATATAGTGAGTTGGAAGGGTTGGCGTAAAACTTGTCCTCACTTGGGTTGTTCCCAGGAGATTTTTCCTCAATTGGTAGGCCCTCTACTATTAAATAAGTGTACAAAGGATTGGTGAGCGTAGGATGTCTAGATTTCTGATTCTTCCGAAGAAGAAGAGCATACTCTCCTAATCCATGCCATTTTCTCCCAAAACAAAATCAATCAAACAGTTCATTCCCTCAAGCAATGTTGTGCTCGATTTAAAATGTTCCTATTTAAGGAAAACATAATACTTGAAAGTAGATTTGCGTTGTTCAATTAACGACATTTTTTAGTGCTTTGCTTGTCCAATTACTGATCCAAATTGAATTAAATGATTGAACTTGTTCATTTATCCCACAAATTTAGTGCTTTGATTGTTCAATTACTAATCCAAATTGAATTAAATGATGTGAGTTTTCTTGTTCATTTACCCCCTAGATTCTTTCACAAGCATTAAAACAATGTCTGATTTTCTGATTTTCCTTAAAAAAGGAAAAGAGCATAGTAATCTAGTTGTTTTAAGACATGTTTGAGAAAATGGTATTTAAGTGTGAAAGATTTTGAAAAAGGGTCAGTATCAAAATTAGTCTAAAATCCCTACAACGACACATGTATAGTATTGTCTTCTTATTTCCTTCTTAGAAACCTGCAAGCACTTAGTTAGGCTGTCAAAAATAGGATCACAATCACACAAACAAGCTCGTTAGCAAGTTAGAAATTGAATTTGCTAATGACAAAACTCTGTATTTTTTCCCTCTAGACGACAGACGATATTTCAGAGACCTAAAATGATAAACCCCAAAAATGATAAAATATTGACCCCAAATGATAATTTTTACCTAGGATGATATTCCTTTTACGTGAAATGATAACACATACCAAAAACAAAGAATAAGCTACCAGAAATGATTTTAAGATCAAATTTTACCTTTTGGAAATGCAATGGTAGACAATATTAAAACTCACAGAAATGATAAAAGATTTACCAGAAATGATAAGATGCTCCCGAAAATGATAAAAGAATGACCCAAAATGATAAGTTGCTCCCAGAAATGATAAACTGCCTACAAATTTTCAAAATGTCAAGGAAAGAGAGAAACATTTGCTGAAATTTTGAGCAATCTTGCCCCATGATGGGTGCATAGATGTGCATGTGATTTTTGTACCTGTTAAGAGACACAACACTTTAATAAATCATTGCAATAGTGAAAACAAAGGGTTATCAAACATAGCAATGACCAAAATCGATCTATTGCTTCCTATCTAGGAGGAGTATGAAAAATGACATAATAGCCCTTAGATTATGCATATTCCAGTGAAAAATACAACCTAAGAATGGAAGATTCAAATGAAAAGTAATCTAAATGATTCAAAAAAATGCATTCTAGCTCTAGAAATGAAGATTATAACAATATGACTAGGAAATAAGCTAGAAAGCACTATGAAAATCCCTAAAACATGAGCAACATGAGATTGCTCCTTCAATTCTCCAAATATGGGCAGAATAAGGATGCTATCAACTCTTCAAAATTAGGAGCATTACAACAATACCATAAAAGACTTCCAATTTTAGGGCCATTTGAGCTCAAAATCCATCCTATTTATAGGAGAAATGGAGGAAGGGGAGAAGACTCTAGAAGGGCTTCCATTAATGAGGGTGTAAGACTCATTAACAAGGAGTGGTGGAAGGAATATGTAAGAGCCATTAATGCTTCATTTATGAAAGCATTAATGAGGTATGGGTGAGGGTTTAAGAAGCATGGTGAGGGTATAAGGTCAAACCTAACAAGTTTGACTTTAAGGGGAGGGTTGAATTCCTAATTACACCTTAATGGAATGTGACAAGCTTAAGGGTAGGTTAGGATTAGGATTAAGGATTAAGAGATGTGATTAAGGACATAGAGATGGGAGGAGAGAGAATAAGTGGAGGGGGGATTAGCTAATTAGTGTTAATTAGCTAATTAAGAAGAATTAGCATGTGAGAAGGGGTTGAGTTGAGTTTGAACTCAGGGTTGGATATTTGAGATTGGTGAGGTTTGAGGGAATATTAATGAAATGAACTATTGTAATAAAATATTCACTCAATAATAGGGATTTAATTAATCATCTAAGCTTTTGATTGCTTTGTAATAATTAATTAGGACTATAGCCAAATTGAATTAATTTAGGCTAGGGGATTGATTTTGCAAGTGATGAGGTATGATTTAGGATTTCATTAATTCCCTTTAAATTAATTACCTTAGCCAGGTATTGATTTGAATTGATTGAATTGATTTGATTGGATTGGCTAAAGTGATTAATGTAAATTAGTGATTAGATCACTTAGGAGATAAATCTGATTCGAATGAATTATGCCGGTCAATCAAGGAGTTGTTTGGACATAATTGGGGGTATGATCACACTTAGGGAAAATAGGGTCTATGGTCAGAGAAGACAAAATCTAGGTGGTTACATTTGCCCCTCTTTGAATTGATGTGTGAGAAGTGCATTAATTCAAAGAAAGTTTTTGATGTTTGACTTCAGAAAGATGAAGAATTTTTCTCACGATCGAACGAAATACCTGATGAGATAAGTCTCGCACTTGATTGAACTAACCTGATAGTATTGATTTTGAACTTGGTTGTCGTCCAAAGATCAATAAAATATCTTAAAGATATCAATTCTTAACTTGGTTGTCATCCAAAGATTGATAATATTGATTCTAAACTTGGTTGTCATTCAAAAGTTAGTATGAAGCTGCTAGGATCTTAGTAAGAATCTTTTAAAATGAGGAAACACAAGATATCCATCTTATGAGAACCAAAGCTTTCTATGCAACAGTCCTGATTTAGTCAAGAGAACTGTCATGCCCCATAGTTTGTTTGATAACGAAGTCATTTTTGATGTTGTTTCGAGCAAAAATTTGATTGATAATAGTGTGATTATGCCCCCTCGAGAATGAAATTGGAGAAAAAAGAATAAAATCCCTTTATTGAAAGAACGTATCACTTGCAATGATCAGGTAGGGGAATGAAAGAATAGATTAGAAGAAGTGAAGAAATGAAGGTGTGTTAAGAGTAAACACATGAGTACCAAGTTAATCACGTTTTGAAAAGGTGAGTTTGATTTTGTTCCCAATAGATCAAAGATTTAGGGAAGCATGGATATGTAAATATCTTGGATTTTTAGATGAATTAAAAATAGAAAGGAGTTTGAGCTCAAATCCTTACGTTGTTCTTTCTAAAGGCATCATGCAATCTCTAAATGCAGCTACATGCAGACTCTTAGGACTATCATTGATTTGTAGATATTGGAACATTTTATCATTATTGGGCACTTTTAGAATGGATACCATCAGATAGTAAAACAATAAATAATACCCACTGATATTATGAAAGTATGAATACTATGTTTATTTGGAATGTTGGAAATAGACTTAGGCATCAAGGCATAGAAGCTAGGATAACAAAATAGTCACCTTCCTTTTATTATATCAGAATCTGTATAAGGTAAGATATTGGACCCAAAATGACCTTGAAAATTCATATCCTTGGGTACATCATGCTTCATATACCTTAGTGAGAATCTAAGTTAGAAAATAGAAAAGGAAATTGTTTCAACCTCATCGTAGTTTACACATAACAAGATCAAGATATATGCGGCTATCCACTCATGTTGGCAGCTCTTACCATAAACATCCAAGTTAGGTGAAATGTATAGGATCATTTGGAACAATCACAATACGTAGGAAACCAAGAAAATGTTATGCCCCCTGTCCTTGAGACTCTTTGTCTTTGTGCAGACATCATGGAGTAACTCAGAAAACATAACAACTAACAATTGTGAATCAATCAAATAAAATTCATAACTGCTTAGATGCCCCCAGTGAAAACATCATGGGCTTATAAAAGAGTCATAATCAAACCAAGATCAAACTATGTTTAGGTAGTATTGAGAAATACTATTGATTTATTTTTAAAACACAGTAGAGATTCAACTATAAAAAAGTTGGAATTCAAGCAAATAGGTGCTCCATGTCTGTGTACATCATTATTCTTGTTTGCAATCCCATGTAGGTCTTTGGAACACCATTCATGTTAGTGCAATGTTTGTGTCACGTTTGTGTTGTGAAAGTGATAGTGGTAGTGAAAGTATCAGAAAGCATTGTATTACGAGACAAAACATCTATGACGACCTAGCAGACACAATCTATCAAACTGGAAAAGATGCCCCCAGTGCAGAATGACTTGATCCTAAGACAGAAATGCAGACAAATCCCAAGCGAGGATAAGATAGTTGTAAGGAAACAAAGTCAAATCTTAGCATAGGTGTAATCGTGAAGGCCTAGTGTCAACAATGCATTGATAGATGGAGCGCAGAACACAAGTGACGCCTGATTGCCAGGTTTTCACCACTTGGCAAGACCTATTCTTTCTTTTTTTGCTACCAAGATGCCTGTTTTACCAGGTTGTCATCAAGACACTTTTCTCTTTTTCAATTTTTTTTCTATTTTTGATTTTTGAATGTTTTTGTAGTATCATGGCGCCTGTTTGCCAGGTTTTCACCAAGGATACCTTTCTTCAAGACTTTTTCCAATGTTTTTGGATTTCTTCAGGATCAATTTTCTGAATGTTTTCGGTATTTTCTACAAACGATTTATTGTACAGGCTCTACTATCCGAACATCAAGCGTAGAACCGCTTCAAATGTAGAGTATTGATAGGGTCTAGAAGAATGTCTCCCTCAGGTGTAGCTAACTGATGAGCTCTAGTCCTGAAAGTAGCAGTGATAACATAAGGTCCCAACCAATTAGGTTCAAATTTTCCTTTCTTCTCTCTATTAGACTGGTTCTTAGGATTCTCTTGCAGGAAAAGATCCCCCAGTTGAAATTTGTCATGCTTTTACCTTTTTATTGTACCCCTTGGACATGCGTTCTTGGTACACTTTGAGGTGATCAAACACCTGTTGCCTACACTCATCAAGTAGGTCTAAAGAGTTCACTTGATCGATGTAGTATTGCTCATCAGTAACAAGACCTTATAAAGATATCCGCAAAGATTGGATTTCAAACTCAATAGGTAGTACTACTTCAGCACCATAGACTAGAGCAAATGGTGTGGCTCCAGTTGGTGTTCTAATGCTTGTTCTGTAGGCCCATAGTGTCAGATTCAGTTGTAGATGCTAGTCTATGCCAGACTTACTCACAGTTTGGTATAGGATTTTGAGAATATTCTTATTAGATGCCTCAGCTTGTCCATTACCTTGAGGATAATAGATTGAGGAGTAGTGTTGAGTGATGTGGAACTATTCACAAAGATCATCAATGTCTTGATTTTTAAATTGGCCCCCATTGTCTGTTACAATTGAAGAGGGTATCCCATATCTTCAGATAATGTAGTTCAGAATGAACGTAGCCACCTGTTTGCCAGTAACTTTGATTAGCGGCACAACCTCAATCCACTTCATAAAATACTCAGTGGCTGTAATGATGAACTTATGTCCATTTGAAGAATTGGGATATATTTGTCTAACCAAGTCAAAGGCCCATTGCTGAAATGACCGATGTGTAATGAAAGGGATAAGTTCTCTGGCAGGAGCATGGTTGAGATTTCCATGTGTCTGACATTTATGATAGGTTTTTGAAAACTGAATAGCATCTTTTTCCATGGTAGGCTAGTAATAGCCTACTCTGAGTAGTTTCTTTGCTAGTGAAAATTTGTTCGAAAGTGATCCACATACACCTTCATGGACTTCTTTTAATGCGTGATCTAACTCTTCGAGTTCTAAACATGTAAGAAGTGTACCATCAAGAACTCATCGATATAAGTTATTAGTTATGAGGACATAATGCGATGATAACCTAATCAAGGCTCTTTTCTCATTTCTGGATAGATTGTTAGGAATAGTTTGGTCAGTGAGATAGGCAATGATATTGGCATACCGAGATTGGTCTGGGGTGTCCAAAGCACATATTACTTGGTATTCAGGGGTATCAAAAGTAGGATAGGAAAGTTCTTCCACCAAAAAATCATAGCGCAATTGATGTTCCTCCAGTTGTAACATGGATGCCAAGGTAGCCATAGCATCTGCAACTTTGTTTTTTGTTATATGTATCTTCTGGAATGTGATGAAGACAAAGTACTTCTTTAAGTCATCAACTAGTTATTTGTAGGGTTTCAACTTGTCATCTTTTGTCTGGTAATCTCCATTAACTTGATTGATAATGAGCTAGTAGTCACCATATACGTGTAACTCTACAATTTTCCATTCCATGGCAAGCTTAAGACCGTTTACCAATGCCTCATATTCAAAAATTTTATTGGTGCATGGAAACATTAATTTGTAAGACTTGGGTATTTTGTAGCCTTGAGGAGTTATGAATAGAACTCCTTCTCCAGAGCCTTGTTGCGTGAAAGAACCATCAAAGTACATCTTCCATAGGTATTCAGTTAGATGCATAATGGTCTCATAAGGGAATTCAATCCTTAAAGGTTCATCATCTTGGAGTGGTGAATCAGCTAGTTGATCTGCGAGGACTTGTCCCTTAATAGCTCTTCAATATACATACTCAATGTCGAATTCACTTAGAATAAGGACCCATTTTGCCAGACATCCTGTTAATGCTATTTTTCTCAAAAGGTACTTTACAAGATTGATCTTAGTAATGAGCCTTACTATATGTGAGAGCATGTAGTGTCTCAATTTTTGTGATGCAAAGATGACTGCTAAGCATGCTTTCTCAATAATGTTGTAATTGAGCTTATAGGAGACTAGTGTTCTGCTAATGTAGTAGATAGATCTTTCTTTCTTCATTTCATCTACTTGTGCTAGAAATACTCCTAGTGATGTAACTATAGCTGAAATATACAAGATTAATTACTTTCCATCAATACGCGCCATAACAATAGGAGGAGTAGCTAGGTACCCTTTTAATTACCTAAAGTTGGCTTCACAGTGTTCATCCCATTTGAAAGTGACCCCTTTATGTAGTAATTTGGTAAAGGCTTGTGCCCTATCAGCAAGTTGTGACATGAATCTCCTGATTGATTTAAGTCTCCCTTGCAATTTCCTCATTTGACTGATGTTGCGTGGAGGAGTCATCTCTAGAATAGCTTTGTCCTTTGCAGGATCTACCTCAATTCCCTTTGCTGAAACAATGAATCCTAGCAACTTCCCTGATTGGACTCGAAAGGCACACTTCTTTGGATTGAGCCCGAGTTGAAATTGCTCCATACAATCCAATATCATCCTTAAGTCATTAATATGAGTTCTCCTCTCTTTGGATTTAGCTAAGGTTTCATCCATGTAATCCTCCATGTTTTTGTGTATCATATCATGGAATATAGTGGCCATTGCTCTTTGATATGTGGCCCCGACATTCTTTAACCCAAAAGGCATGAATTTATAGCAAACGGTGCCCCATGCACATCTAAATACAGTCTTATCTTGATCCTCAGGGGAAATTTTTATATGATTATAGCCCGAGAATCCATCCATTAGTGAATACATCTGCTAGCCTGCTGTGAGATCGATGAACATGTCAATATTAGGTAGCAGAAATTCATCCTTAGGACATGCTTTGTTTAATTCTCTGAAGTCCATACATATCCTGATAGATTTACTGGATTTAGACATGAGGACCACATTGGAGATCCATCCTTCATAGGCAATGACTCGGATAAATCTAGCTTTCAACAATTTCTCTATTTCTGCTTTTACTAGAAATGCAACATGAGGATGCATTTTTCTAAGTTTCCGTTTCATGGTTTTGATCTCGAGAGCTTTAGAAAAGTGGTGCATGATTAGATTAGGATCTAGTCCAGGCATATCCATATGCGACCATGAAAATTTGATCTTATTTTACCATAGGAACTCTGTAAACTGTGTCTTCTCTTCTTCTGACAAAGATTGTGCTAGGTGAACCATTTGAGGAACTTTAGCTGTGCCCAAATTAACTTCTTGTGTTGGTTCTATTAGAATTGAAGACCTTTCTTGAAAGTGCTCAGGGAGGATATCAAGAATCTCATCCTTTGGCACCTCTAAGAGGTTTTCACCATTGGATACATATTTTGTTTTTACTATTTTAGGATCTGACACTACCACAACGTGGTTTTCACCGTCAGTTCCCTTTTTATTTTTAAATTTTTGACTGAGAAACTTGATATCCTCCTATGACATGTTCATGCTCTTTGCATTGGTGGAAGAAGGGTAAGGTTCACAAGCATTGAGATAGCAAGCCAGGGTGTAGTCATTGGGAAAGTCGACGATATGAGTAGCATCTATACTAGTCTAATCAATTAGGTCTAGGTGTATCAAAGACAATGAGTTAGACTCTAGGAAGGACAACATCATGTTAGCATCATGACTATTAACTGACATGACATGTCCTATTAAGTTAGTTTCCTCAATGTTTAGATCAATAAGAGTTAGATCGTCATAAAAAGGGTCGTTGTTAGTCATATGAGGACCAAAATCTAGTGACTCGTAAGTAGAACTCTCATCATCATCTCTTTGTAAAAGGAGGCTTCCTTCTTGTAGCCTCTAAAATTCTTCTAGACTTATGAGAACACCAGTCTCTTCATCAACGATTGGGGAAAGGAACTTTTCCTCTACTTCAGGAATATCAGCGTTGTTGGGAGTAGTGTCAGAATGTTCACAAGCTGCTGAGGGAGCTACAAACATGTGAATTGTATCTAATTCAATGTCCTCCATGGAAATAGATAGCTCATTCCATTCATAATCATGAGAGTCAGTGACCTCCTCATCATATCTATTTAAGTATTCAACAATTGTTATTTGATGTACCCGGTTAGCTACCTACAGATCAAAGTGTGGTAGATCAAGGTCATGGGTGATCATTACCAACTACCCCCAGTTAGGATGTGGATCCCATCATTGGGGTGTTCTTTTTGTAGCTATTGCTATCAATGGTATCTCTGAATCATTTGTTGTTGAGTCTCCTACCTCTTGAATGGGAGGTTGTGCTAACAAAGGGATATGAAGATCTTGCGGTACCTCAAATCTTGGTACATAGTGCTCTCCTTGATAGTTGGGATTCTCTATGCCAACATGTAATAACCTTTCATAGGACCACTACTCTAGTTCATCTTTTTCATCACTCCCTTTGTATGAGATCAGACTATCTTTTGAAGAAGGTTTGTCAGATTTAGTATTAAAACCCAGTCCTATTTTGTCTCTGGTATTCTGGAACTCCATGTGTATAGGATCATTAAGTCCTCTTCCTGTGTCACTTAGAGGTCCCTCTCCTTTTTATCCCATCTTCTTGAGGAAATAATATCTTTTACCATACTATTCTGGGGATATATCTACATGTTTGACATCAGCTTCCACCGGTTCTCCTTTGTAAAGCTAGTCCAAGACTTCCTGTTCTTCTATGTTATTTGAAGAAGATGTGGATGCCTTTACCATGCCAGTTGCTTTGTGAATTTATAGATCCTTGGATGTAGTAGATGTGAATGTCGAGGAAGGTTTTCCATAGGATCTTGGTGACACCAGAAGTTCTGTAAGTGACGGAGTCAGATCTAGCTTGTATTCTCCCATACCTGTTTCTTCAAGTTTTAAGGTTTTCCCAAAGATATCAATAACCATGTCCTTGGTAGTCTCAGGAGAAATTTCATCCATAGCCTCCTTGTTATGTGGGATCATACTACCTACTTTGATATTGTTACAAGTATAATTAGCATCTGCAGGAATTGTTACTTCCACCCCATTATGTGGGAACTTTATGCACTGGTGGTAAGTAGATGGAACAACTTTCATTTCATGAATCCATGGTCTTCCCAATAGGATATTGTAGTCTAGGGGTAGATCCAGAACTTGACATACAACATTTCTTTCAATAGGTCCAACTCTGATAGGTAGAACAATAAGTTTTTAAGAGGATCTTTCTTCCTCGTCATAAACTTTGATAGTGATTTTCTTCTAGAGTCAATGGTCTGTTCTGAAAGACCTAGTTTCTTGATTAGATTAAGGTTACAAATATTCAATCCTGTGCCTCCATTTATCAACATGCAACTAACACGAGATTTATGAATGAGGACTTCGATATGAAGGGGTTGATTATGTGGATGTGTCAAAGACTTATCATCCTCTTTAGAAAATGAGAGGTAGTGTGTCACTGAGATGTGATTGACCATCACTTGGAATTTGTCTATATCAAGATCCTTTGGTACATTTGAGGCATGTAGGGCTTGTTCCAGGATTTCCCTATGCACTATGGATATTTTGAGCAGCTCAAAAATGGAAATTTTGGTAGAGGTTCATTGTAATTGGTCTATCGAGTCATATTTTTCTCTAGGAATAGTAACCATGTGTTTTGCTGCTGGTTTAGGAATAGTAATGACAGGAACCTTGGATGTTGACATTGGTTTTGGGAAAGAATTGGGTCCTTTGATTGTGACCTGTGCTTGGCTCTGAGTCACTGCATTCGAGTGGAATGAAACCCCTTTAATTGTGACCACATTAATTGATTCAGTTTTAATGTTTAGCATATTGAACACATTATCATTGTTGGAATAGGTGTAGTTTACTTCATTATCTTTTCCTTTAGATGTTTCCCCTTTTTCGTAATTAGGAAATGGTTTATTGAATGTGGTATGATCTTCATTGGTAGTGTGTTCATCCACTTTGATCTTACCTCCTTCAATGAGGTCTTGAATAACATGTTTAAGATTATGACAATTATTAGTTTTGTGTCCATTGTTCTTGTGAAAGACACAGTAGGAGTTATCATCCCACCATCTAGGTTTGACCAATTCTTCCCACGGTTTGGAATCTGGGATTGTGAGAACTTTGTTGTCTAGAAGTGTCTTAAAAATAGTCTTGAGAGGCTCTCCCAAAGGAGTGAATGTTCTTTGAGGTTTTAAAGTCCATGTATGTCCCTTTATATTATTATTGTTTTCATTGGGTATGGGACTTATTACCTTGGTATCCTTGCTTGTTTGCATACTGTTAGTGAGATTGAATACCTCAGTTTTAGGGCCAACATTGGATGTGTCTACTATGCCATCATTGACAACATTTTTTTTTTGCTTCCACCATTTAGGCTTGGAGTTGGAGTTGTTGGATTTGTTTTCACCTTGAAGAGTGATCTCCCCCTTTCTAACCATAACTTCTTCGATATGGAGGGAATTTTTAATCATCCTATCAAAACTAGGGGAATCCTGCATTTGTAATACATAGTTCAATTCTGGTACCAAGTTATTAACAAAGATTTCCATCTTCTCAGATTCAAGAATGGCTCTTGAATATCATGCAAAGATCTTCCTCCATCTTTGTAGGAAGTGTGTAAATGATCCACCAGTCTTCTATTTATTGTTACATAGATCCATCATGGTCACATCATGTTGTATGTTATAGGAGTAATGTTGGATAAATCATTGAATTAGTTCTTCAAAAGTTTTGACCTTAGCGTTCAGTTTTGAGAACGACTCCATGGCATTACCTCCTAGAATTCCTAGAAAGAGTTGCATGAGCTATGTAGGTTTGTGCATTTATTCTATGCTAAGAGCATAAAATTCCCTCACATGGTCATGTGGGTCAGTTTCTCCTATATACTTGTCGTACTTCAGTCTTTCCACGTTAGGAGGAAACAAAACTATAGTAATACTCTTATCAAAAGGAAAAGGATAAATAGAGTCCAAAGAGTATTGTGTTTTGGGTTTATCTTTCTCTTGTTTGAGAGTTGCAAGCTCTGTTTGCATTAGGGTAAATTGTTTGGAAAGAATAGAAATAAGAGTTGGTACCTCCTTTTCTTTGAGTTGTTCCACATCGTAATCCTTAGGTAATTTGACACTCATGGACGCTAGATGGAGGAAGTATTTTTCTTTATCCTCACTAATTATCTTTTCCATCATCTTTTGGAATTTCCTTCTTTGCTTGAGTTTATTGTACTCCTCTTTAGTGATGTCCTCTTCACTGCCTGACTCAAATAAAGGATGGTCCAACTTGGGTTCTTCTTCTTCATCAGTATCTTTGGGTTTTTGGTGTTTTCCATTGTCATTGTCCTCAAAAGCCTCACTCCATCTGTGAGTGTCACTATCCATTTGTGGAGAGTCTAGATTGAGTAGGGAACTGCGAGATGTTTCTCCTTGAAAGTGCGGCTATTTAGGAGGCACTTTCAATCCTTTAAACGTGTACTTGTTGCATCTTGTGTTAACCATGTGTTTATTCCTCAACTTTGTCAAAGTTTCCTGATAGTGTCAAGTAGAGTCTAAAATCATTCAAGTGAGTGTGTCTAGGTAGAAGTGTTGTTTGTGTTTTGGTGGAAATAAATGATTACAGCGTCAAAGGGTTAGAATGCCATGATAATGAGTTGGGAATCAAGTTGTTGTAAAAAGCGGGTAGACCACATGTATTGAGATAGATTGTAAGAGTCTGACAAGACATGCAAGGTAGACATATGAATTTTTTTTTATATAGCCACAGTTAGACCAGAAAAAAGCAATAAGGATAGTTTAAAGAGTCAAAAGGGGATCCAAAATGAACTATCTTCCTCTGAGAGGGAACAATGCAAGTTCCCACTATCAAATGTTGTCATTTTTGTCTTGGAAATGCATGAAGTTTGTTTGATCGAAGATCACGTTCTAAAATTCTTTAGTGAGTGAAAGACACATGTAGACCAAGGTTTGAATTTTGTTTCTTGTTTGAAGATGTTATCTTTTTAATGATTTTCAGTCATATCAAGCATTGTTGCATTGTTAGGAGGGTGAAACAGACACACATCTTATTCCTATTTTCTAGGTGGAGGGTGAAAATACTTGCTTATTGACTTAGGTATACACTCAAATGCTAATCAGAATACAACCATCACTAAGCATGCAATGGCTCCAGTCATGATGATGTATTAGCCAAATCAAAATGCAAGTGAGGGCATGATATGATGAGTGTCTTGGGGAAATTACTTTTTACCTTGCACAAGGATTATCACCCTTTCGGGGATGAATCAGGAATTCTTTCAGTTTAAATGTTGTTTATTATTGTGCAATCTGTTCAAAACCATCTCCCATAGAATTGTACAAGGAAAAATTGAGGTGTATAGCCCTATTTGTACTTAAGTATATGTAGTCTTGCAAGAAAGATTCAAGTGGCTCTGCTCTACACATACCCAAGCATATTCAAGGAATGATGTCGAAATTCCATGAACAAAACTGGTTCCGTATTCTGAGGCTTTAGCCTATGAGGAGGCAATTATTTATAGTGAGTTGGAAGGGTTGGCATAAAACCTGTCCTTAGTTGGGTCATTCTCAAGAGATTTTTTCCTCAACTGGCAGGCCCTCTACTGTTAAATAAGCTTACAAAGGATTGGCAAGCGTAGGACGTCTAGATTTATAATTCTTCTTCTGAAGAAGAGCATACTCTCCTAATCCATGCCATTTTCTCCCAAAACAAAATAAATCAAACTGTTCATTCCCTCAAGCAATGTTGTGCTCGATTTAAAATGTTCCTATTTAAGGAAAATAGAATACTTGAAAGTAGATTTGCGTTGTTCAATTGACCATAGTTTTAGTTCTTTTCTTGTCTAATTACTGATCCAAATTGAATTAAATGATTGAACTTGTTCATTTATCCCACAAATTTAGTGCTTTGATTGTTCAATTATTTATCCAAATTGAATTAAACAATGTGAGTTTGCTTGTTCATTTACCCCCTATATTCTTTCACAAGCATTAAAAAAATGTTTGGTTTTCCTTAAAAAAGGAAAAGAGCATAGTAATCTAGTTGTTTTAAGACATGTTTGAGAAAATGGTATTTAAGTGTGAAATCTTTTGAAAAAGGGTCAGTATCAAAATCGGTCTAAAATCCCTGCAACCACATGTGTTTAGTATTTTCTTCTTATTTCCTTCTTAGAAACCTGCAAGAACTTAGTTAGGCTGTCAAAAATAGGATCACAATCATGAAAAAACCTCGTTAGCATGTTAGAAATCAAATTTGCAAATGATAGAACTCTATATTTTTTCCCTCTAGATGACAGATGATATTTTAGAGACCTAAAAAAATAAACCCCCAAAATGATAAAAGATTGACCCCAAATGATAATTTTTACCCAGGATGATATTCCTTTTATGAAAAATGATAACACGTACCAAAAATGAAGAATAAGCTACCAGAAATGATTTTAGGATCAAATTTTACCTTCTGGAAATGCAATGGTAGACGATATTAAAACTCTCAGAAATGATAAAAGATTTACAGGAAATGATAAGATGCTCCCGAAAATGATAAAAGAATGACCCAAAATGATAAGTTGCTCCCAGAAACGATAAACTACCTACAAATTTTGAAAATGTCAAGGGAAGAGAGAAAAATTTGGTGAAATTTTGAGCAATCTTTCCCCATGATGGGTGCCAGAGATGTGTGTGTGATTTTTGTACCTATTAAGAGACACAACACTTCAATAAATCATTGCATTAGTGAAAACAAAGGGTTATCAAACATAGCAATCACCAAAATCAATCTATTACTTCCTATCTAGGAGTATGAAAAATGACATAATAGCCCTTATATTATGCATATTCCAGTGACAAATACAAGCTAAGAACGGAAGATTCAAAAGAAAAGTAATCTAAATGATTCAAAAACATGCATTCTAGCTCTAGAAATGAAGAGTATAACAATATGACTAAGAAATAATCTAGAAAGTACTATGAAAATCCCTAAAACATGAGCAACATGAGATTGCTCCTTCAATTCTCCAAACATGGGCAGCATAAGGATGCTATCAAATCTTCAAAATTAGGAGCATTACAACAATACCATAAAAGACTTCCAATTTCAGGGTCATTTGAGCTCAAAATCCATCCTATTTATAGGAGAAATGGAGGAAGGGGAGAAGACTCTAGAAGGGATTCCATTAATGAGGGTGTAAGACTCATTAATGAGGAGTGGTGGAAGGAATATGTAAGAGCCATTAATGCTTCATTTATGAAAGCATTAATGAGGTATGGGTGAGGGTTTAAGGTCAAGCCTGACAACTTTGACTTTAGGGGGAGGGTTGAATTCCTAATCACACCTTAATGGAATGTGACAAGCTTAAGGGTAGCTTAGGATTAGGATTAAGGCTTAAGGGTTGTGATTAAGGAGATAGAGATAGAGATGGGAGGAGAGAGAATGAGTGGAGGGGGGATTAGATAATTAGGGTTAATTAGCTAATTAAGAAGAATTAGCATGTGAGGAGGGGTTGGGATGAGTTTGAAATCAGGGTTGGATATTTGAGATTGGTTAGATTTGAGGGAATATTAATGAAATGAATTATTGTAATAACATATTCACTTAATAATAGGGATTTACGTAATCATCTAAGCGTTTGATTGCTTTGTAATAATTAATTAGGACTATAGCCAAATTGAATTAATTTAGGCTAGGGGATTGATTTTGCAAGTGATGAGGTATGATTTAGGATTTGATTAATTCCCTTTAAATTAATTACCTTAGCCAGGTATTTATTTGAATTGATTGAATTTATTTTATTGGATTGGCTAAAGTGATTAATGTAAATTAGTGATTAGATCACTTAGGAGATAAATCTTATTTGAATGAATTATGCTAGTCGATTGAGGAGTTGTCTAGACATAATTGGGGGTATGATCACACTTAAGGAAAATAGGGTCAATGGTCAGACCATAGCAAATGTAGGTGGTTACAACAATAAACTTTCATTGCACCTTGTTTTATTATATATTTGAACACATTCTCTTAAGCCAAATGGATTATTTACAAGCATAAGTGGTTTTCATATACTCTACTTCAGTAGTAGACAAAGCAACCATAACTACTCTTTTACTCATCCAAATGATTGTATCACAAAATAAAGTAAACACATATGAACTTGTGGATCTTCTCCTATCAATATCACATGCCTAGTTTGAATCCACAAAACCATGAATATCAAGAGAAATTTCATCTCCTATCAAATTACCATGATAACACAAAGAATACTCTAAGGTACCCATCAAATATGTAAAGACTCTTTTAACTACATCTGAATCAACTCTACTAAGATTATATATATATATATCTGGAAAGAAAACTCATTACATAGGCAATGTCTGGTCTAGTATAGACCATAAGGATACAAAAAATTTCCAACTACACTCTGATAAGGTACTATGTTCGTGTCTTCCATCTCTAATGAGGATGTAGGACAATATAAAATAGATAACATTGTTCCAACTATAAAAGAAATACAAAATCTAATCTATAATCTTGCATGTTGAACCTCTATAAAACTAAGTTCTCATACTTACTCTAGCCTAGGCATAGTTTTCTATTCACTCTATATCTTCTAATTTCCATCCCGATTTAATATATTTATCTACACTAATATATTTCATTTAAAATTTAGTAGCAAATCCAGACTTAAGTTCTAAAACCACTTTACCGATAAATAACATGTCGTCAATATATAAAGCAATGTACGAGAAATGACCACCATCAAATTTACAATAAACACAATGATTTGATTTAGAATGCTCAAATTCTTTGCATCAAACTTTTGGTACCATATTCTAGGATTCTGCATGATGCCATATAAATATTTCTTCAATTTACAAACCAAATTACTAATACCTTTTATTACACAGTGCTTTAGTTGTGTCATGTAAATATCCTCCTCCAAATCACCATGAAGAAAAGTAGTTTTCACATCCATTTGTTCAACCTCTAAACCATAAGAAGCAGTTATAGAAAGAAAAAAATCTAATGGATATCATTTTTGCATTGGGAGAAAATACCTCACAGTAATCAACACCCTCAACCTAGAACTAGCCTTTGATGACCAACCTTGCTTTATACTTCTCAATGCCTCCACCTGAACCAATCCTTTTTTAAACACCCATTTTCTACCAATGATTTTTTTCCTTCAAGAAATGTTACAAGATCCCATGTATCATTCTTTTTCAAAGCTATCATTTCTTAGTTTATAGGAGTTATCTAGTCTTTTACACCATTCGTACCCAATGCCTCTTCTAGAGATCTATTTCTTTTATGTTAGAATTCAAAGAAAAAATATGTCTCCAGTCATGAAGTGAATAGTTTTCAAGTGGTTGTCTATTCCTTGTAGACCTTCAAACAAGATGAGTTGGAGATTCTTCCTCCTATTCTAAAGATTAAAATCTATATGATCTCTCCTCAACTTCTTTTCTATCTAGGGGTTTTGAATGAACTTTCTTAGATGTAGAAATTATTCAAAACACATCTTCCTTTCTAGTTTGTTAAGGCTGCAATGTAACAAAAGGAGGCTTCATTTCTCTAAAAAAAACACTTCTACTATGTATTAGGTATTATGTGCAAAAAGGTTCAAAATCTTGTATCCTTTCACACCATAACTATATCCAATGAAGATGCATTTCATAGATTTATTCTTCAATTTTATTTTCTTCTCCAATGGCACGTCCATATGCCTCACATCCAAAAAATTAAAAATTGTGTAAATGAAGGCTTATGACCCAACCATACCTCCAAGGAAGTTTTATCAACAAGAGTTGATGTAGGAGACCCGTTAATTAGATGGAAAGTAGTGGAAAAAGATTCAACATAATTTTTTTGTTATAGGATAACTCTATGCTCAACATACTCCTAGCTTTATACATAAGCACCATATTCATTCTTTCTACAACTCCATTATGTTGTGAAGAATACAGAGTTATCTTTTGTCTATAAATTTTATAATCTTTATAGAATATATCAAAATAATTAGAGAAAAATTCATTGGCATTATCAATTTTCAAACATTTTAGTTTCTTTTCATTTAGGAACTCAACCATTACTTTAAATTTTCTAAATTGAATGAAAAATTTCAGATTTACTCTTAAGAAAATATACTCATGTCCTACTATAATCATTAACAAATAAAACATAATAAGTGGTTTTTCCAATGGAAGGAACATTTGCAAGAGAAAACACATCTAAATGAATAAGAATCAACACAAGACAAGATTTATGAGAATTATAGTAAAACTAAATGCGATTTTATTTTTTATAAATGCAATGCTCATATAAATTAAAACTAGGATTACAATAAGCAAACCTTTAATAAGATATTTATTTTTCAAGGTCCTTAAACCCTTTTCTCCAATGCATCCAAGTCTCTAGTTCCATAACATAGTCTTATCTATAGGTAACTTTGATTTTGAAGAAAAATCACCCTTATGTACCCGAAATTTAAGATCATCTATTGAAGGTGAAACCCTCACCTCTTCCAATGAATTATTTTTGGATTTAATTTTCACATAAGTAATATTAGACTCAATAGTGTATACCTCCAGTTTATACAATGTGTCAAATCTAACACCTGTAGTAATCATTATAGAATCTCACCATTCTGCTTCTTGCATTAGAAAAGACTACCTACATACTTGCATCAATTAGTTTATTCACAACTAAAAAAATATATTTTAGTTCAAGGAGATACAACGCACCATTTATCCTTCTTATTTTACCATTAGGAAACCTGACTCTAACATTACCAAGACCAACAATATTTAAATGAGAATCATAACCCAAGTACACCTTACCTCCACCAAATTCTTTATATTCAGAAGATCAATCTCTATTAGGGGTCATATGAAAAGATACACCTGAGTCAATTGAACATGTCTCATTACCTGCATTAGCAGCCAAATTTTGAATGAAAGCATCAACATCTTCCTTTTAGAACTCATAATTTGAATCAAATTTTCTTTTTTTCATCTTGTTTGTCATCCTTATGAATGTGTCAAATCTTACCACAATTCCAACAAATAATTTTGGACTTTCTAGGAGATTTGGTTATTCCCTTGGACTTGAATTTATCATGATTCTCATTTTTGTTATTTTTTCCCTTAGGTCTTCCATGAACAGTTAGGTCCTCCTTAGCACTAATGGACACCTTCCTCCTCTCTTCAAAAATCAAAGAATCCACCATATCTTTAGTCTTCAAAATAAATGAAGTACTACCAATGTTCATAATAAGAGAATCACAATCAAGAAAAGAAAAAAGAAAGATCTAACATTTCTCTTGCTCATCCACCTTGACAAAAATTGATGCCAATTAAGCCACCAATATATTGAATGCTTCCAGGTGGTCTTTAATTCATCTACCCTCCTCCATTTTCAAGGAGTAGAATTTCTTTCTCAAGAAAATCTTATTCACTAAATGTTTTTCTTGATACATCTCGTCAAGTTTCTTACATAGCTTCTTCTAGAGGACTCTTTATGGACATTGATTAAATCAAAGTCTACAAGGCACAATATAATTAGACCCTTGGATTTATGGTCCATAAAATCATATTTAGTAGCCACAGATTGATTTCTAGGCCTCAAGACATTCTCATCAACAACACCCTACAAATATTGATCTATTAATAGATCCCCCATCTTTAACTTCCACATATCAAAAATATTTACAAAAAATTCTCGACCTCTATTCTTCCTAAAAAACTTGCCTTCTAAAAATTCTCACAATAAGATAACAAAGTATCTTCTACACAAGCTCCCACTCAAAATTGGATTATTTCCAAAAACCTAACAACCCACAATTGAAATAAAATGTGATCAAGCTCAGATACCTCTTGTAAGGAAGCTCAGGTAGTGAAAAAAATCCTACATTAACCTTGAGATGAGGGTTACGCAAAAACTTTCTCAGATTTTACTATAATTACTAAAACTTGACATAAACAAACACAAATAACATGCATACCAAAGCATAGTGGTTTATGTGGGAAATTTTTTTTGAGAGAAAGCCCCTGAACTTGAAAAGTCACCCAATATATATTACTCCAATTGAGCATTGAAGTTGTTATTAGCTATCAAGCATACTTAATGGATAGATGGTAACAGAGTCACAAACATGAAAAATGATATAATCACCAAAGTGTAAAGTTAACCGAGAGCACTGATCACGCCCAGAGTTAACCGAGTGTAGTGATAACCGAACAACAAAATATACTGAGTATTAGGCATCACTGAGCTACACAGTATAACTGAATATCAGTATAACTGAGATACATGGACTACATCGAGCATCAAGAGACAACATTAACCGAGTGTACCAGAGGCCACCTATAAGTTTTTTATGACACATCATTCTATGTAACAACTTTTTTGCTGACCTAGATAACGGTTTAAACGATCGAGGAGAACATTAATTATGGATTTACAGAAGTAATTGTTTGTCTCATATGTTTAGATTATCAAAGTAAATTATGTACACTATTGATCTTAGGGTAGGGATGTAATTGTAAAGCCTTAATTAGGTCATAGAGTTTGATATATATAAATATATAGATGTCATTTTGTAATGTATGTTGATCAAGTAGCCTCCATACTATAGACATCAAAGATCAGACAAGGGTTTTAAGGACAAAGACTACATTGTAGAAATCACTTTACAGAACTAAGGCAAGGCTTTCGAGCATAATAGAGAAGAAGGTATTATCATTCACATTGAGGTGATATGTTTTGTATGTACTTAATGTATCTGTATCAGAAATATTGAGATTGTATATCTTCAGTTAAAATTTATGTTACTCTCTAACAATTGTATTAGACCCCAAAATCTCTTAACAGAGTAGACTTAACCATATTTTTCTAAATATCTTAACCAAGTGCACACATACTATGTGTTGCTAAATCCTCTCATGAGGTAGATCTAATCGATCTCATTGCTGCTCCTAATAGGGTAAGATCATTATAAGCAATCATTCTTTGTAAGCTTTAACATGCTACTTTATTGCTGCAATAGCGAATTTTTGTGGGTCTCATTTCCACTATAGTTTTTACCTTCTAACAGGGATTTTATGCGATACAAAAATACTGGTGTCATGAATACTTAATTTCATGTATGTGTATTGTTTAATTTACATGTACTTACATTTCAGCAATGATACTATATGTTTGGTGTATGCAATCTTCTCAGTCGGTTATTGAAGAACAATAGGTTACAAAGAATTGATTAAAAGTTTTTAAGGGTACTGATTCACCCCTCCCCTATCAGTACACACCTCTCCATTATCCCAATGATTTGTATCAGATCTAGTTCTCTTTTTTTGAAGGTTTAATCACTCAAGAGAAAGGATCTTACAATGGAAAGGTATACACTTGACAAAACTATTGAAAATCAGAAGTTACAGCTGCAGATCTATGTCGAACAATACAAGGAAGCCAAAGAGAAACTCATGGAGATATTGATTAAGAGAAATGACATGGCACTTCATTGTCGTGAGATTGATTATCATGAAGAAGAGATTCATGGCCCATTTGACACATCTGGTAGAATATCTCATGCATCTGAAGGAATTATATCAAAGCTATCTGAGAGAAATCAAAAACTTACTAAACAAGTGAAAGCACTACAGATGGGTCAAGATACACAAATGGTTAGAATGGTTGAAGTCTTGATGATGCAAAGAAAGATGAAAAAGATAGAAACATGGGTGTTGATGATAGAAGATAGATGATTTAAAAGTTACAAGAGAAAGAAACTGAGATATTGAGACTTGCTGAACATTACTTTGAGATCACCAATCAAGTGGCTGCTATGAATCATGAGGTAAACTATGTGAATACTGAACTTGCAAAAATAATAGAAGATATTGGTGTATTGAAAGAAGAAAATGAGAAATTGAGAAGTGAAGTGAAGATTTACAACAACATAATGAAGTGATTAAGAGAATGAATGAATTTCTAAACCATCAAAGAAGATTGAACAACAATACTAGATTATGGTATACCGAGCAAGGAGAATCATCAAATCAAGCTGAACAAAGGAATGTATACTCAAGTCTAAAGACTAAGAAGACCTCTTGCCATCACTATGGAAAACTAGGCCACACATCAAATGTTTGCAGAAGAAAATAAAAAGGTATTCCTAGAAACCCTCCTAAATTTAATGTTATTTTCTATAACTGTAACAAGAATGGACTTCAAGCACATGAGTGTAGATCCAAGTTGAAAAAACCACAGAATAAACCATACATGGATAAATACTATCAAAATTTCAACATGCATGGTAATACATCACAAGCATGCAAAAGGAACAAAAAAAAATTTTGGAAGCCTAAAGGACAAGAAAAGGTAAATCAACTGAGAAGACAAGGCAATGCTTATGCATGGGATTATAACACTTGGAGTAGTTGTACAACATGTGGTAAATATGGGCATATAGAAAAAAATTGTATGAGAAAATGGAAAACCAAGTATAGGAATTGGTCAAACTATGGAATGACATGTTCTCACTGTCACAAAGTCGGTCACTTAAGTAGAGATTGTGCAGACCAAATAAATACTTACGCTAATGACAATACTGTCGGAGATTTACTTCTGGCAGCTAGATGATTGTATGTTTGTCATTGATGACAACATATAATATACAACCGTGTTCTATATGTACTTATCATAATGATGCTATTAAGCCTTGGATGGTTATATTCATGTTGTAGACATGTTGTTTATGTTTTTTTCATACATGCATACTTAGATATGAAGTTTCAGTTGTGTCGTGTAATTCTGTTAGCAGTAGTTATAGTTTCTAGAGTTTTTCTATACAGATCCGATGTATTGCATTGGTTATTGAGTTGGGCCTATCTTCAGGATATGCGTGTGTATATTCAAGTTTAATTATGAGTTTAAGTTAGTTACCTAAAGATGCCAAACATGTTTCAACAAGATTGTATTGTTAGAGTTAATTTGGTGAGGCCGACTTTGTGAAGTGTCGCATCTATTCAATTTATATTGCGCGGTTGTAATTATGCTTGTGTGAGGCCTACCCCAGTTTGACATAATCTTAACACTATTTCTCATGTATATGTTCTCTTGTCGATACAGATTTTGTTATAGTCAGAATTTTGGGACACATGTATTACTTTATGGATGTGTGGAATCCTTTGCTTGTATACAACACTTGATTATGTAATCAGGAAATTTATTAGATACTTTGTGTGAGTGATGCAGATTTATGTTTAAGACTTAGTGGTTTTGTATATTGGATTAGTATGTGGATGTTAGATGTAATCAAGATGCAGATTTATT
>MU225349.1:1258912-1296328 GCA_018584345.1 Thuja plicata
ATAGCCATTAAGGCCGACTACCCTTAGCATTTAATTATTTTTCACTTTTATTACAAAAGGGTCGGCTTTAAATATTTACAAAACATGAGATTAGGTAGCCCAACTTCCGGAAGCCATAACTTTTGAGCCGTAGCTTCGATTGGCTATTATAACCACTTTTCGGAAAGGGGAGATCGCGATCTACAGTGGCTAATTATGAAGTGCTAGTTAGCCAGGGGTTTGACCTTGATCCAGAGCCTCTAAGGTCCTGAAAATTGAGCTCAAAGGTTTTGCACCCTAAAATCTCAACAGTAAATCCTTAATAACTTTGCCAATACAGATGATCTAGCAATGAAATTCAACTGGCATTCTTATATGACTAAGATGAACCTTCACCTAGAAAATTAGAACATTCTGAGTTCAAACGACCAACTTACTAAAAATAGTAAGTTTCCAAAAATAGCAGCTTTGTACAAAATAGCTCTTACTGAATAGAAAAACACATATTTTTGGGTGATGCAAGATTGCCCTTACACCCAGGATGCTCCTGCATCAAAGAAAGTAGACAAGGCATACATAATATGGAAATATTTAGAAGACATGTTTGAAGGAGATATCCAAGCAAAGAATGCACGTAGGAAGACATGGAAAAAGAAATGCAACAATCTTGAGATGTTACCTGAAGAGAACATCAGAGCCTACAATCAAAGGATAAATGAAGCAGTTTCTGGAATCAGAAAAAATGGTGGAGAAATTTCAGAAGAAGACATAATGGAAAAGTTGATGACTACATTAACAACAGACTATGAGAGCAAGATCAATATTCTAGATGAAACCATGAAATTTTCAAAAGAATTCAAGAGAGAGACTTTGATCAGTAAAATCTCTGCATTTGAGATATCAAGATTGAAGACTGAACCCAAATGTGAAACAACTTTCAAAGCCTCAATCCATGGTAAGAAACCTTTACACATCTCTAGAAATACTAAGAAAGAAGAAGTTGATGAATAACTAGAAGAAATCATTGCCATGATTGCTAAAAGAGAAAAGAAAGGCAAAGGCAAGTATGAAGGACAGTTGCCATTCAAATGTTTTTCATTCATCAAGATCGACCACTTTGCATCCAAGTGTCCTACAAGAGTAAATAAATTCAGATCTGATTATAAACCAAAATTAGGAAGGAATGCTATCATGCTAAAGAAGGTGTAACTGATGAAGATTCAGGAGAAGATGAAATTGGATTCATTTCCCTTAAAGACATGGAAATATTTCTTGAGGAAATGGACATTAAAGATGAAAAGGAGGCACAGGAGTTAGCCCTAATTTCCAAAGCAGACATCAAAACTGATTGGATCATTGACAACGGATGCTCTCACCACATGACAGGTGATAAAGACAAATTTTTTCATCTAGACAAGTACAAAGGTGGTATGGTTAGATTTGGAGATAACACTCTCAAACCTATCATAGGCAGAGGATCTATCACCCTGGATGGAAAGAATAAGACAGATGATGTTTTGTATGTTAATGGATTACATCACAACTTACTAAGTGTTGGACAACTACTTGACAAAGGTTATCATTTGGAATTCAAAGACAACAAATGAATTATTAGAAACGAAGAAGGAGACGTGATTGCATCAGGCTAAAAAACAAAAGGTAATATTTTTCAGCTCAATTCAGATGTAAGTTGTTTTGTTGCAAAAGTGGATGACAGTTGGTTATGGCACAAGAGACTATGTCATATCAATTTTGACAATATAGTAAAGATAAGCAATGTCAAGGAAGTTAGAGACCTTCCAAGTATTGAAAAACTAGTTGACACAATGTACAAGGAATGTGTTATGGGAAAGCATGTAAGGAGCTCTTTCAGAAGAAAGCAGAACTTAGCTGAAAACAAGTTAGACCTAGTGCATACAGATTTATGTGGTCCTACTCAAACAAGATCATACTACAGAGAAAAGGTATTTCATTTTGTTTTTTGATGATTTTTCAAGGATGATGTGGGTTGTGTTCTTAAAGGAGAAGTCTGAAGCCTTTGAGAAGTTCAAAATATTCAAAGCCAATGTTGAGAATGAATCTAGATTAAAACTAAAATGTCTAAGATCAGATAGAGGAGGAGAATTCACCTCTTACTAGTTTTATGACTACTATGAAGAACATGGAATCAAAAGACAATTGAGTGCACCCAGAATCCCTCAGCAGAATGGGATAGCAGAAAAAAGAAACATGATCATACTTGATACAATGTGCACTATGATGATTGAAGGTAAAGTTGCACACACCTATTGGAGAGTTGCAGTCAATACAACAGTCTATACTATCAATAAAACACAACTAAGACCAGGCGTAGATAAGAAACCTTATGAACTCTGGTTTGGTAATGTACCTATAGTAAAATACTTTAGAATCTTTGGTAGCAAGTGCTACATCAAGAGAGATGATGGTGTTGGTAAGTTTCATGCTAGAAGTGATGAAGGTATTTTCCTTGGTTAGTCTACTAAAAGAAAAGCATGTAGATGTTTCAATTTGAGATTAAAGAAGATAATTGAAAGTACTCATGTAAATATTGATGAGAAGTTCATGATTCAAGAGAGGTACTATCAATATGCACCTATGATTGAGGATGAACCCATGCCTAGTAGTAAAGACACTGTTATTGAAGAAATATTTGATTGCATTGATGTATCATGTAATGAACCTAAATCAAGAAAAGAAGTATCACAGATTATAGATGAGGATGTCACACCAAAAGTTTCAAAATTAACATCTAGATACCATTCAAAAGATGATATCATTGGAGATCACAGCAGCAGTGTTTTGACTAGATCTAAAGCAAAAAATTTATTAGTAGATGAAGAGGTATGTTTACTTTCACAGATTGAACCTTTAAGTGTTGAAGATGCATGCAAGGATTTTGATTGGCAAAAAGCAATGGAAGAAGAATTAGACCAAATAATCAAAAATGATACATGGGAATTGGTTCCTAGACCTAGTGACAAAAATGTGATTGGAATAAAGTGGGTATTCAGGAATAAGATGAATGAAGATGGTACAGTGGTCAGAAATAAAGAAAGATTAGTGTGTAAAGGATATGCATAGAGGGGAGGAATAGATTACACTGACACATTTGCCCCTATGAGCAGACTAGAAGCCATTAAGCTATTCTTGGCCTATGCAACATTCAAAGACTTCAAAGTATATCAAATGGCTGTCAAATTAGCCTTTCTGAATGGTGACTTGAAGGAAGAAGTCTACATAGAATAGCCTGAAGAATTTAATCTATTAGATAAAATAGACATGGTATGCAGATTGAAGAAAGCACTCTATGGACTTAAACAGGCCCCAAGAGCTTGGTATGAGAGACTAGATGGTTATCTTACCAATATTGGATTCAAGAAAGGAGCTGTAGATTGTAACCTATTCATAAGAGAGACACCTGATGGATTATTACTTGTTGCCATATTTTTTGATGACATTATCTTTGGAGGTAATGACAAGCTTAGTGAAGAATTTGCAAAAGAAATGCAGAATGAATTTGAAATGAGCATGATTGGTCCTATAAAATATTTTTTGGGATTAAATGTAAAGCAGATAGATAAAGGAATATTTATAAATCAGTCCAAATATGTGAAGGAAATACTGAAGAATTTCAAGATAGAAGACTGTAAGCCAGTATGCACTCCTATGATAATAGGAAGCAAGCTTTCTAAAGAGGATGATTCCACAGCAATTGACAAGACATTGTACAAATCTATGATTGGAAAACTTATATATCTTACTCAATCTAGACCTAGCATATCTAATGTAGGCATTGTTGGTAGATTTGTAGCTGAACCAAAATAGGATCACCTAATGGCAATAAAGAGGATATTCAGATATCTAAAGGGAACTATAGACTATGGTTTATGGTATCCTAAATCAGAGAATGTACAACTTCATGTGTATACATATGTAGATTGGGCAGGTTGTATTGATGATAGGAAGAGTACTTCTGGAGGAGCAGTATTTCTTGGAGATAGGTTGGTTTCTTGGGTAAGAAAGAAGCATAATTGTGTCTCTCAGTCGACAGAAGAAGTTGAATATGTTGCAGCAGCATTGAATTGTTGAACAATGGTTTGGATCAAGCAGATGGTTAAATATTTTGGTATACAGGTTGATTATCCTATTGTTATTCACTATGATAACACCAGTACTATCAACATGTCCAAGAACCCTATGATGCACGCAAAGAAAAAGCACATTGAGATCAAATAGCATTTTCTTAGAGAAAAATTTGCAGATAATGAAGTAAAATTGGATTATGTGAGCACCAAAGAATAGTTGGCAGATATTTTTACAAAGCCTTTATCAAAAGATACTTTTGAGTATCTCAGGGAGAAGTTGGGAGAAATTCCCTCTCCTGAGTCTGATTAGATAAATCACCAAGTACATCAGTCCATAGTGACTGATAAATGGTTGACTACTCTACTTCTAGAGTAGTACCTGTGCCTAATTGTTTATGGCACCCTTTGACATTGATGTCAAAGGGGGAGTATATAGTAAGGGGGAGCATATACTCTGGGGGAGTATAAACATAGATAGAGGAGCTGCACCAATGTAGAGGAATATTTGATGAGGATATTGAGAAGATTGTAAAAATAAAGAAGACACCATGTGCTGAAAATATTTTTAATATCATATGTTGCCATCAATGTTAAAGGGGGAGATTGTTGGAGATTTACTTCTGGCAGCTAGATGATTTTATGTTTTTCATTGATGACAACATATAATATACAATAGTGTTCTATATGTACTTATCATAATGATGCTATTAAGCCTTGCACGATTATATTCATATTGTAGACATGTTGTTTATGTTTTGTTCATACATGCAGACTTAGATATGAAGTTTCAGTTGTGTTGTGTAATTATGTTAGCGACAGTTATAGTTTCTAGAGTTTGTCTGTACAGAGCTGATGTATTGCATTGGTTATTGAATTGTGCCTATCTTTGGGATATGCATGTGTATATTCAAGTTTAATTATGAGTTTAAGTTAGTTATCTAAAGGTGCCAAACGTGTTTCAACAAGATTGCATTGTTAGAGTTAATTTGGTGAGGCCGAGTTTGTGAAGCGTCGCGTCTATTCAGTTTATATTGCGCAGTTGTAATTATTCTTGTGTGGTTAGTTAAGCTGAAAAGGATGTGATGAAGAGTTTCCTAATAGGTCCCATGATCTCATACCTTGAGGAAGATACTTATAGTAGTTCATTTGTGAAATTATAAGTGTGAATGATAAGAAAAGAGACAGAAAAAGTACAGAGCAGAATATCAAATGTGTTTCATTCATCAAGGATCTATGTGAAGAAGCAGTGAAAGATTACAATACATTGGAACTGATCAAGATAGTAGGTCTACTCTACATTTCATCATCAGATATATATCTTTTCTACAGAAGGTTGTAGCCTTCACCATTGAAGCAGTGAGCTTTTGGATAGTGAGTCCTCACCCTTAACATGGTTATTTGTAAAAGACTCCTAATAGGGTCAAACCCTTAACCAGGTCACTATAATTATTGCATTGTAAAGAAAAAATCCTAATAGGGTTGCAAGATATTCTAACATGGATTATTATAAACAAGTATATTTCATTGTGGGTGTTAATTCCTACCGGGATTTTTTACCATTTGGTTTCCCCGTAACCAAAATGTGGTGTTGTCTATTGTGTTATCTGAATGTGCATTTAATTTATTGTATTCTGGAGTTAATAAAAGAAAAGAATTAAATTATCTCATAACTGATTCACCCTCCCATCTTAGTTATCCTTTGGGACTATTCTAACAAATACAATTGATGAAATTGTGAGGTTCAGAAATCAAATGTGGAGAAGAGCATCAAATGATAATGCAGGACCAAGCACAATAGTCAGTGGCACCTCATCCAATGGATTAGGTGGCTCCACCATCTCTATCTGAGAAATATAAGCAGGTAAGGAACTATTTTTTGCAAAGCTATATCTTACATTAGTTCCTATATTCATTGTACATATTCCAAATTAGCATGAATTGAGATGCACTATGGTATTATACTTTTGATTACTTTGATCTTGTTGAGTCGATTAATATGTACCAAGTTAGAACTATCAGTCGATGTGAAGAGAAAATTGAGTTGCTATGGAAATCGAGTATATGGTATACACACCAAGCCAAAACATTGTTAGTGTTAACTGAGTATAATGTTTGTTCACCGAGCGGTTGGTGAAGAGTATTTATTGCACCACCCTAAGTCATTTACTATAAATTTGATTAATGTGAACTCATTTGGTCACACCACGATCACAGAGAAGAACATAGAAAAGAGAGAAAAGTTGCAGTAAAGAATTTTTGAGCATTCTATAGAGATTCAAGCACATTCCAAGCACACAGAGGTTAGTCATTGCACATTTTTGTTTACCCAAGTCATTCGAACATTTTCATGCAAGCCCTAAACTAGAAATCATGGCATCGACATATCAAACCATGAAAGCCAAGATGGATAAGGATAAAAAGATTATTTTGGTGAAGAAGTCCACTTGCATAGAGCCGCATTATAAGATCCATCCACATGTTGTAGCCCAACCAGATGAAAAAGGCACATTTTCATCGATCCTGCCTAGGGTTTTTTTAGTCCAAGATGTGCATGCCTATATTCACCGCAAATTAGGTGAAATTGGGGATTTTGAAATCATGTCGACTTATCAGTCACTATGCATAGATGGAAAGTTGAAAGAAGATCATAAACATTTTGAGGTTAAAGGGTTAACCAATGCCCTAAATTTCCTGAATATATTCAAGACCGAGTGGATCTGCATTGTTCTGGGTATAGTACATGAAGGAAAGCTCTAGCTGGATGAGCCCAAAAAGATTTAAAAAAAGGATTTTATTCATGTTGTGACAGGGTATCCTATGTGATAAATCAAAATCCATAATGAACCCACTAAGAATCAAAATAGAAAAGTTAACAGGAGCCAGATGGGATGGTAGAGGTTCGAAGATCAATTGCATCAGTGATCTTGAAATGAGATTTAGTGCATATGTCATTGGCTACAAGATATTCCAGTCCAACAGAGTTAACAATGTTTCTTGTGGAGATGTTGACATAGCATATAAGATTGTTAAGAAAGGAGTACAATATGACCTCGCCGAGATATTGTAGAGGCAATTTAAAGAAAACATGAAGACCATCAAATCAACATAATCAAATACATGTAAGTTTGGTTCACTACTAGTATGCACATTCTTCTACCTACATAATTTATTTTCATCTGTCGGTACAGTTAAATGGAATTCCAACCGACCAATTACAATGCAAATCAATGATATGATTACAAGCCTAGGAACAAATTTTGAGCCAGTCATGAATGAATATTTTGCTAAGTTTAAGGCTAGGATAGAAAAGAGGACTAGAACTCCACTATAATTAGTAGATAAGTACAAAGGTGATGTATGTTTTGTAGTAGACACCGACACTACTCTAATCAAGGTAGTACAACTGAGGAAAGTATGGCTACGTCAGTTAGAATATGAATTAGATATTGATACTACATTTGAGGCCATTGCAAAATTGTTGAATGAGCTTGTTGAAAAATCTGCCATGAGATTTGGAACATTTGATGAAGCCCAGACTCGGATATCTATAGGTCTACAAGTAAAAAAGATGGGCAGGAAAAAGACTAAGATTGTGAAGACATTGAAGAGGAAATTTTCTATAATAGATGAAGAATTATAAAAATCTATAGATGATACCAAGGAGAAGATGTCAGTCGGTCAAGATGATGAACCTGAACATGATGCTGATACCACCAAATCAGATGAAGAACAAGATAAGGTACCTAAGACCAAAAGGGGCAAAAGAACAAAGACTGAGTTTCCACCACTGACCAAATCACAATAGATGACTATAGATTACCAACATTTAAATAAAGGTATTGCAAAGATAACAAGACCCTCACCAAAGTTCACATACTAAAAAAGAAAACAGAAGGGCACTACCGAGAATCTAGTACCACGACAAAGGAAAAGAAATGTAAGGAACAAAGATGAAAAGGATGATTTTGATGACAATCCAGATCAATTCAATGTTGTAAATAATAAGAAACCATAGACTATTGATAATATTATAGAGGCAATCATCACAACTAGATGATTAGGACATCCAAAGATACATGCATATTCTGATCTGACTACCGAGCACAAGGATAAACTTGAAGAAGAAATCATAGGTATGATGATCAACTTTAAACAAGTTCCAGTTGAATTTTCTTCTTACCTTCCTTTTGAGATATATGATAAGATATCAACTAGATGGTCCTATGCACTTACAACCAAGAAACACATGAGAGATACATCTCTTAGTCTTATTAAAGTTGACTACACAGTAGAACAGATGAATGATATCATGCATAAATATGCCAAGAAATTTCCTAAGAAGGCATGAGAACTAAATATTTTACAAGGAAATATGAAGGAAGTGGATATTGAGAGAATACAAATATGGAATAAACTGCTGAATCCACCCGAGGAACTCAAGGAAATTGAGGAAGAAATAGACATTGCATCCACAGTCGATACTAATGGATATTGATCGAGTACAAAACCAATAGATGTTGATGATGTAGATGTTGACAATGTATTGGAGGGAATTCCTCAACTATTGACTAATATGAGTCACCTAGAGATCACCATAAATGACATAAATGAAGATGATCCTGATGATAAAGCTAAGGAAGATGAGATAGTCAAAGCAACGTAGACCTCGAATGAACAAGACACAACAAAGGTCGCCCGAGTAAATGTACTAGGCCAACTACCTATTTTAGTACAAGATATTGAAATAGAGAGTGAAGCACAGAAGTAGAAGACACCTGAGTAGGTTATAGATACAAATGAAGAGAAGGGTGATCAGCAAGGTACACAGACTGAGCATAGTGGTGGAACAACATAAGGTGATGCACCAAAAGATACCACTGATGCAGAAAAAAAGGTGAAGGTAATACAGACAACACAGATAATAAAGTAGATACTTCTACTAAAAATACCAAGTTAGTTATTGAAGCACCTCACCATGTCATCACACCGAGTATCGAGAAACCAAAGCCTGAAACTAAGAAAAAGGCTCAATTAGCATTAACTTTATCTCCTTTGTCTAGTGTCCAAGGAAAGAAAAAGAAGAAGAAGAAAGGAAAAAATGAACAAAGTTACTTTAGATGAAATCATAGAGATTCCAGAATGGGATCCAAGGACATTCAATCCAGAAACATTGAATAAATATGGTGAATTATGCACTAGGAAAGTAGTACGAGATAAATTAACACAAAAATAGAAGAATGCACAAGTATTAGAAGTTGCCAAGGAGATTCTTCAGCAAGTTGTCCTTGACTTAGATATCAATGAGTCAACCCCCATCATTGATCAACTTGCACTGCTTATTGAGGAAATTAACAAACCTGACATTGATGCTGAGCAGAAATTAGAAGAAAGAGATGAGAAGAAGATACAATACAAGGTCACAGAGAAGATCAACTAGGTAGTGGTAGTACATAAGGTAACTTTGTCTGAATTTGTGAATAGAATAGAAATGATAATATCTCAAGCCATTACAACTCTAAAAAAGTTATGCATATTAGATAACTTCACTACCGAGATTAGTGAAAAGATAAAGAATATAGGTCAAGATCTAAAAGATAGTGCAAACAGTCTATCAACCGAGCAACATGCATTGCAGATGCATTACACCAAGGTACTTCAAAACCAATGGTCGAGACTAGACCTAAAGAAAGAAGAAGAAAAAGTAACCAAGCTACAGGCAACATTACTACCGTATTTGGTAATGATGTAAAAACATGTGACATTGGAAAAGAACTTGATTGCCACCCCAGAATTGTTAGTAAAAGAAAGCATATATGATATGCATGCTCAGTTACATTTAGAGCTAGTAACCCTCAAGAATATAAAAGAGAAGTGGGAGAAGCTGCTAGAAAATCTAAAGATTTCCCATCCTAATCATTTTGACAAACTATAAGTTATATTCCTTTTGTCATTATTTTCAAAAAAGGGGGAAATATATGTATATAAGTATAGTAAAGGGGGATACTATAATCAGAAGGAGTTCATATACATATACCAAGCATGTACAAAGGGGGATTCACTATGTATAGTATTATGTACAGTAATAATTTTTTGATACTAATGCCAAATGCAGATAATGTTACTCCAATTGAGCACTGAAGTTGTCATTAGTTATCAAGTAGACATAATGGATAGAAAATAACAGAGTCACAAAACGGACAGTCGGTATAATAAACAAAGTGCAGAGTTAACTTAGAGCACTGATCACACCCAGAGTTAATCGAGTGTAGTGATAACTGAATATAAATACTATATCGAGCAGTAGACATCGTCGAGCTACATAGTATAACCGAACATCAATATAACTGAGATACATGGACTACACCGAGCACCGAGAGACAACATTAATCAAGTAGACCAGAGGCCACCTAAAATTTTGTTGTGACACATCATTCTATGTAACAAATTTTTTTTCGACCTAGATAACAGTTTACACGATTGAGGAGAACATTAATTATGGATTTACAACATTAATTTTTTATGTCTCCTATGTTTAGATGATCAAGGTAAATTATGTACATCGTTAATCTTAGGGTAGGGTTGTAATTGTAAAGCCCTAATTAGGTCATAGATTTTGATATATATAAATGTATAGATGTCATTTTGTAATGTATGTTGATCAATCAATGATCAAATAGCTGCCATACTATAGACATTAGAGATCAGACAACGGTTTTAAGGACAAAGACTACATTGCAAAAATTAGTTTATAGAACTAAGGCAAGGCTGCCAAGCATAACAAAGCAGAAGGTATTATCATTCACATTGAGGTGATATGTTTTTTATGTAATTAATGTATATGTATCAGCAATATTGAGATTGTATATGTTCAGATCAAATTTCTGTTACTCTATAACAATTGTAATAGACCCCAAAATATCTTAACAGAGTAGACTTAACCATCTTTTCCTAAATCTATTAACCGAGTGCACACATACTTTGTGTTGCTAAATCCTCTCACGAGGTAGATCTAATTGATCTCATTGTTACTCCTAATAGGGTAAGATCATCATAATTTATCATTATTTGTAAGCTTTAAAAGGCTATTTTATTACTACAGTAGTGAAGTTTTATGGGACTCATTCCCACCGCAATGTTTACCTTCTAACAAGGATTTTCTATGATACCAAAATACTAGTGTCATGAGTACTTAATTTCATGTATGTGTATTGTATACTTTACATGCATTTGAATTTCAGCAGTGATACTATATGTTTGGTGTATGAAATCTACTTAGTCAGTTATTGAAGAACAATAGGTTACAAAGAATTGATTGAAAGTTTTTAAGGGTACTGATTCACCCCCCCCTCTTAGTACCCATCTCTCCATTATCCCAATGATATATAATTTATAATCAATAATAGATTACAATATGCTTTTAGAGAAAGGTTCTCACATGAGTATCACCAAAGGAGATCCAAAGGCACCTCAATAACTATCAGACTCTCAAATTACATCATAATATTCAATCATAATGTAATGTCCTCATAAAAAAAGGGTTTCCTTATAGGAAAAACAAAGTATACAAAATATCCACCATTAAATCCATGACCTAATGACAAATGGTCAGGATTCATAATGATAAATTATAAATGAAAAAAAAATTGTGGCACTACCCCCATAAACTATGGTCGAGGTGTGCTACCCCTAGCCCTAAGCTATTCAACAAGCCAAATCCCACAAGGGGGGTTGACCCCTGCACCCCCCCACACTTAAATATCAATAGTAACCTTATTATCATATTTATTGTTTTATTATTGCAAGGTTGAGACATCATTTTCCTAACATTTTTTTTAATAGAAATTTGAACATTTTTACCTTTAAACACTTATATTTTCCCTACATCTATAAAGTGTCGTCATGGGTGCAAACATAGCTAAAAAAACCTACAAAACACATAGAAAAGGAAAATTCAAAAAAATGGGTGATGCAAGATCATTGCATAACCTTTACAAATTTTGTGATCAATATTAGTAGATTGATTTCCTAGCTAACGTGTAGGGCTATTATATGTTTCTTATGCAGTATACAAATTACTTTTGTCTCTCTAACATGATTGTTTGGGCCCCTATGCAATACTTCAAATGAAGCAGGTTTTTTCTACATGCTTTAAAATATTTTTTTAAATGGTAGTCATAAATTAATACTATAAATAAATAATTACCATCACAATGCTCACTTATCTTTGAATAAATAAATTGTTACTATTCAAAGTTGGTTCTATTTGTCCATTATCTATTTACTCTATTAAAACACCCTCTACTAATAAAATTGATAAGGGAAACTTTGAAAAGAATAGAGATATGCATTAATATATTAAATCTAAATTGTGAATGATTGAAAATGGGAAACACTTTCAATTGTTTTTGTATGAATTGACTACCATCAATAGTGAAATATATCGTTTAGAAACTTTTATCAAATTTTATTATATTTTGATGATATGTAGCTTTTGTTTTTTTGGAAAAAGGTAGGAGCCGAATGATTATATTAATTTAAATAAAATATTTACACTTCCATTCGATGTGGGTGTAGGTAGGAAAGAATGGAGGAAAGAAAACCTCTGGCCTTGCCCAGATCTTATGAAAGATCAGAAAAAGACAAATTGCTACAATAACAACTGCAACATACTAGTGGATAGTCAAATGAGAGATCCCGAAACATGACATCCACCTCATATTACATATTACATATTACATAATCCATCTATATACTTTGGAGTTTAGAATTAATTGAATACAAATGCTGGAAGAACAAAAGAGATCCAAAAGGAAATGGAACAACTCAGAGAATCAGAGTTTATGTAGTTGAAGTTTCATGAATTTTGACCCAAAATGCCATCCCAACCTGAATACCTACATATACACAACCTCTTCATCCTGCCAAAATCAATATTAGTAGCCTTGGAATGATTAAACATAAAATTATACACAAATTAATAGTATAATTGTACTCATCATACCTCCAATCCAATACAATGAATGAGATCAATAAAATGCATCCCATACATAATATTGAATTAGGGGAATTAGAAACAAAACCATATATATCAGCAAAGAGAAATTTGTATATTAAGAAAAAGGCTTCCCATAACCAATGCCATAAAACTAGATAGATAAAATCTGAATACCTGCAAGAAAGTTTCATCGCAATGGCAGATGATAGATAAAAACATGTGAAGCAGAACACCATTACAACAAATTCCCAATTCTTAGAACAATAAAAAAAAATAGGTTTAGACAAATTTGGCATCAGGGGGTCATGCACATGTGATGAAGTAATATTGTGAATGCATATGTATGCCAAGAGGGATAAAAAAAAAAGAATCACAAGAAAGAGGAAACAATCTTGTTAAAACAACAAACATGCCACCCGCAGATGCTAAATGGATAGACACAGAAAAATGAGCACCAAGTCACACTACAAATCAATGATATACACATAAACCATAGTCCCAAATTATCAATGCAAAAAATTTGAGAGGACAATCGAGCATAGGAAAAATGCAATGTAAGTACTAAACATCGAGCCAATTTAATACATAACGACATGACTATCCTAAATTAATAAATAAAATAGAATTTTGAAACAATAACTAAAGAGTGTCCATCAAAAGATGTGATTTAATGTCAATTAATGAGGTGGCAAAAAGTAGTGAAAGTTAGTCAATTTAAAGCCTCAATTCAATAAACGAACAAGTGGATAGTAAAAGAAATTCCCATGGACAAATAAGTAAACCAAAAATGCAATGGAAGATAACACAACCTCAAAACCTTCAGAAGGATTAATGTAGCATTCCCCTTAACATAAGACCAGACATGATGAATCTGAATACCTATAGAAGGTATTATCACAATGGATAAGGGGATGACAAACCCTATATAATAATGTGTAAAGTAGAATATCAGTGCTTTCATTCCAAGTACTCATAAAGAGAAGTTAAGAAAAGTATGGAAAATAATTTTCCTCAGCTCCCTGGAGAACCAAATCATCATTAATTGAATTGCTAGCCAAAAATTGGCAAACATGTTAGCTTCATGATAATAATGTTTAAACTCAAAATTATGAAAAGAAGTTAGTTTTGTCATAACCAGATCAAGTCTATATTGTAATTTCCAATAAGAAGATTTATTAGATGAGACAATATTGAAAAGAACCATAGAATCCCCTTCAATGATAAGATTGTAAATATTCATAGAGATAGCATAGGATGAACCAAGAGGGGGGCTTCCATCTCTGATACATTGTTTGTATCAGGTGGCAATTTATTGCAAACAACTCTAATTACTTTACCATATGAGCTTCTTATGACAAATTTATCCCTAGAGAGGCCAGGATTACCCCTAGCAGCCCCATCCTAGTTGAGCTTATGAAAACCATAAGGGGGGATAATTTCACCTAGGATCAAGACAAGAGAGATGGAATTTTAGATTGACAACCATGGACTGGAAGGGATTGGAGCAATGACCAATTGTCATGGATAAAGAAGTCCCATCTAAAAAAAGTTTTAGCAGATTTAATATTCTTAATGTGGTATGAAAACATTACTTTAGATATAGATTTTTCTATTTTAAAGATCACATCTACCTTAGAGGAGTTCTTGTTCCTAAACACCATTTTATTACACTTAATCCAAATATACCAGATTATAATGGAAGGAATTATATCCCAAAGAGGGGAAAAGGAAAAGGATCTATATAAAAATAGGCCATGCCTTAAAATGATCACATAGATTAGGACCAACAGATGTATTCCAACTCAATTTCCAAAACAACCAATACCAACAATCCATAGAAAAAGGGAAATGAAGAAATGAATGGTTTTTAGATTCCATGAAATAGCCACACAAGGTGCATGGAAATAAATCTTTTATCCCTAATTTGTCTGGCCTTTCACCCATTAAGACTCTATCCTAAATATCCAACCATGAAAAAGCCAGAGCCTTAGGGAGACAAGAAGCTCCCCACAATAATCTAGAAGGCCAAAAATTAGGTGTGTGGGTAGGACAATTAGAATTATAACCAGCCTTCACAGAATATTTTCCAGAAGGAGAACACAACCAAATGAGTTCATCTTCTTGAGGAGAAAAGATGATAACATGAGAACTCAACTCATGGAATAATTGAGATAAAAAACCCGAGGCATCATTGAATATAAAAAAATCCTTCCAAACAACAACATCATTATTAAGATAAAAATAATAAAAAGCTTCAGAACCCCAAGCATCTTTTAGTTGAGAATCCAAAGGAGACCATGTTGGAATAATAGAAAGGTGTGTACTGAGAGGGGAGGGGTGAATCAGTACCCTTAAAAACTTTCAAACAAATCTTTGTAATCAAATACTGTTTTAACCGACTGAGTAGATTTCTTTCACCAAACATGTAATGTTACTGCTGAAATATAAATGCATGTAATCCAAACAATAAAACATACATGAAAGTTACGTACATATGACACTAGTATTTTAGTATCACATAAAACCTCTTTTAGAAGGTAAAAACTACGGTGGGGATGAGACCCACAAAGCTTCACTACTATAGTAGTAAAGTAGCCTATTAGAGCTTACAAAGGTTGATCACTTCTGGTGATCTTACCTTGTTAAGAGTAACAATAAGATTGACTAGATCTACCTCATGTGAGGATTTAGCAACAAAATGTATGTGTGCACTCTGTTAAGAGATTTATACAAAGAAAATTAAGTCTAGTCTGTTAGGAGATTTTAGGATTGTTATAATTGTCAGAGAGTAACAAAATGTGTGATCTGAAAAAATTACAATATCAATATTATGGATATAGATCATTTAATTACACTAAATTTATCACCTTACTGTGAATGATAATACCTTCTATACTACTTGGTAGCCTTGCCTCTATTTTGTAAACTAAATGTTGCAATGTAGTCCTTGTTCTAAAACCCTTGTCTGATCTCTGATGTCCTTAGTATGGCGGATACTTGATCATTACTTGATCATCATACATTAAAAAATGACATCTTATCCTTACATATATCAACCCTCTTGACCTAATTAGGGTTTTACAATATCTTAGAAAACCTAAGATCAACGGTGTACAAAATTTACCTCGATCATATAAACATAGGAGATATAAACAATTAATGTGTGCATCCGTAATTAATGTTGTCCTCGATCATTGTAAAATGTTATCTAGCTTGACAAAAATTTGTAACCTAGATTGATGTTCCAATACAAAATTTTATGTAATCATTGGTTTACTCGGTAAATATTGTCTCTCGGTTCTTGGTGTTCCGTGTGTATCTTAGTGTAAATTGTGTGCTCGGTGTACATTGCAGCTCAGTAAGTCTGTCTAGTCGGTGATCACTGTACTTGGTTAACTCTGTGCATGATCAGTGCACTCGATTAACTCTGCACTTGGTGATCATACCGACTAGTTTGTCTTTGACTCTGTTACCGACTGGAAATTTGAATGCTTGAATACTAATGACAACCTTCAAATCTCATTTGGAGTAACATTTTCCCCCTTTGGCATTAGTATCAAAAAATTACATATGTAGATGTAGTATACACAACAAATTATACATAGTGACTCCCCTTTTGTACATGCTCGGTATATACATATGTTTCCCCCTTTTTTGAAATTAATGAAAAAAAGAAATAACTTACAACTTGTAAAAAATGTGAGGATGGGTCTTCTAGATATTTTCCATTAACTTCTCCCATTCCTCCTTTAAGTGCTCAAGGGTCAACTGTTCTAGGTTCAGTTGAGCATTCATATCATATATGCTCTCTATTACTTATAGTTTCGGGGTGGCAATCAAAATCTTTGTCATTGTCACATGTTTCTACATCAATACTAAATGTGGTAGTAACATAGCCTGAAGCTAAATTGTATTCTCTGATACAATTGCTTAAACTTATATGTATTTGTAACTATAATATAAATTATTGATTGTTTTTTGAATATTGGATGATGATTAACTATTTTCCAAACCCTAAACCAGAGCCTAATCCTTGGCAAAGAGTCAATATCAAATGTAAATCCACAATAACTGATTAATGTAAATACATGCAATTTGGGTAGAATTCCTTATAGACTACCTTTCACTCCAACACCCCTGTTATTAGATCCAAATACTAATGCTTAGCTCTCTGGGATCACCTATAAGAATTACTCCTTCCTTGAAAGAACTCACAAGCAACTACACAATCACCTTGTAATTGGTATATCTATAATGCCTTTCAAGTTAAACATACAAGAGCTAGAAAAAAAATATAAAGAGACAAAACATGATATAGAACAAAAATTGCAATGTATTTTATTAATATTTTTACTGCTTCAAATACATTCAATAGATAATAAGCTCAAAAATGTAAACAAAATTGAGTAGTCTAGCTTGCAATTTTATTTCACTTCTCATCTCTCCTTTACAAAATGATAAAAATGCTATATTTATTATCTAAACCATCTTGGAATCCTTAAAAACAAAGGATGCAACAAGCTTCAGATTGTTTAATACCTAACCCTAAAATCTAGAAGAAGACAAAAGACAATAAGACTCCAAGTGGTGGAAGGACAAAATAGGAATACAATCAAATTAGATCTTTGAAATATCTTGCTAGCTGGCACCTTTGTCTAAATATATTCTGGATAGCCTCCAATAGTTATTGTGAGATTTAGTGACCACCATTATAGTCTAACATAAACTAATCTTTTCGATGACTAACCTCCATGTGCTCAAAGATCAGGTGTCATGTGTCCTTCTATTCTTCATCCATGATGTAAAGGTCAGCTGTCATAGGCTTCTTTATCTTGGGATTTGTAAGAACATCCCATGCTGCTACATCTTCCTCTGTAGGCTAATTAAATCTTTGAATGCTTTCAAGGTGTTCCTTTTGCCTCTCCCATATAGCATCTATTATTCTTTTAACATCTGTTATAAATTTATTAAAATCTGTCTCAGCCTTAAATTCCTCATCCAAGGTTTTATTAAACCTTTCCATATCTAATTCATTAGTGTCAAAAATAAATACCTCTTTACTAGGAAATAGTGAATCAAATTCATTCCTTCATGCCTCCACTACTTTGATATGATTGTCTTCTGACCTTATTGAGGGAACAAACTTATTATAATTAGATCCAAACATATGCAATCTAACCTCTATCTAATTTTCCTAGCCCTTGAAGAAGGACAAGGTTACCCAAATTTTCTCTATTTCATCACCTACTTGTGTGAATATCTCTAGCAAGTCTACCCTAAGTGGCTGCAAGGATGCTAACCTTTCAAATAAATTGGTCCTAACTAACCAAGTTCTAAAGTAGGGGTTCAAAATCAATACAAAACTAGTTACCTCAACTTGTAAGTCAGGCAACTTATTGTAGGATCCATGCACTAAGTCAAATTTATCCTTTAAAATATTAATTCTGTGTTGCAAGATATTTAGAAAGGCTTCTAAAGCTACATTATTCTTCTTTGCATCTTTCTACTCTGTTTCCTTCTGAGCATCCCATGTATCCTCTATTTGCACAAGTGCATCTTCATCCTATTTAGGTTCAGCAGAAACAACCTCTGGGATCTCTTGTAACTTCTGAGTTAGATCTGCAATTATCTTCTCCATAGCACTATTAATTATCAAACCTAGCTCTCTATCCTTTGCAATGAGACTTGTTTCATCAAATAAATTTTGATACCTGTTATACATTTGCATAAATTTTGCTTCATTCAAATGAGAAAAGTGGGTTAGGGCTTTTGAAATTTATAGATCCCCTATATTATGAACAAACCAAATGATTTTTCCCCTTCCATCTTCTCTTGTACATTTATTATTTATGGATTTTGGTCTTTGGGAGCTAGAGCCCACATAGCTATGGTTTGAGATTGTGCATTATAACCACACCCTTTGATCATCTCTCCCACTTGTGTCTCTGTTAAAAACTTGATGTTTGGTTTCCTTCTGATTTGGTTTATGATGAAGACTGAAGCTAGGTCCCATCCCTCTACTAGCAACATGCCACTAGACTTGAGTAGCTATCTAGCCTCATCAGGGGTCATGTCCTCATACTTTGGATCATATTCTTGGATATCTTGTAAGGCCTCACTTGTGATTTATTCTCCTCCTTCCATTTTTAGTTGTGCCCAAAGTTGTTGTTGCTTGGCCCATATAAGAAAATCTTTGAATTCCTTGGTTTTTATGAATTCATCATCCTTTAATAATTCCTCTTGTTGCAAATCCCTTTCATCTTGACACAATAAGAGAGGCATATCAACATTATCATCTATATCTTCTCTTTTCTTCTTGCCTTCTCTTATGACCTTTCTCAATTGGTGATCATAGGCACTTGTCCTAGTGAATATGGCACTCATTTTGTCTTTTTTCCTCTTCTCTGTCTTCACAATAGAAGGCTCCCCTATCTCCACCTTTTGATTTTTCATTGGAGGTTCAACTACTACTTCAGCCTCATGTCCTTGTGTTAAGTCAATTATATTTTCCTCAATCTGAGGTGGTTGATTCGTAGGTGGTGGGCTATGTACTGAGTAACTGCTACTATACTATGAAGAAGATTGCTTATTTGGACCTCTATCCTTATCCTCAATTTTCTCTTCCAACTGGTTGCTCAAAATCTCATAAGACTCAATCATCCTATCTAATCTTTGTAAATAGGGCATACCTGGGAAATATCCTTTCTTAAGCTGCTACTCTAAATCCATCAAATCTTGGTATTTTGTTTTTCTACTTGAAATCTCATCCTCTTCAAGGATGTTCCTGATCAAGTCCTCCTCCTCACATGGATGATGTTCCTTAGTAATTGGAATGGTGGGTTTCAGAAGTTTCTTAGCCCCTCTTATAAAACCTTATGTATCAATGTATCTATATAGGGCTACATTCATTCTATAATGGATCAACCATCCATTCACAACATCATAAGCCCTCTTACCAATTGTAAAATTAGAAGCTATAAACTGCCTAGGTGTGAATGTTCCTTTCCTATGTGGAGCCAAATGCTCCCTATCAGTCAGCATGAGCTACCATATAAAATCCATAATAGAAATCCTTGGTGGTACTCTATATGGAAAAATGTGTGGTTTTTGGGAGCAACCATATACTCTAATCAGAGTGAAATTTTGATGATAATAGAAATCACCCCAATTGTGGTCTCTATTCCATTTATCCAAAAACTTGCAGGGCCTCAAAAGTTGAAGTACTTTGACTGGAAGCCTGGTCATGTTAACTCCCAAATTTCTCAATAGGGGATACACTACCCAGTTCTCAAAAGCACAGAACTCATTTTCTCTGGATGTGTAATTACATGCCCTCAACCAAAGTTGTACAAGGTTGGACTGACCATGATAAAATATTCTAAGCTACAGATTGGGATGGTCCATGATATTAAAATTGTAGAAGAAAAACAAATGCATGAGAAATGAATATTGTATCAATTTAGGGCTTCCTACCTTATTCTGTATATCCACAAATCCCTGGTGTATTTTATCAAGTACTGACATAGGGAATTTGCAAGTCTAGAATTATCATTAACATATCATATGAAACTCTCTCTCTCTTCCACTATCAATCCCTAAAACTCTGCATAGGGCATATGAAATGTACTTCATATAAAATGCCAGGTCCTTATAGAAATAAGGTGCATTATCACCAAGGATAGGTGCTATATAGTTTCTAGTTCCTTTCAACACATAGTCCTAAATCAATTTGGACACAATGTCAGCCTCCTTAGTATATCTAGCAGATAAGGCTTTCAGGTTGATTGATGTTATGTAGGGTTTTTATATATTAAATTCTTTCATTAATGATGCCCTATCAAGGGTTAGTAGGATTTTTCCATCATCTTTCTTAATGGACTTGGAAATAGTGTCATACCTACTGGCTAGTTGCAATAACAAATCAACATCCACAAACACATTAGGAACTATTAGTTTCACTAACCCTAATGTCCAAGGGTTTGACATAGGCACAAGACCCTCACTATTCTTGTGGAAGTAGTTAAATAAGTGATAGCCTGAACAATTAGGTGTCTTTGCATCTCTAATGTAAGAAATATTATCACCAAGGTACTTGTCATTTACCTTCTTTCCCTAGTTGGATCCTGGAAGGGGTTGTATGAACTCTTCTAAGTAATTTCTCTTTCCCTTGAGATCATCATTAATGTCTCCACTCTTCCCACTAGTTGCAGAAATACTAAATACTCTTCTCATCTTGTGTGTTCTGAATTGCAAATGATCAAATCCTTTCTCTTTGCTCTGAAAGTATGGATAACTCTGTTCTCTTGAAAATACTGATCACTTATGCAAATTTCACTTTGAAAGCTAAAACTCTTGGTGAAATGAAATGATCAATGGTAACACCTAATTATTTAGAGAAATCAATGCACAAACCTTACTTCAAAATCATAGATTTACAATTTAGTCACTTCTGTCATTACTTCTACGTGCTGTGATATCAATTTTTCCTTCTAGCCGTGACATTTGAAACTGATAAGTGATCAATTTTGAATGATTACTTTTTCAATTAAAACCTAATTATATTTGAAATAAGATCAAGATCTGATATGATTGGCTCATCTATCACAACTCAACAAATTTTTAAACATGCTGTCATAATCTCTATGCTCTGATTGGCTGATGAATGTACAACATGGCACAGAAAAAAAACCTTATACTTTACCTCGCTCTTACTCTGGTTTCCTTCAACATTTATGTGACTGTATAATCTCCTTGTCACTGAGAGTTATCTTTAACTCTGGTTCTTTTATGAGACTTAATGATCACCACACATTCAACATCTTGATCAACATTCATCTCTTAATCGTTGAAAGAAAAATATTAACTCATATGCCTTTTGAGAATCCGCGACTAAGGTTTAAAATAACTCTTGCTTAAACCTTTAGTTTATTTAAAGGCTACGCGATAGTGTAAAATCAAAGTCACTTTAAGATATCACTAACTCTGAGTTTCTTTAGAGATTACGCAACCACCATAAGATCTTCTTTTAATCAGATGGTTCATGTGAAATATCATATCGATTTTGTACTTTCTCTTTTTGATCTGAGACTTTGCAACTACCTTTAGATCAGATTTTAATCCAATGGTTCACGTGCAATCTCCTTTACTTTGTCTTTAACTACAATTCATTTTAATACTTTGTGACTAGAGCTATCTCCAAGGCGTGAAATTAATTTCTTAACCTCTGGTTTGCATTGAGACTTAACATAGACCTCAGATATCTGAATGACTTAGACACGTGTCCATATCTGAATCACCATCGCTAAATTGCTAAACTTTCTTTGACTTGTTGACTTTCAATAGCGACTTCATGTCATCCATTAGATCTTTTCCTTTTCATGGTTCAGATCATCTCGCTGCAAACTTCACTTGAGCTTTACTTATCTTTTATCAACCCTAGTTCTTATTGAGACTTCATGACTAACTAAATCTCGTTTTCGCTAAGAGAATTATCTAACTCAAGGTTTCTTTCAAGATTGAATGCCAACCTTTACATTTTCTTCTAATCTGATGATAGTCTCTATAACTCTTAATCTTTCATCCATCTAAAATTTTATCTTGCAACTTAACATTGGCCACAGGATCAATCTTGAATCATATGATATTCACTTTATCTCATATCTTTTAACTTAACCATTTATTTCAAAAGAGACCTTGCGATTGAATGCATTTAACTCATCTCTTAAACCTTAGTTCACTTGTGAGACAATGTGACTGAAGAAACTTGAAGTCACTGTAAGATTTCTTGATGGAAGATTTAGTTGTGAGACTTCAAGCCCACCGCTAAATTATCTCTTAAATCAATGGCTATCATAGAATCTCATATCTTTTGACTTAACTCTTATTTCCTTTAGCGATTATGCGACTGCATGAAAAATTGAAACCTTCTTTAACTCTGATTAGCTTTTGAGACTGCACGACTGAATGATCTCAAAGCCGCTAAAGGATTCTTTAACTCTGGGTTTTCAAACAAGACTTTCCGCAAACCACAAGATCTAAATCTTCATCAACGGCCCACGTGAAATCTCCTTAAAACTAAAAGCATATTCTTTTCTCTTCGTGGTAATGCGACCAAATAATTTCTCCAAGTCTCTAAGTAATATGAAATATTCTTTAGGCTTAAAGAGACATCACAATCAACTTATAAAACATGAAAATAGGCACATGACTTAAGTGACTTGGTCTTTTTTTGAAAAAGTAACTGCGAAATAGAAGCAATTTTGATGAACTAGGGTTTTATCTTGGATATACATGAAAATTAACCTAGGACTTAGGGTTTTACATACTTCATTGAATTTTAAGGCTCAGAGACTATTATTTGCAAGGAAATTTTGACAACATTGGACAAAATTTCAACATTTAAAGTAGGAAACTAACTGAGAGCTCAAAAATTTTACTAACAAGCTTCAAAACTGGAAATACAACCAACAGTGGCTCTATCTGAGGATGCTTAAAAGAATTTTTAATGCAAGAACCATAGATCTCTAGGAAGTAGACCACGCAGACATCACTTATTAACCTACTACAAAAAGAAAACACATAACAGAAAAAAACACACCTATATACATATGATACAAAACAACTATGCATGAAAATTTTATTTTTCAAATGAACAAGGTTTCAAGAATTGTCCATGCACTGGAAATTCAATTTCTTCTCCATCCATGTTTTTCAAAAGATATGAATCCTTTCCAAAGCTTTGATAAATAAAAAAGGGACCAAACCATAATGATTCAAACTTTTTATGCTTCCCTTTGTCTTCAGCCCTTAGATTCCATTGAAGTACTAAATCACCAGGATGAAACTTTATGTTACTTTCTCTCTTATCAAAAAGATATTTCATTTTCTATTGTAGTTTAACATTCTCTTTTTGACTATCTTTTGTGACCTCATCTAGTTCTGCTAACTGCATCATTTTATCTTGCATTGGGTTAGAAATATCTAACTCTTCTTCCTGAATAAACTTATACTGGCCATAAGTTATTCATGGGCATTCTAGATTGTAAACCATATACAAGTTCAAAAGGTGACTTACCTATTTCTTTTTTCACTGTTATTCTATCAGCCCATAGAGAAATTTTTAACTTTGTATGCCAGGCTCTTTTATTCTTTTCAATGGTTTCCTTCAAGATTTTCAATATGCTCTTGTTGCTAGATTCTACTTGGCCATTTTCTTGAGGATGATATGGGAAAGAATATGAAATTATAATCCCATACTCATTACAAAAATCCCTAATTTCATCTAATCTAAAGCACATAGCATTATCTATTACTGATTTTGCAGGAACACCAAATTTGGTCAGAATGTTTTCCATTAGAAAATTAGTGACCACTTTTCTAGTTTTCTTGTTTGTGGGAATTGCTTCTATCCACTTTGTAAAGTAATCATTAGCAACAAGTATCCAACTATTTCCTCCACTAGATTTCTCTGAAAAAACTCCAATAAAGTCAATGCCCCACATAAAAAAAGGTGCTTCAACACTTATAGGGTTTAATAATAAAGCACCTGAGAAATTCAATTTATTGGAAAACATTTGGCAAGGTTCACATTTTTTGACAAATGTGTGAGTATCCTTGAATAAGCTAGGTCAGTACTAACCAACCCTCAATATTTTATGGGCAGTAGTCTTAGTAGATAAATTTCCTCCACATAATCCATCATGCATTTCAACTAATACCTTCTCATCTTGACTCTTATCTAAACATAATAACAGTACACCATTTCTATCTTTCCAATAAAAATCTCCTTGAACTAGAGTGTACCTTTGAGCTTGTAATATAAGATTTTTTTCCTGGTTATCTTTCATAACCTCAGGACATTTGGAATTATTTAAATAATACATGATATCAACATAAAAAGGTTGTCTTTCTATACTATTTATTTTTTAATCCTAAATCTTTATATTATTCACTTGCACCAAATCCAAATTTTCTTCTATCATAAGTTTTGCTAAATCTTGTCCTCTTACCAATTTAGTAATATAGATTATAAATTAAACTCTTGAATTATATTAATCCATTTACACCTCTTACCAGTCACTTCTGATTGAGTAAGGATGTCCTTTACTATTGAATGAGGTACATATGCTAATACTTTGGCACAAACCAAATAAGGTTTGAATGATTTCACAGCTTTACCAAAGCTTATGTCTGTTTCTCCATCATTTCATAATTTAACTCTATAGCTTGGAGAGACTTTCTAAAAAAGGAAATAGGATGCTCAAAACCCTCCTCATCTTTCTAGAGTAAAACAATAGCAATAGTATGAAAAGATGTAAATGAGAATAAAGAGAAAGGCTTACTATAATCAGGTGACTTCAAGATAGGTGCCTCATGTACTCCTTTCTTAATCCTTTCAAAAGATTATTTTTCTTCTTCACTCCATTGAAAATTTGCATCTTTCTTCAATAGTTTAATAATTGGTTTAACAATCTCAGCAAAATTTGCAATAAATCTTCACAAAAAATTTATCTTTCCTAGGAAAGACTGAACACCTTTGATATTTCTTGGAGTAGTGACCTTTTGAATAGCTTTTATTCTTTCTAGGTCAATCCTTACTCCATATTTGGACACTATATATCCCAGCAACTTTCCTTCTGTCACTGCAAATTGACTTTTTCTGGGATTCAAAGAGACACCATATTCCAAGGCTTTATTAAAAAAAATTTCTAGGTGTTCACAATGATCCACTACATTATTAGAAAATGATATTAAATAATCTTGGTAGATTACCATGAAAAAATCAATAAACTTTTTGAATGCGACATCCATGGCTCTCTAAAAAGTTTCTCCTGCATTTATTAATCCAAATGGCATTCTAATATATACATAAGTTCCCCAAGGAGTATTAAATGCAATTTTGAGCTATTCTGATTCTTTTACTAGTACTTGGTTGTATCCTAAAAATCCATCCATCATTGATAATAGCTCACAACCAGTAACCTTATGTAACATTGCCTCCATACTAGGTAAAGAATAATTGTCTGTCAGAGATGCAATGTTCAAATTTCTGAAATCAACACATAATCTTATGTCATCATTATTTTTTCTCACTAGGACTAGATTAGAAACCCAAGTTGAATGTATGATAGGATGGATAATCCCTACATCCTTTAGTTTCATCAACTCCTGTTGCATCTTGGGAGCTAACAATGTATTGATGGGTCTCTATTTCTATCTGAATGGTTTTACATCTGATTTTAGTGTGATTTCATGTTGGAAAAGGTCTTCCCTATAAGCTTTCAAATTTACATCAGACCATACAAATACATGATTATGTTTTGTTAATAATTTTATCAAATTTGTTCTGACATGGGAATCTAATCCTTTTCCAATATATACTATCTGAGGAGTGGTTTCTGATCCTAAATTTATCTCTTCCAAATCCTCAACTTTATCAATGCTTATTTTTTATGAATGATCAGTCTGATTACTAAACAATGCTTCTAGTCCTACCAATCCCTTAGGGATTTGATTAGAACTTAGTTGGACAACCTCATTCCCCAAAACACAATCCCTACCATCAATGACCTCAAGTAAAGAATTACAATTTATGTGCTAGTCTTCATAATGGTCTAGGCATTGAATAAATCTAAGAATATCTTGGTCATCTTCAAATACTTTCCAGTTGTATATATTGTCAAGGAAAACTAGTCTTATCTTAATCTCAACTATTGATACCCCATTTAAGGTCAAATCATCAGTTTTCAAAGAAACATTAGCTAAGAAATCTACCATAATGTTTTTAGACCTTTCTATCTAGTTAATATTAAAGGCATCAAAAACTTTAATTTGGTCCAAAATAGCATGCTTATACATTTTTCAGTATATCACTTTTCACAACATATTTGGACCTGAATTGGGCTACTACTAACTCTGAATCACCATAGACTTTTAGAAATTTTATTCCATGTTTAGCAGTAATGTCTAGTCCTAAAAACAAAGCTTCATATTTTGTTGTATTGTTTGTACATTAAAATGATAATAAGAAAGAATATTTGAAAGTTGTACATGATGGAGAAATAAGTAATACACCAGCTCTTGATCCTTCCTTAGAACAAGCTCCATCAAAATACATCTACCATAAACCATCATTCCGTGTAATCAAATCCTTCACTAAGAGATCAACATCTTTACATTGAGCACTCCTCTTTAGTCTGAAGTTCTCCATGTCAATATCTACGCAATAATTAATATCAGTGTCTTTATGTAACTCAATCATATGGGGTGACTGCTTAGTATAATACCATTGTACTTAAGGATTGGACATCCTTTTTATAGAGAATTTGTAACAAGACAATGACAACTATTATACTAAAAATAACATGCTAGACTCATTGAATTATTGACCAGGGACGTAAACTTTGAATGTTGTCTGCATAGTATATGCTCTAATCTATACTAGGCATCATTACTATCTATGCAAATGGGAATGATGAAAGAGATACTAAGCTAGGAAATGGAATAAGTAGCTTAATCTAAAGCTTTAAGAACATGCTATAATAGTAAACTATCTTTCTTGCTTATGCTGTAGGAACAATCAACAGTTCTGTTACCAATGGTTGTAGGAGCAAAAAAGTTCTAAATATTTCAAACAAACTTAATACTAATTCCTACTAAACTACAAACTGAGCTTACTTCCTACGTGGGCCCCTATGGAAGAGTGAATGAAACGAAACTCACAAATTAAAAATAGAAGATCTCATTTATTCATTTGCAAAGCATGGATACAACATGTAACAAGATTGTATTTCTTCTACTACTGAATTAAAAAATGATTCTGCAAGAACTAACTAACTCGACTAACTCTCTTGAGTTACAACATTGACATATTTAAAGGAACGCTACAACTACTCCCTAAATCTACGATCACTCCATCAATGAGGATCATTCTAGATACATAATTTCTCATAACAGAAATGGAAGTTATCAACAGTAAATCTTCCCAGAATATAGCACATGATGGCTCTAGATCTGTGTGCGCTGCATGAAATAGGAAACTGTATTGACTTGGTCTTCTCATGAAGACCTTTCAGCAATCACACCTTATCTTTCTTGTGTACTCCCTTGACTGATAAAGCCCGAGTTCTGTGGTAGGAACGGTTGATCTTTGACTTCTTCAACTCCACTATGCTGGAATTAAACCGCTCCCATTGATTCCTGCAAAAGGATTAATACACATATACCACTTTTGACACATATATATCTTCATCATTAATATTAGAAGAGAGTGTTTAAGCTTCAATTAATACTCTTGCAAGACATATGGCTTCAGGAAAGAAACTACCCAAAAACATAGCATAGGAAAAAGGAACCATTAACTTAACATACAACTTACTGCATCTTATCATTTCCATCCATGAGTTTTAAGAAAAATATATCATGTCCTTTTTATCATCTACTTCCCTACTTATGGATTTACACATATTAAATATATATACAACCATAAGTTTAAGTATCAGTTTTGCAAGTAACTACTGAAAAGAAAGTTAAAAACACTAGAAAAGATGGCCATTAGAGAGGCTCATCATCACCCCCAACCGTTCTATTGCTGGTCCCTAGCAATCATAAAGTTGCGATTCTAAGATCACAGTCTCAAGTCACTGTAATCACCTAAAAATGGTCACCTAAACCCTAGACCCCCAATCTCAACAATTAATCAAGAAATCCTAATCTTCATTATTCTAAGTCTTAAATCAAATAGGCAATTCATCACAGTCGAACTGATCTGACCTAAACCCTAGGTCCTAATCAATCATCTTACTTGATTAATTAATTAATTCCTAAAATCACATTACATTGGAAAATAAACTTTATACTTTTATTTAATTTATATTATGACATATTAATTAAATAAAAATTACTAAATTGTCAATTAAATCAAAAAGGAATTAAATTAATTATAAAAACATAAATGTGCATTCAAAATCAATTAGTTTATTAAAAATGTATATGACATCATCAAATTCAGTTGACTGATTATCAAAATGGAAATAATCTAGATCCACTCAGTTAACTGATTCTCCACTATTTATCATTTTGGAAACATTTCAGTTAACTGTAAATTGATTTTGGAAGTTTCCAAAATAACTGATCAGTTAGTTCAGTCAACTGACTCTCTCGACCAATTGAATCACTTGCACATGGATTGTGCTTCTTCAATCGAATCTGAGCCACTCTTTTTGTTCAATCTTGACAGTCAATTCAAGAGATATTTATATAAAAGAGAAACTCTTTTCCCTCACAAAAACCTAACTTTCTTCTAACGTTACTATACTGCATTTTCTCTGAGAGCAAGCTCATACTCCTGCCTACTAGAAGGCAACAAGTCAACTCTTTCAGACATGCATGATGAATTAATCAATATTCATTTCTGTATGCAACTAAAGTATAATGACCATGTTTAAGTGTACTTCTAAAGTAGAGGTCCACTTTTAGCATGCACATTTCTGGCACCCACCGTGGGGCTCGAACCCATGATCACAAGGTTAATTTTTGTGAGTTTTGTAATAAATTTTTGGGCTGTTTTTCCAGAAATATGACTAATTTTTTTATTGGTATGTGTACTTATGACATGATACAGATCCAAAATTTATATTTCTAGAAATTTATTTGATTTATCTTTCATTTTCCATTGGTTTGAATTAATTTTGTTTGGATTTGCAAAAGTTATGGTCATTTTAGTGCAGACTAGTCAAACCTGATTTTCCAGAAGTCTGAATGATGTTTTTATTGGTATGTGCATTTATGACATGATACAGATCTAAAATTTATATTTCTAGAAATTTATTTCAGTTATCTTTCATTTTCAGCTGGTTTGAATTAATTTTGTTTGGATTTGCAAAAGTTATGGTCATTTTAGTGCAAACTAGTCCAACCTAATTTTTCAGAAATTTGACTGATGTTTTTACTGGTACGTGCACATATGACATGATAAAGACCCAAAATTTATATTTATGGAAAGGTATTTTAGTTATCCTTCATTTTCCATTAATTTTAATTAATTTTGTTGGGATTTGAAAAAGTTATGATTGATTTAGTGTTGACTGGTCAGAACCTAATTTTTATGACAATAGGTTTTTCGATTATCAAATGATTTATTATCTTTGACTAACCTGATTTTCTAACACGTGGGATTGACAAGCTGTATTTTTTTTTTATGGATTTTTATAACAGTGGGTTGCATGTGCAGGAATAGGTAATTTTTTCATAATAGTGGTTTGCAGGACGCTGAAAAAGAAAAATAAAACATAAACTACTCACGAATTGGTTTTGCAGGTTGTCTTTGATCGATAGAATGCAAAACATCGTGCTTGCATCTTATTTTTGATTTCTTAAAATAGGAACCCACATGTAGGAATTCTTAAAATGAACATTTATTTGTTGTTTTAGGAATGACAATGATGTCAGGAAACTATGCTCTCATCCTTTTGGGATGATAAAAAATCCATAAATATTATTGTCATTTTCTTATTCTGCTTGAAGTGTTTTTTAGTTTTGTAAACCCAAGGAATTTCATGGACGTATCCTCTCCCCTCGCCTTTTTGGATCTTAGGTGAAAGAGAAATCCATACAAATCCTTTAGCGTGGCTACCTCTTGAGTGCTTTAACAGAGCCGGTGAGAGTGGATTGCCCAACCGATAACAGGCTAAAGCCAAGCACTTCCGAACTGGTATACAAAAAATGCCATTGTGATTAATCTCATAGTGGACAGGTGTGAGTTTGATGTGGAAACCAAAATCTCCTCTAGTACCCTAGTGGTGCGTTATAGTCCCTACATTGTTAAGGTGAAAGCCTTGCTTTGAAAGGATTGGGAGAGCCCCCTTAATTGGGCATATGACTTGATCAAAACCACCTGAATGGATGTCCTTACTACAAACTATGTTCTAGTATCCAAAATCCCTCTATCTATTGGTGCGAAAGGTCAGAGACCAACTAAGAAATTCCACACTTTCATGGCTCTTAGTAGAGACAACGATCCTTTGGGAAGTGATTACCCTTGGGAGTCGAAGGTTGGTGTGCCTGAGAAGTGAGTGCACTGTAAGGAGGAGCCTGTGCCTCCAAACTTCTAAGTTGTTCACTACGAGTAGGCATGGTTGAACTTCGGTTCAAGTGGGAATTCAACAGATATTGCCCTGGCTATCCTAGGATTGTGGTGTGGCTGTTATTTTTTTTTTACAACAAACATTCTGCTTGATGTGTCTTGCATGGATGAAGCATCAAAACAAATAGACACCAGAAAATTCAAAATGAACATTCAAATCAAACATCAAACTGATCATTCAGATTCCAAATCTGCACTTCTAGGTGTTAACTATCAACTCTTGTCTGAGTTTCTGCATCTACTATTAAACTTTGGAAATCTATCAACTTGCTGTCTGAATTGCTATTTTGCTATGAAGGTTCTGTCTGAATTTTCACCAAATTTGTCTTCTCATCAACATCATCTACTAGTCTGTCTTTGACTGCAATCTGTTGACAGTCTGACTCATTGTTGTCTTGAAATCTGATTTCATTGTGCTAGTCCAAGTGACTTGTTCCTTTAATCATTTTGTCTACGCTATCCTTATCCTGAGTTGTGAAAGTAAGCTCGTTAACCTTGACTCAAGATCAGAGTCGTTGCTTCTCTCTCTCAGTTGGATTTTATCTCCTTTTTCCTTTGGTCTTGGACTTAATCTGCACTGTAGATATCACTTCAACACCTATTAGTCAATCAACTGATTCATCATACCTCCTCTTCAATCTTCTAAGAAAGCGCATCAACCCAATATTACAATGTCTAAAAGCAAATGGGCTAAACCTTATGGTCCTAACAATGCGCAACAAGAGATTCTTATGGAAGCTTTATAAAAACAACTTCAAAATATGCAATCTGAAATCCAATAATTAAAGGGGGAAAAGGATATACAATCCAAAAAATCCTCATCAAGCTCAATCTATCCTTTTCTATTTGATCATTATCAAGTGAGTGGCTCCAAAGCCCTAAAAGCTGTTGAAAACACCATGAAGTCTTCCTCCAAAGGGATTGGTAACATCATGAAAGAAAAAACTTGGGTTAAATGCATGAAAGACTTCACTCCTTTAGGGAAATATTATGAATTTGCATTAGAAGAACTTCTTGATAATGATCTCATCACATTACCTCAAGCCACATCATGTGGATGAAGATTCTTGAGTAACTATTGTGCATATCATCAACATAATGAGCATAAAACTTCATCTTGCATGGAGTTGAAACATAAAATCCAAGATCGCATAGATGATGGCATAATCAAAGTTGAAAATCCTTATGATTCATCTAATCTCAAGCATGATAAATATCAAGAATCCATGTCTAGAAATGGTTCATAGATCACACCTACTTCTTCCGCCATTCCTCCATCTCCTAAAGCTTCAAAACTAGCCACACCATCTCTATAAAGAACTGAACCTAATGATGACTATGTCTACCCTCAGTGACTACCTCTAAAAGAGATCCAAGCTAATCAGCATACATCTGCAACTCTTTCTCAAGCTTCACTGATCATAGACCCAAAGTGTCCATGTGCTTCAATGCTTATCATGCCTATTGCAAATGATTGTCCAGCAGCCTATCAAGAATCTCACATGTAGATCAACACTCTTACCTCATCCTTAGAAGTGGATCCATTTCAAGATGGCAATCCAAAGTGTGAAGAAATAAATATCATTAATGATCAAGATCAAGACACCATCCATCTTTATCCAATAGTTGACCAAAGTCACATACCTCAAGAGTCTCATGATGATTCCATCATCCCCTTCCATTTCTTCCCAGAAGAAACTCTTACATTTCATATATCTTATCCATCTCCCAAGCAAGATCAAGATATCCTTTCTGGCATCTCTAAGCAACCTATTGAAAATCAAGAGAAAAGTATCCTTTGTACACCATCTAAAGATCCTTGTCAAGATCAGAGCATCCCATCATCTCCTTGTCATGCTCCTCCATATCCACCTCCAGAAAACATCATTCCTCTAAATCCCTTGCATAACAATAAATCCTCTCAAGCTTCAGTTGCTCCTATCAAAGTTGCTCATACTACTATTGATATAAAGATGAATTTAAAAGAGAAGAGCCTTGGCAATGCAACTCGCTCTAAAAATGTTGATATCCATTCCACACCTTATATCCCTCCATTCAAACGTAAGCATCAACCTTCTCCATCTTCCAAATCTATCCTTGGTCCTTATATTCCAAAGCTAAAACCATCAAACCTTCCATCTATATTGGGTCCTTATATCCCTCCATCCACTTACCCTATCCCCCATCAAGATCAACAAAGACATGCATTCTTGAACTCTCGTTATCAACCCATCCATATGAACCAGTCATATCAGCCCTATTCATCCATAATTCCCAAGTCTTTTGGAAGCAAACTGGATGTACAATGAAGAAATCAGAAATTAAAGAATCCACTTACATATGAAAATCACTATGTCCCATCTAATCGACATGTGACTACAACGAAAAAGGAAATATTCAAGAGACTGCAAAGGTCCACTGAGGAAAGGATAAAATCAAAGAAAATATGGGTTCCTAAATCCATCATGGAAGAATTACATTCTAAATCCAAGCAAAGAATAACATCAAATAAAATATGGGTTCCTAAATCCGTCATGGAAGAATTGCGTTCTAAATCATCCAAAAGCAATGGAAAATCAAAAGCTATGTGGATTCCAAAGTCTCTCTTAAAAGGCTTCAATAAAAAGGAAAAGTCAGAGTTGGCATCCAAGCTTCCAAAGTCTTCCACTTTATCTCCATCTAAACATCTCCCATCATCTAACTCTATTTTGGGTCCTCATGTCCCAGAATGCATTACCTTGAATTCTCCATCCATCTTGGGTCCTTGTATACCAAGATCCATATCCACTCATCCCTCAAAACCTCAAGCTATTCCATCCACTTTTCCTCCATCGAGCCACTACCCTTCAAGGGGTGTGTCAATGTTGATCTTATCACCATACCCTATAAAATATCCTGCATCTACCTCTTACCCATCCATCTCATATCCTTCCATTCTGCTTATCAATCCCTCATATAAATCATTGGCTACCATCTCCCTTATACTCCATATCATTTTTCTCTACCATCACCCTATCAACATCTTTGAGCATACTTTTAGCGAACTTGGCCTACCATAGCATATCTTTCCAAGGAGCACTGTCTAAAGAGAAAGAAGCTAAAGTTCCTCCATAAAATCAAAAGTACAAAAACTAAAAAAAGTACATTGGTGAAAACCTATTAAACAAGCACCTTGGTAGAAAAAGTAAAGATAAATCAATCCATCCTATGGTGAAAACCACTTCTTGTGGCACCTTGGATAAGTACCATGATGAAAACCTGGCAAACAGGAATCATGCAAAATTCCTCCTACTTGCACTCTTCACTTGGGGACAAGTTCCTTCCATCTCATCTTATCTATCATATCTTACATCCAGCAATCCAGTGAGCATCCATGTTCCTTCTGCTGATCTTGACGAGGTTGAGCCTATCCATGAATAGCTTGCATCTTGACATCCATTATCCTTTCCATCAACCTATTCACTTGCTCTCATCCATGACACCCTACCATGATCTTTCTTATCCCAAGCCTACACTTCCTATCTCTGAGCATCCATTGCACTAAACCTAGAACATCCACTCATGCTTCCATCACTCTTTATCTTGATAATGCTATCTTATCCTATCATATTGAATGACCCCTTGGTCTTGACCAAAATTTAAAAAAAAAGCTCTTATAAGTCTCTTGACATGTCCATTATTTTGGACCACATGCTTTTCATGACATCAGGTCATTATCCTACATGCTATCTAGCACTGCTCCCTGAGCCTACATTGCTATATTATTTTTTCCCTAGCTTGGCTAATCTTAAGGAGATTGTCTTTGAGGGTTGCATTCACCCTCTTCATCCATCATTGTCTATTCTCCTCATCTATCAGCTTTCTTATCCATCTGTAATGGCCTCTACCTTTCTAGACATTGGGGGCAAACCAATGTGATCTTGCTTGAGATTGGATAATCTCTGAAAAAATCTAAAAATTAGAAAAAGTCTTGAAAAAATGATCATCTTGGTGAAAACCTAGCAATATGTACCTTGAGGCATCAATCAAAAAAAGAAAAAAGAAAAAATGGAAAAATACAAAAAAAAGTTGAAAAAAAAAGTGCCTTGGTGAAAACCTAGTAAACAGGCACCATGGTAGCAAAAACATAATCTCTGCCAAGAAGGTGAAAACCTAGTAAACAAGCGCCTCTTGTACTCAGTGCTCCATCTATCAATGCTCTATCTTGGCATCAGTCCTTTGCTTCAGTTTGTACATAAGATTTCAGTCACTTTCATGACACTCTTGTTCTTCTAAGAACCCTTCTAGATTGAAACCAATCCAGAGTCATAACTTGGGGGAAATCAAATTGGATTTGTCCTCACAGTATGATTCAAGTTAGTTATTGTCATTTGCTACTAGGGGCATGGGTCCCCAAATTTGATCACATCTTTGGTTTACACCAGAGTCAGTAATCTTGTCATTTCTGAAGGACAACTCACTACTGACGCAAACATGTGTTTCTCAACACCACAATCAACAGTATTTCTTAACACTATCTTTGGACGCATCTATGTTTCTTAACACACATTGGATATTGCAAACGTAAATAATAGATCGATAGTAATCAAACACAAAGCACTCACAATCAGAACGGTGTTTCTCAACACCCCATACATATACACATCTGAAAACTTTGAAATTAGCTGAAGTATGTTGAGCTTCTATTCATATGCTATCTATTCTCATTGATTTCACTAATCTTTTCTTTGTCTACTACTTGTTGGTTTGGTTTCGATGATCCAACAATGTCAAATAATTAGGGTGTATGTGATAAGAGCTCCTGCATTAAGGGAAAAAAGCCTCACATCCCTTGATCCTCTTTATTTGTACGCCAAGGTGAGGTCGGAACTAACTCCTTGATTGTTATTTCTCTGTTTATTTATGCAAGATTGAACTCATGGTTACCTTGGCTTTGAATGCCTCAATACTGGTATACTCTTGCAACATCAACTGGAAACAATGTTTAGGTCATCTCGATTGTTATGCCTCGATGCTTACATTGGTTTCCCATATATTATCTAATGAAAGTCATATTCATATTATTATGGTCGGAGTGGCACCAGTAAGGATTGTATCGACTCTGGTGTTCCAAAAATGCTCAATGATGAAAATTTTCCAAGCTAAAGCTTAGTGACTACACCTTAGGTTGCATTCATGTTATTCTTGCATCTGCATCTGCATAGTGATGAAATCAACATAGTGACTTTATCTCTATCCAATGTGAAGGATCTGAGATTCTAATCGATCAATCTTCTCATCGTCAAGTGTTCATGACATCCCTTGCTAAATCAACTGTCCTAATTTTATTTTCAGGATCGAAATCAAAATCTAAATTTGACCACTTGCACAACCAATAGAAATCTCTCATGCTTTTCTTCTCAACAATCCATGTATCTTACTTTTGGTCAATCTTGGTCAACATGACCTCTCATCAAGTACAGATTGTGTCCTCACCACGTGGGACCTCTTTCTAATCAGATCAGTTTCTTCCTAAATTTTCTAATCAATCAAATTGCTTCTCATCACTGGGGCACCTAGCCATATTTTGATTTCGCTCCCGAGGGGGTAGGATGAGGACATCAACATTCTAGTGATCACATCCTCAATCAAAACCCCATCGCTTGGGGCATCTCAGCTTCATCGAATCAAATCAAGTTGAGATCATCTTAGATCAAAGGCAACCTAATCAATGGTCTTATATAGTGGTGAATACACTCGAAACTAGACAAGATCGGTCTTATATGGGATATTCATTATTTAAACTAGATGCATTGATCAAATTGGCTTCATCACTTCAAATCAAGTCAATTTGCTTACTAATCAAATCTCTTAACAATAATCAGTTTCATCACTTCAAATCAAACTAGTTATTTGTTCAAACCAATCAAAAAGGTTTAAGAGTTCCTCACAGATGTTCAATTTCATCGCTTCAAATCAAACTGAGTGTTTTGTTTTATATCTTTTGATCGATCTTCATCCAATCAAGCTCGAAGTCGGTCTTCTTCTTCAAAAGAATGGTTTCATCGCTTCAAATCAAACTATTCTAGGTCTTCTCGCTAACAAGTCTTTGAATCAATGCGCTGATCGCACATCAATTCAAAGAGGGGAAAATGTAATCACCTAAAAATGGTCACCTAAACCCTAGACCCCCAATCTCAACAATTAATCAAGAA
>MU225349.1:1296448-1313854 GCA_018584345.1 Thuja plicata
CCTAAAATCACATTACATTGGCAAATAAACTTTATACTATTATTTAATTGATATTATGACATATTAATTAAATAAAAATTACTAAATTGTCAATTAAATAAAAAAGGAATTAAATTAATTATAAAAATGTAAATGTGCATTCAAAATCAATTAATTTATTAAAAATGCATATGACATCATCAAATTCAGTTGACTGATTATCAAAATGGAAACAATCTAGTTTCACTCAGTTAACTGATTCTCTAATGTTTATCATTTTGGAAACATTTCAGTTAGCTGTAAACTGATTTTGGAAGTTTCCAAAATAACTGATCAGTCAGTTCAGTCAACTGACTCTCTCGACCAATTGAATCACTTGCACATGGATTGTTCTTCTTCAATCAAATCTGAGCCACTCTTTTTGTTCAATCTCGACCGTCGATTCGAGAGAGATTTATATAAAAGAGAAACTCTTTTCCCTCACAAAAGATCCTAATTTTATCTAATGTTATTATGCTGCATTTTCGTCTTAGCTATCTTTCATTCTTAGCATTTATTTAATATTTTTGTTTACTTTTATTCAAGCATGCAAACATAAATTTAGAGTACACTTTCAATTTGGGTTTAAAATTGGATATTAAACATTTCAATTTGGTGTTCTAAAAGTGAATCATAACTAGCTTGGATTAACGACAATCTACATTTGCATTTAGATTAATCAGTAGTTTACTCTCAGCATATAGCCTTTAAATCCTTCATTTAAGTTAGTGTGTAGTCACTGAGCTTGCAATGATCTGAGAGCAAGCTCACACTCCTACCTTCTAGAAGGCAACAGGTCGACACATGTAGGGTGAATGAATCCATATTCATTCTTGCATGCAACTGAAGTACAATGACCATGTTGAAGTGTACTGCTAAAGTAGAGGTCCACTTTTAGCATGCACAGTCACTGGCATTTTTCTCTCCTAGCTCATTGACAACGTGATTTAAATACCCATGGTTTTTCCTGAGTTGTTCCCATCTATTCTCTTCCTTTTCCATGTCATAATCCTCTATATTTTTGTTTATTGCCAGCAACGGCTATAGGAGAAGGGGCGGATGGAACCTTAGTGGAACCCAATAATTGAGCAATGTCCTACCTAGCATTACATACCACGGGGCTCTGTGAGTGACAAGTACTAAGTTCTATAGAGAATGAGGTTCTCTATTTTTTAAATCATGTGACAACCTTACCCACCTATGCTTACATGCAGTGACTGTAGCGTTAATATTTTGTGATGAGTGCTTTTCCCAGTCTACATATGATTTTTTTCTAACTAGATTGACCTTGATGGCCCTACTCGGGTTCATGGTGACTAAAATCCAGTCAATAAAATTTCACCTAGAATGCTATACTTTAGGTCTCATCATTAAGAGGGTCTCTATCTCACCATTCCTATATGGCAAAGCCTGATGCTCTATGCTTATAACATTCTGTATCCATGACATCACTGCCCTCAACTGAACATCTCCTATATACAAAAGTGAGTTCCAATCTTGGTCATTTGGTACAATGAGGTTATGTAGGTATAATTTGCATTAAAAAAATTTAATAGACATGGGGGCTGATTGGAATGCATCATAAAATTCATGTGGGGTGGAAACGGAAGGATTCAGCCCTTCTACAATCCTGGTTAATTTAAAATTAACAAACTATTCTCTAAGGAAAAGAGCATAGACTGGAGATGGTTACCTGCATGCCATGGCTTTAAGAATTAACTCAGTGATCTATTTAAATCTTCCTTCCAATATTGCTATCTGGTCTACTTTCTGTTTTAACTAATGTGCTTGCTCATAATAGTCCTCTGCAACTTTTCCTTTTCTAATTCCCATTGTACTTTTTCCCACAAAAATTGTTGATACAAATGCAACACTACAGCTAAGGGTGTGGACAAGTCTGGAGGTGGCATAGGTTCCTAGCGAAAGATATCAATCCATTCTGGTGCACAATGAGGTGCAGACCAAGGAACTTTTATGTCATTTTTGTGTGTGGAAGTGTTCTCTCCACACACAACAAGAGGCTTTACTAAATTTCCCTTGTGGAAAGATTCAGCTACTCTAACCAATGCATCCAACCCATCTTTACCATCCTACCTTAGTACATTTTCAATCACATCCTTACCGATCATGGGAGATTCATCAGAAGGCAAGCCTTCTGAATCATCCAAAATTTCTTGATCAACAGAATCCTCAGGAGTGTCCTAGTTAGAAGGTTCATCAGCAAATCCGTCTACCTCACTAGATTCTTCATTACTATCTATAAGGATGTAGTCAACAGCAGGGGTATCTTTTTCTTCAATATTCTCCTTATCAAATATAGTATCTGTAGACACCCAAAATTGACCAGGTGTCTTAGTATCATCAAAATATGCAAATCTCAGTAAATCTCAGCAAAATGCTTCAAAATGCTTCAAAATGGATCAAAATCAATTCAAATGGACATTTATCAATCAAAGTGGACAAAATCAATTCAAAATCAAAGGATTAATTAATAATGATATAAAATGATCAAATATCAGCCTAAAAGGGATCAATCAAAATTATATAATTGATTTTAATCAATTAATTGTATAGTTTTAAATCAAAAATCAAGTTGAACCTATTCCCCTACATGGATAATTTAATTAATTGAGTGAATTAAATAAATCCTAATATCTTTCAACATAAATTTGAGCAACCAATGAGAATTGAGAGTACAAAAGCACATGGATCACTCCTAACTTTGAATCTCAATCACTCATTTTCAAAATTGAATTTCAATCACTCAAATTTGTCCCTTTATCCCAACCTTTGAGACAAGCATTTAAATTTCCCCCCCATTTCAAACCATCTCAAAGCCTTTCACCTAATCAAGGCTTAAGCATGGTTAATTCACTCTATCCCCTACCCTTGGGAATTTACTATAAATATAAGCCATTTTCAAGCATAATTAATCCTAGAAAATTTGAATGCATAACATCATTACTATAGGCAATTTGAGAGCAATTGAGCAATATCTTGAGCATTTTAAGAGCAAAATGTGAGATTTGAGAGCATATCATGAGAATTTGAGTTACATTTTCATATTATCTTTGAGAGAATTGAGCTAGATTAGGCATTAGTTTATCAATTTCTCATTCTAGGATTTTCATTGATAGAGATTAAGGTTGAGAGCTCTATTAGCATACTAGTTAGAGAACCATGGAATGTTTAGTGATTTAATTGCAATTATTTAGTTTAATTTGCATTATTTTTCCATAGAATTATAGTTAAATAAATCAATTCCATGAAGGTGTATTAATTCACACACAAATGGCACCCATAGTGGGGCTTTAGGCCTCATTTCCATCATTTTTATAAAATTTTATGTGTTTTTACTTCACTTTCTTATCCATTTTGTAGAAAATAGGTGAAATGTCACGTATGAAGAATTTGATGACGTTTGTAAATAGTGAAGTGATGCTTAAAGATCTTACTCTATTTCTTTCTTAATGTCTTTCACCGCATATGAGATAAAGTGTGACACCTGCGAGCATAAAGCGTCACCTCTAACTCAGGAAATGATGTGTACAAGCTGCAAAATGACGTGTACAAGCTGTAAAATAACATGTACAATTTGTAAAATGATGCGTACAAGTTGTAAAGTGACGCGTACAAGCTGTTAAGTGACGTGTACAAGCTGTAAAGTGATGTGTACAAGCTGTAACCTAATGCATACAATCTGTAAAGTGATGTGTACAAGTTGTAAAGAGACCCATACACACTCTAAAGTGAAGCGTACACACAGTAAAATGATGCCTACAAGTTGTTAAATGACGCCTACATTTTTTTTTGTTTTATTGTTGTCAAATCATTAATTTCATTTTGCTAATTTTCTATCACTGTGTTTCCTGCAGATGAATAGACACCGAAAAGTGTAGACACCAGAGAAAAGGATCAAAACAACAAGCAAGGAGGTAAGAATTCAAAGCAAATACTTTAAACAACTCCACAGTACTTCAATTTTGGAAAATTTGGAAGTAGATTTGGAATCATATGATCATTATGTTAAAATTGTGAATGCTTACAAAAAAAAATTTCCATCTTTGAATTGGATTTATGCATTAAGTCCTTAAAGTGTTTTTTTTTTTGCAAATCTTGCTTAAAAGACTTAATTGCATTTCAATTTACTTTTTGGTTGGATCATTGTGTTTTTTTGTGTTGACTAACTTGCTGGTGGAGCTAGAGAGGGAACGATCGCCACTAGGTGAGTAGCAAAAAAAGTAAAATCCATCAAAAATGCGCCTAGCCTTTGCTAGCTTCGAAATAAGGTATTCTACTTAACAAGCTTGCATTAATCAAATTGTGGAATTTTTTTTGAATCTAGTATAATTAGGGACACCCTATTATTGTCCATTCAAACGAGACATTAGGTATATGCTCTCAACTTTTCAAAGTTGATCAAAAATCCAAAAGTGTCAAGTTTGGGTGGTAGAAGAAAGGGAGGATAATTGAACCACACACTTCATTTTTAAGAACCTCCTTGTCAAGGGGTTGAAAAAGAACAAAAATGTGCTTGAAGTGTTTGGAACGTGAAAGACAATAGGGATATGCTCTTCACTCTTTGAGTGAATCAAACTCCCAAACTTGTTGGACTAAGTTCATTTTCTTCTTTCCATATATGGTAGATCAATTAGAGATTTAGAGGGCCTGCCTCCCAAGAATTCCTTTATGAAAGCGGTGAGAGGGAATGACCCAAAGTGGGAGACAATCACTTTTGCTGTGGTACTATTCAACCCACTATAAATAAATGCATTCTTCCTTAATAGGAAGGTGACTAGATTGTGTGCAAGTCTCTTCACTTCCTCGAGTAGTCCTTCAGGATTGCGCAAAATCATACTTTTGTGCATGTGGGAAACCCGCAAGGGGGTAAAAGAACTTGGAAGGATTTAGAATGGAGGTGTTCATTAAAACCTGGTTAAAATAGTAAGCCTACCTTTTAGAGCCATTGTTAAAATCCATATTTGACTCTAGGAAGATTTTGGGGAAGATTTTCTTCTATTATACTTGTGAAGACAACTGAGAACATACACTTTTAGTGTTGTTTTAGGGACATGATGAAAATTTGATGTGTGTGTTGAGTTTGTATTTAATTTTCAAGCAAGAATCTTCTCTAACAGATCTGATCAAAAACCTTAAACTTTTAAAACCTAAAAAAATTGAAAATTCAACTTTGATCTGTTAAGTGCCGCGTATGAACAATTAAGTGACACCTACAGATAGTTTTGTGACGTCTGAAAAACTAAAATGATGTCTGACATCTGTTAAAATCTATGTAAGTCACTAGAAAGTGTTGCCTAGAAACATTTCAATAATGCCTATCAATAGGCAAATGCCGCATACTAACAACAGAGTGTCACGTACAAGAATTCCAGTCAATGCGTACTAGTGTTAAAGTCACACCTACACACTAGGAAGTGACACCCAGAAATAAAGAAGGGAAAACAGGGGGCATTTCCCAACAGTTTGGAACAATTTTGAAATCATATTTTGATACCCTTTTCAGAGTTATTCTTTGTCAGTGCAAAAAACATATCAAATTCTTCAAAAACATTTATAATGATGAATCTATTTAAGAAATACATCAATCTTATGGTGGAGAATAATTATCAAAATCAAGGTCAAAATCTCCATAGGACTTAATATGACGAAGTAACTGAAGATGACATATTGGAGGCATCCCAAGATCCCATATTTATGGAAACAATGTGCTTAATTTTGAAGAAGGATAAAGAAGCATATTTTTCTCAATTAGGAGCTACCCTTTCTCATAATGATGATATATCAACCTTGAGGAAGGATGAGGAAAAAAAAAAAAGGATACATTATCTAAACAACCATCATTAAGATTAATTTTCCCTTTTCTTTATGATGACGGGCCATCCATATCTTCATTTTCTTCACAAAACAAAACATATAAGTGCAACAAACCTATCTTGGATCAAGGGAAATTTCATGACCACCCTATTTGCAATCAAGATAATAAAAAGAATGAAGAGAAAGGTACCACTCTCAAGAAATATCTAATACACAAAACCCTTGTTAGGAATAGTCCCAAGAGATAATTGGGAGGGGGGGTGAATCAGTTATCTACAAGATTCTATTCTTTTTCTAATTAAGTACAAAATAACTCTAAACATACACTCAAAAATATATCACAGAATTGAACAACACAATTTTGGTAATGGGGAAAACCAAATTAGGTAAAAACCCCTGTGGGAATTAGTACCCACAAATAACTATACTAGTTTATAATGATCCTTGTTAGAAGATCTTGCAACCCTATTAGGAGTTGATCTTTACAATGTAATAAGTATAGAGACCTGGTCAAAGGTCAGACCCTATTAGGAGTCTTTTACAAATAACCCTGTTAGGGGTGAGGACACACTGTCCAAGAGCTCACTGCTCCAATGGTGAAGGTTGTAACCTTCTGTAAGGAAGATATACACTATATCTGAAAATGAACTATTTCTGTAGACCTATTGTCTTGATTAGTTCTAATGAATTGTAATTGTCTTCTGATTCTTCACATAGATCTTTAACTGATGAATGATGTAGTTTTACTGTCTAACTTTCTGCTCTGCTCTATCTTGTTTTTATTCCCTTCATTCACACTTTTGCAATCATAATTGAATTGAAATATGTATCTTCCCCAAGGATAAGGTCATGACAGCTGTAGTAAAACCTTTCAGTAACTTCCTTGTCAGCTTAACTAAGTACGTAATCAAAGTTAGGACCACGCAACTCAAAATGAATAGACGCATCACTTCAGATAGTCGAATCTACCAAATTAAGTCAAACATCATGCTTCTATTAGAACATGTTTAGCACCTTTTGATAATCATCATTAACTCATAACTAAACATGAATACAAACACGCATATCTCAAAGATAGGAATAACTCAAGAAACAATGTAAATACGTCGGCTCTTAACAGATAATCTCCAGAAACTGTAACTGCCAAAATAGATTAACATAACTCAACTGAAAATGCATATCTAAATCTCTGTGTATGAAAATTGCATCCAGAACATGTCTATAACATAGATGTAAATGCGCAAGGCTCCATAATATCTCTACTGATAATTGCATATAGGACACTGGTGTATATCATATGTTGTCATCAATGACAAACATACAATCAACTATTTGCATAGAAGCAAATCTCCAACAATCTCCCCCTTTGACATTGACGGCAAGGTATGATATGAAAAACATCATCAACCCAAAGCATACTCCTTTACAATCTTCTCAATATCCTCATCAAAAGCTCCTCTTAAATGTTGCATCTCTTCTTACTGTATTTTTCATTACTGTATACTCCCCCAGAGTATATGCTCCCCCTAACTATATACTCCCCCTTTGACATCAATGGAAAAGGGCACCAAAAAAAAATAAGCACAGGTACTACTCTAGAAGTAGAGTAGTCAATCACTCATCAGTCACCAAGGACTGATGCTCTTGCTACAAATTCTAATTAGACTCAGGAAAGGGAATTATTCTTAGCTTCTCCTTGAGATACTCAAAAGTATCTTTTGATAAAGGCTTTGTAAAAATGTCTGCTAACTATTCTTTAGTGCTCACATAATCCAACTTTACTTCTTTGTCTACAACTTTTTCTCTTAGAAAATGATATTTGATCTCAATGTGTTTTGTCTTTGCGTGCATCACAAGGTTTTTTGACATATTGATAGTGCTAGTGTAATCATAGTGAATAAAAATAGGATAATCAATCTGAATACCTAAGTCTTTAATCATCTATTTGATCCAAACCATTGTTGAACAATTCAATGCTGCTGTAACATACTCAGCTTTTGTTGTCGACTGAGAGATACAGTTCTTCTTCTTGCTTATCCAAGTAACCAACATGTCTCCAAGAAATACTACTCCTCCTGAGGTACTTTTCCTGTCATCAGCACAACCTGCCCAATCTGAATCTGTATACACATGAAGTTGTATATTCTCTGAGTTAGGATACCATAAACCACAGTCTATAGTCCCCTTTAAGTATCTAAATATTCTTTTTATTTCCATTAGGTGATTTTTCTTAGGTTCAGCTGCAAATCTTCCAACAATGCCAACTGCATTAGAAATATCTGGTCTAGATTGAGTAAGATATATGAGTTTTCCAATCATAGACTTGTATAATGTCTTGTCAATTGCTATGGAATCATCTTCTTTATAAAGCTTTCTTCCTGTTATCATGGGGGTGCTTACAGGTTTGTAATCTTCCATTTTGAAAGTCTTCAATATCTCCTTCACATACATAGACTAATTTATGAATATGCCTTTGTCTTTTTGTTTTAAATTCAATCCCAAAAAATATTTGATAGGTCCAATCATGCTCATTTCAAACTCACTTTGCATCTCTTTGGTGAATTCTGTACTAATCTTGTCATTACCTCCAAAGATAATTTCATCAACAAATATAGCAACAAGTAGTAGTCCGTCAGGTGTCTCTCTCATGAATAAGTTGCAATCTGTTGCTCCCTTTTTGAATCCAGTCTTTGTCAAGTAACCATAAAGTCTCTCATACCAAGTTCTTTGGGCCTATTTAAGTCAATAAAGGGCTTTCTTTAGTCTGCATACCATGTCTGGTTTGTCTAATAAACTAAATCCTTCAGGCTGCTCTATGTAAACTTCTTCCTTCAAGTCACTATTCAGAAAAGCTGACTTGACATCCATTTGATATACTTTAAAGTTCTTGAATGTTGCATAGGCCAAAAAGAACTTGATAGCTTCCAGTTTTCTCATAGAGGAAAATGTATCATTGTAGTCTTTTTCTTCTCTCTGCCCATATCCCTTACATACCAGTCTTTCTTTGTTTCTTACCACTATACCTTCTTCATTCATCTTATTTTTGAATATCCATTTTGATCCAATCACATTTTTGTCACAAGGTCTAGGGACCAGTTCCCATGTATCATTATTTATTATCTAATCTAATTCTTATTTCTTATATTTCTACCAATCTGAATCATTGGATGCATCTTCAACACTTAAAGGTTCAATTTGTGAAAGTAAACATACCTCTTCATCAACTGTTAAACCTTTTTCTTTAGATCTTGTCAAAACTCTACAGCTCTGATCTCCAATGATATCTTCCTTTGAATAGTATCTAGTTGTGAATTTTGGAACTTTAGGTGTGACATCTTCATCTGTAATATGTGATTCCTCTTTGCTTGTTTCAGGGTCATTGCATGATACATCAATACAATCAAACATTTGTTCAATAATTGTTTCTTTACTGCTAGGCCTGGGTTCATCTTCAATCATAGGTGCACACTCATAGTATCTTTCTTGAATCATGAACTTCTCATCAATATTCACATGTGTACTTTCAATTATCTTCTTCAATCTTAGGTTAAAACATCTATATACTTTTCTTTTGGTAGAGTAACCAAGGAAAATACCTTCATCGCTTCTGGCATCAAACTTACCAACACCATCATCTCTCTTGATGTAGCATTTGCTTCCAAATATTCTAAAGTATTTTACTATAGGCACATTACCAAACCAAAGTTCATATGGTGTTTTATCTTCATCTGGCCTTAGTTGTATTCTATTGATAGTATAGACTACTGTATTGACTGTGTCTCTCCAATAGGTGTGTGCAACTTTTTCTTTTATCATGATAGTGCACGCTATGTCAAGTATGATCCTATTTATTCTTTCTGCAATCCCATTCTATTGAGGGGTTCTAGGAGCACTCAGATGCCTTTTTATCCCATGTTCTTCACAATACTCATAAAACTGACCAAAGGTGAATTCTCCTCCTCTATCTGATCTTAGAAACTTTAGTTTTAATCCAGACTCATTTTAAAATTTAGCTTTGAATATTTTGAACTTCTCAAAAGATTCAGACTTATCCTTTAAGAACGCAACCCACGTCATCCTTGAAAAACCATCAACAAAAAAAATAAAATACCTTTTTCCATAGTATGATCTTTTTTGAGTAGGACCACATAAGTCTGTATGCACTAGATCCAATTTGTTTTCTGCTGAGTTTTTCTTTCTTTTGAATGAGCTCCTTATATGCTTTCCCATCACACATTCCCTGCACATAGTATCAACTGGTCTTGTAATACTAGGAAGTTCTCTTACTGCCTTTACATTGCTTATTTTTACTATGTTGTCAAAATTGATATGACAAAGTCTTTTGTGCCATAGCCAACTTTCATCTACTTTTGCAACAAAACAACTTACTTCTAAATTGAGCTAAAATATATTACCTTTAGTCTTAGAGCCTGATGCAATCATATCTCCTTATTTGTACTTAATGATGCACTTGTTGTCTTTGAATTCCAACTGATATCCTTTGTCAAGCAATTTTCCAACACTTAGTAGGTTATGATGTAAACCATCAACATAAAGAACATTATCTATCTTTTTATTTCCATCTAAGGTAATAAAACATCTACCTATGATAGGTTTGGGAGTGTTGTATCCAAATCTAACCATACCACCTTTGTACTTGTCCAAATGTACAAATATTTCTTTGTCTCCTGTCATGTGATGTGATCATCCGCTGTCAATGATCCAATCAATTCTGATCTCTGCTTTGGAAACTAATGCTAACTCTTGTGCTTTCTTTTCATCTTCATTGTCCATTTCTTCAAGAATTTTATCAATTTATTTAATTTCAATGAATCCAATTTCATCTTCTCCTGAGTCATCATCAGTTACACCATCTTTAGCATGATAGCATTCCTTAGTATATTTGGGCTTGTAATCTGATTTGAAATTCTTGACTCTTGTAGGACACTTGGATGCAAAATGTCTAACTTTGTTGCATGAAAAACATTTGAATGGTAGTTGTCCTTCATATTTTCCTTTTCCTTTCCTTTATTTATTGGCAATCATAGCAATGATTTCTTCTAGTTCTATATCCACTTCTTCTTTCTCATTATTACTAGAGATGCTCAATAATTTCTTACCATGGACTGAGGCTTTGAAAGTTGTTTCACTTTTAGGTTCTGTCTTCAATCTTGATATCTCAAATGCAGATATTTTGCTGATCAAAGTCTCTTTGTTGAAGTATTTTGAAAATTACATAGTCTCATCTAAGATATTGATCTTCCTCTCATAGTCTATTGTCAATGTAGTCATTAGTTTGTCCATTATGTCTTCCTCTAAAATTTCTCCACCATTGTTTCTGATTCCTAAAACTGCTTCATTTATCCTCTTATTGTAAGCTCTGATGTTTTCTTTAGGTAGCATCTCTAAGTTTTTATAATACTTTTTCCATGTCTTTCTCTGCGCATTCTTTTCTTGGATATCACCTTCAAACATATCTTCTAAATACTTCCATATGGTGTAGGCTTTGTCTATTTTCTTAATCTCATAGAATTCACTATCAGATAATGCACTTATAAGGGCTTCCTTGGAAATTGCATTAGCGTTGAATACATCCTTTTGTTTAGTAGTAGAATCATCTTTTTCAAGGTCTCTCAGAGAGGGAACAACAACTTCTTGTGTGGCTATTTCAAAAATGTCAAAACCAACACACTGTAGATGTGTTATCATTTTGTTCTTCCAGTCAAGATAATTCTCTCCATCAAACTTAGGGCTCTCTTTTCTGAAGTATGCCATCTTATCTACCTTAATCTGTTAAGTTTTCTCTCCAAGGCACTTGGCTCTAAAATCAATTGTTAGGAATAGTCCCAAGAGATAAATAAGAGGGGGGGGGGGGGGGGANGGGGGGGGGGGGTGAATCAGTTATCTACAAGATTCAATTCTTTTTCCAATTAAGTACAGAATAACTCTAAACATACACTCAATAAGATATCACAGAATTGAACAACACAAGTTTGGTAATGGGGAAAACCAAATTAGGTGAAAACCCTAGTGGGAATTAGTACCCACAAATAACTATACTAGTTTATAATGATCCTTGTTATAAGATCTTGCAACCATGTTAGGAGTTGATCTTTACAATGCAAGAAGTACAGAGACCTAGTCAAAGGTCAGACCTTGTTAGGGGTGAGGACACACTGTCCAAGAGCTCACTACTCAAATGGTGAAGGGTACAACCTTTTGTAAGGTAGATATACACTATATCTAAAAATGAACTGTTTATATAGACGTATTGTCTTGATCAATTCCAGTGAATTTTAATCTTCTTCTGATTCTTCACATAGATCTTTAACTGATGAATGATGTAGCTTTACTGTCTAACTTTCTGATTCACTTTGTCTTGTTCTTATTCCCTTCATTCACACTTTTGCAATCACAATTGAACTTCTATATGTATCTTCCCCAAGGATAAGGTCACAACGGCTCTAGGAAAACCTTTCAGTAACTTCCTTGTCGGCTTAACTAAGAACGCAATCAAAGTCAGGACCGCACAACTCAAAATGAATAGACGTGTTGCTTCACATAGTCGACCCTACCAAATTAACTCAAACATTACACTTTTGTTAGAACACATTTAGCGCCTTTGGATAATCATCATTAACTCATAACTAAACATGAATACAAACACGCATATCCCAAAGATAGGCGCAACTCAAGAAACAATGTAAATACGTCGGCTCTTAACAGATAATCTCTAGAAACTGTAACTACCAAAATAGATTAACATAACTCAATTGAAGCTGCATATCTGAATCTACGTGTATGAACATTGCATCCAGAACATGTCTATAACATAGATGTAAACTCACAAAACTCTAGAATATCTGTACTGATAATTGCATATAGGACACTGTTGTATATTATATGTTATTATTAATGGAAAACATACAATCAACTATTTTCATAGAAGAAAATCTCCCACACCCCTATCTACCAAGGTTTCTCCCCTGGCCTTTACTCCTTTCATCCTTCGTCCATCTCACAAAGCTTCACAACTATCCAAAATTCCTCCACCAAAGAGTGATCCTAATGATGATACTTTCCACGTTGACTATGTCTACCCTCAAGGGCTACCTCTAAAAGAAACTCAAGCTAATTTACATCTTGCTGCAAATTGTTTCCATGCTTCAAAGATCTTGGAACCCAAAGCTTCATGTGCTTCAATGCCTATTCAAAAATATTCTCCATCAATCTTCCAAACATTCCCCACGCATATCCAAGCATCTACCTTGTCCTTAGAAGTGGCTCCATGTCAAGAGGATAATCAAAAGAGAAAAGAAACAAGTATCAATAATGTTAGGAATAAGGTTTCTCAACCTTGTATATTTCCTTACATTTGATATTATTTGTTTTGTATTTAATTTTTTGCAAATAATTTATTTAAGTTTGATATCCGTTCTGTCATTTAGTTGAGTGGACATGTGTTTTCACTCCACTTGGAAGATGACAAGGATGATCAAACTTGGTCTAGGTGAATAGAGGTTATTTTTCAAATGTCGGCACTTTGGACAATGTGTAAGGTAATCATGACTAAAATGGTTATGATGGATTCCTATGACGGTCATTAATATTTGTAAGAGCTAATTGTGAAAGTTTGGATGATAGGTGAAGACATGCAAGACATGTGGCAACTGATTATGTTGAGTATTGTACACTCTTCTACAATGCGTGGGGTAAAAACCTAATATGGTTATCTTTGGTAGTTTCCCTAAAAGGGGAAGCGCATGATATAAGTATTTATGGGTTGGAAATTGCAGAGTGAAGTTAGCGTATTGTTGGAATTTTGTTATGCTGCCAGATTTGTCTTCAATTGTCAATTATCTCCTGAAAGAACTTGCATTGCAAGTGTATTGTAAATAGAAATAGTTTTGATTAATACATTGTGTAGGTTTTGGAGTGCTAGGGTTTTTTACCGAAAGGTTTTCCCTAGGGTAAATCATTGTGTCATTCTCATTTTTCTATGTATGCATGTTATTGTATTATCATTCTGTAATTGATAAGGGTTAAATCTGAATTTGCATGATCCTCTTCTTGAGATTTTAGCATAGGGATATGTTTTCCGCACACTTAGTTTCCTTTCAGTTGGTATCAGAGCCTGGCCATTTTTGGTTCTATTTGTTAGGGTACATGTTTTTTGAGCTAATCTCTAGTTCAATGGGAGTATTGTTGTAGAGTATTCATAACCTTACTATAGGAAGAGATGGTAGGTTCTTCATATAGTAGAATGGAGGTGGAAAAGTTCAGTGGCACAAACTTTGAGTTGTGGAAACTCAAGATGGAAGACATGCTTGTAGACCGTGATGTATGGGAGGTGATTGAAAATGATACCAAGCTAGTAAACATGCCTCAAGAAGATTGGGATCTCAAGGATAAAAAATCTAAGGGTCTCATTAGACTCTGTCTAGAAGATTCTGTTCTCCTAAATGTTCTCAAGGAGAAGATCGCAAACAAATTATGGACACAGCTTGGGTCTGTGTATCAAGCCAAGTCCTTGGTGAACAGATTGTTCCTGAGAAAGAAGTTGTATTCTCTAAGAATGGAGGAAGGAGGATCCGTTGGAGATCACTTGAACACATTTAACATGTTGATTGCATAGTTGACATCAACCGGTGTCAAGTTGGAGGAGGAGGTGTTGGTGTTATTTTTTGTCCAAATTGTGCCTTGTAATTTTCATAGGGTCTCCTGTCATTAATAGTGTCAAGGGCTTTGAAATTGGTATTCAAATTATTTTTATGCCTCTGCAAAGTGTGCTCAAACCCTCAACCTAATTGAAAATGGTCAAAAGTGACTAAAAAACCCTAAGTGCCTTGGCCGATTCTATTCTTGCGTTACTTTTTTTGTCACTTAAGTCATATTAAGTCATGTGTCTATGTTGAATGGGTTGCCTTTTACCAAAAGATTGTAACATCCTAACCGCTTTAATATTTCCTAAGTCTTTCCATGTAGGTCCCTTTTACGTCATCACCTTATGTATCGAGCAACTTAGAAAAGATCGGACGACGTGCTTATTCGCTTATATCCAAGATGCTCGACATCTAACCTATAAGCAAACAAGCGGAGGCGACGTGTGTCCTTTATGGTGCTAAAATTTTGTAAAGGCATTCTGTTAAATAGTGCACAAGTTTGAAAAGATCGAACAGACCGCTTATTCACTTAAAGGAAAAGTGCACGGAATCTAATGGGTAAGTGAATAAGCGGTGATGAAACCTATCCAGGGAAGTATGTGGGTCCAATTGCAGACGAGTAAGGTGTTAAAACCTGAAAAGATCTGATGGTCAGCTTATTTTCTTATGTCCAAGATTCTCTACATCTAATGAATAAGTGAATAAGCGGTGATGACATCTGGCAGTTGGTGGGCCCAGACACTCAAAGCTGGCGAAGGTTTAAAGTTTAGCTAAGTTGTTTCATATCTAATGGCTTTCTTAACCGCTTATATCCAAGATGCATGACATCTAACATATAAGAAAATAAGTGGAAGTGACATGTGTCCTTGGTTGATAGTGATTCCCAGGAAAATAAGATAGCCGTCAGATGTGAAGGATGATGCCCAAAATTGACGGTTCAAATTCAAAGTTGATCAAACAATTAATTATAGAATGTGTGACAACTCCAGCCAAATTCAATTCAAAAGAATGATTTGATTAAGGCCGTAGATTGATTAAGTCGATTGCAATATCAATGATTCATCAAAACCATTTGAGCAAAGATGGAATTGCGAAGAAAACCAGCTTCACGTCACTTCTGTGTAGAACGGGTAAGCTCACTGATTCACTAGCATTCCAATTGAGATAGAGTTTGCAGTTTAGAGAAGGTTTTAGAGCTCTTGTTTCAGAATCTGGTTCTAGTATTGATAGAAAACCCTTAGAGTGCCCCCTAGAGTTGAAATTTTGGGACAGGTCGATCACTAGAAACAGAATGTTAGGGAAGATTTATTGCAGCAATTACCATTGTCCTTAGGGGATGCCACACAAGCTAAGAAGGCAGTGCCACAACATCCTTGCTTCAAAATTGGGGAAGGATTATATGATTCAGGAAGGTGGGAAAGAGATGCTTTTACTAGTTTAGATGCCCTTACTCTATTTAGAGAAACTTATAGTCAGAGAAAGGCCCCCACCCCAGACTGTAATATTTGGGAACTAGATGTTGGAAAGTTAATAGCACCTAGTGTATTCATGGACACTGATTTGTTCATTCTAATAGCAAACACTTATGATAAGGTGGATAGAGTTGTTAGGGACACCTAGGGAAATATAATACTGACTGTATCAGCTGATGAAATTAGAAGGATTTTCAAGTTGACTGACCCCTCTCAGAGTATGGATGATATTGACCTCAAATATTTCAAAGAAATATACAATAACCAAAGGGATTATTACAGAGGTGAATTAGTGAAGGGGTATGCTAACAAAATAGGAAATTTGGTTGTAATAGAGCTAGGAACCCCCAAACCTTTCAAAGTGGATCTTTTCATTGGAAAGGCCAGGAAAATGTACAGTTCCCTGTGCAATGTTTTGGGGATAAATGAAGAGACAGTCATGCTATTCCAGATAATGTTGATGGTAGTTCAAATTCTGCATCCCCATTTATCGGTAGTGTTTGATTATGCATCCTATATTTCTTAGGAGATGCATGATGATTTGCCAGGAATCCAAGATGGTAATATACAAAATCCAATCGGTTGGTATTCCCTCATGATGTATATGTTCTTATTTAATAATACAGACTTCTTTGAAGAATAAAAGGAATTGGAGAGATTCCAAGGTGATGAAGAATTGCCTGTTCAGATGTGGAGTGCAGATTTGTCCTGGGATAGAAAGAATGCAAGTTATGTATATTTTGACAAAGTCTTTGCAACTAGACTCAAGTCACTGCTAGATAACTAGAATGCCAGGGTTCATAATGAGATGATGAAACTTTTGAGGCCTATGGAGTATGCCCCAGAGTTGAAAATTTCTCACAATTGGGGAGATTTGATACTGTACCCTTTTGCCACAGTGATTAGGGTTTATGGTTTTAGAGGTGTTCCTTATGTGTTACCCTACAGAGTCCCACTCAAGATTGGGATAGAAGAAATCATAAGAAAATTAGGTGGGCTGCAGGAGGAAGCCTTGACCAAAAAGATGAAGGGAAATATGTTTCCTACCCTCACTAGATCCCATCACTTTATCATAACAAAAGGAGGGTGGACACGGTTTGGCAAATACTTTGAACCCTATCATTTATCCACTTCCATAGCCAGGTGTGCAGATAATGAAGATTTTATCATGGGCATGTTTAGGAAGAGGACCAATTGTATAATGCTAAAGCATCAATTCTACTATCCAGAGGATATTATCTGTTGGAAATATTCAGGATTAACAGAGTTACTGAGAGGGGAGGGGTGAATTAGTAACACTTAGAACTTTAAAACATTTCTGCACATTTATATTCTTTAACCATTCATACATCTAATCTACTGCAACCATGAAAATGTAATCATTCATAACACATAACACAAAGATTGGTAACCCAGAA
>MU225349.1:1320809-1340579 GCA_018584345.1 Thuja plicata
GTCCATACTAGTCCCGAAGTGTAGCTTGGAACTTGGTAGCTGTGGTGACTCGGTAAATACATTGTCACTCGGTAACCTCTGGTGACTCGGTAGTAACTGTCTTCTCGGTTATCTTCAACTGATGACTTGGTGACTACTATCTGCTCGGTAACTGCTGTTTTTCTCATATGCTCGGTGACTGCCTTACTGCTCGGTTTAGGCTGTGGGCTGAGTGATGAGCTCGGTAAGCATTCAAAACTGAATAAGTGTTTTCACTAAGTGCATTCACTGATGCCAAATGTATCATTATTCCAACAATTATCAGGAACATTTTTGACTTAGGGGTTCAAGAAGTCAGGAAGGAAAAATGGATGGCATATAAGAAATCCTTGGACTTTGTCCAGAATTTTGACAAGACTTATGATCCTCTAAAGGATTTTTTCCCATGGTCTTATAAAGTTGATTCACTAATGAATATTTTTGAGGGAATAATGCAAACCCTAAATGAGAAGAGGCAGAAAGCAGTTGAGAGTGACTGAAAAAAGGCTCTTGCTATTTTCAATAAACTTCCACAGAGTAGAATGGTCCCACCCAGGAACTATGTAGTATACAAAAGAAGAGGATATACCACTATTACTCCCAGAGTTGATAAGCCCATTCAGCATAAGGGAAAGAGGCCAATAGACACTGATGTTCAAGAAGTACCCTCTCCAAAGAGGCAAAGGGTGGAGACAAAAGAACAAGGACGTGAATTATATTCTGCTTCCCAACCCCCTATGCAATATGATGACCAAACCATTGCTGAGAAATTGCTCAAGATGAGAGATGCTGGTGAAGTAGTTGTTACTATGCAAGAAATACAAGAAGGGATGCCAGAAGAACCTAAACATACATCATCTAACCTCATAGTGGCAGAATTTACTGGCAAGGAGTTAGATCCTATGACCAAGCAAGCTAGTGATGAATTCTTGTCTGATGACAATTTCATCAAAACTAGGGCTTTTATTCAGTTTCTATGGAGATGCCATATTGGTGAATACAATGATAAGTGCCAGAAAATGATAGAAGCTCAACCCAATTCTGCCAAGGAAGACATACAGAAAGCAGTCAAACAAGAATTGATATTGAAATTTGATAAGATTACTCCTGAAGAGGGTAGACACATGATCAATAGGCAAGGGGTTCTCATATTGCCACAATGGGATTTAGCCGATGTAGTGGTTTTTGATGCCATAAGGAAATAAGATAAACCCATAAGCCCTACTAGGACATCAATTGGTGCCTATTTTAGTGAAGATCATGCAACATTGGCAATCTGGTCACTAAAGAAAAGGGATAAGAGAATAATTAAAGAAGATGATGAGACTGAAAGCACGGGCGGCCTAATTGTGAAAAGGGTTGCAGATACCTCAGGAACTGAAGCAGCTAACCTTGTTTTATAGGTTTCCAATTTGAGCATGAAAGTGTCAGAGAGATAAAAGGAAGCATATGCTATTCTAAGTGAAAGATATGAGTTTGTGCTCAAAGCTTACAACGAAGAGAAGGTGAAATCCTTGATTAAGGATAATAAAATAGCAGAATTGGAAGGCAAGCAGAAGATTCAACTGGTGCCCCAGAGGCTAATTTCTTAGGAACCATATTAGCCTTCCTCCTCAAGTCTATTTATAACATATCCCCCATCCCCTGCACCTCTAAGTCCTACTACTCAGGAATCTATTGATACCAAGATAGCATAATTGGAAGCTGAGAAGAACAAGCTAATCAGTGAAAGGACAAGAATGGAAGAGGAGGGTAAGAGGGAATTAGAAGATTCCCAGGCCTACAAATAAGATAAATAATTGGTGAAGCAAAAGCACATAGATCAGATATTTTCAAATCTCAAAAGATGTGCTAGTGAAGTTAACCTTGCTAACCTCTACTCACTAGGAAAAAAGATCACAAGCATCACCAGCTGGCATGAGGATGAAAATAAGAAATGTGAGTTGATAGTAAATAAGTGGAAAGGGAAGGCATCCCATGTCAAATATTTCTACTCCCTCTCAAAAGAACAAAATAATATTGATTTTGTCTTGATAGGCACTCACAAGTGTCTCAAATTGATGATCAATTTAGACACCAAAAGGAACATGGTTATGAAGAAAATCATAACCCTAAGAGGAGAGTTTTCCAAGGATATTTATGATATGTATCCTAACATATTCAAAAAGGATGGGAGCATAAAGAATGAAGCCGTATGGATGAGGCAGTTAAATGAGGCATTGACTAGCATGACAAAGAGTATTGTTACATTGGCAAACACTGGCTGGTTTGTGCTAACCATTGACATTTTGAGTAAAGCCAAAGAATTTTTTGAATCTTGGGAAGTAGAATTAGAGAAGGATAATAGTGACTAGGAGGAGTTCAATAACCGCAAAGATGAATTCCTCAACCTCAAGTAGCCAAGTGATGAAGTGTACACTACTTGGGTCTGCAAGTATGGTGTAGTTACCCCAATAGCATGAAGCACTAAATATGAACGGGACAGCTAGCACCAAGGAGGTTAAGTTAATGGAGAAACTTAGATATTGGGACCTCTACACCAACAAGAGAACCAAATCAAGATAAAAAAGACCCAACTACCTTGGAGCAGTTTCAAGCATTCAAGCGGCCACAAGACAAATGATCACATGGCTTATAGAAAATATTGTTATCTCGTCAGCCAGAAGTTTTGTCTCTTCTTGAAATTGTATTTTGTCCTTTAGCCCAGTCATCCATAGCTTGTTGCATCCTTATTTTCCAAAAGGATTCCAAGATGACTATGGCTACCTATAAGTACCAAGTTGTAATATTGTTAGAAGGATGGTAAAATAAGACTACAAGGCAGATTACTACATTGGTCTAACCATTGGTTTTGAGTCTTCAAAATGTACTGTTATTGATTTCATATTAATAAAATACAATGGAATCTCCATTTTCATGTCAATGATGTCTCTTTGCATTTTCTATTAATTCTTGTATGATTCAATTTGTTAGGCATTTTGAGTATACTGGTTATAAGATAGTCATGTTCTTGTTTGTGGGTGGCTTTCAAGGAGAGTTTAAATCTTACAGATGGTTGCAGAGGGTTAGGGTTTATGCAAGGATTTGATACATTGGTGTAAGGATGAGAGGATGGTTTGTAAGGAATTCCATCTGGGGTTCATTTGTGTTTCTATTAATTATCTCAATATGTGTATGCTCTGTTATGACTCTATCACCCATGATTAGGCACTGGTCTATATGATGACAAGTGGTTGTTATCATCAACTCAAACATTAAAATCTTTACTTTCTGATATCAAGAACATATATGTGTAGCTGATTGTATTCAAAGGATACAATTCATCATAGTGATTCCTTGAAGAGTGAATCAATAGGTTAACCTTCCTAGGCCAATTGGCACAAAAAGAAGAAGGATTATAAATCCTTAATCCATTTTGAGATTCTTTGTGATTCAGTGAGTCTGTAATCAGGTACACCCACCTAGGTATGTGGAGCCCAAAGTGTAGAAGGAGTTTCATCCTTGTTAATTAGCCTTATTCATGTATGAATCTGCATTGGGAATAGAGGGTCAGGCACTCATTATTGTTTTAATTGATTCATACAAAAAAAAGAGCTAACAGGAGGATCAATGTATGACCCTAGTATGTTCCTTGCCGGATTCATGGGACCATCTTGTGATGGCCCTTGGGAGTACTATTTCCACTTTCCAAATGGATGATGTGGTTTCTTCATTTTTATCTGAGGAGATGCGAAGAAAGACCTCTGATTCAACCAAGGAAGCCCTTGCTATTCATGGTAGATCCAAAGATAGAGGAAAGAAAAATGACACGAAGTCTGAAAAGGGTATATCCAAATCCCGTGGGAAATATAAGACTCCTGGAAAGTCTAAGGAAACATGTTGGAACTGTGGTAATTTTGGGCACTTTCGTAAGGACTGCAAAGAACCAAAGAAGAAGAAGAAAATCCCAAATTCATATTCTAATAAATCTCAAGAAGAAGGTGATGCTTTTTTCACAGCCTTGGCCACCCATGCATCTGATTATGTGTGGCTAATTGACTTAGGTGATTTTTTTCATATGACCTCTCATCGAAGTTGTTTCTTAAAGCACAAGGAGTTCGATGGTGGGAAGGTGTACCTAGGTGATTATTCTTACCTAGAGATAGTTGGATGAGGAAGAGTCACTATCAAATTCCTTGATGGATGAGTAAAGGGGATCAACAGGGTAATGCACATCCTAGGTTTGGCACAAAACCTGTTATCTGTAAGTATGTTGAATGATGCAGGTGTGCAAGTTGTTTTTTTTAAGATGGATGCAAGATGATTAGAGGAGCTATGGTGCTTGTGAAAGGTACTAGGAGAGGTACCCTATTTTAGCTTGATGCTTGCACTTCACAGTTAAATAGTTCTTCTATCTCAAGGAAGAGAGTAGTAGTCACTTCATCTCCACCATCTGAACTAACAGTGAAGAAGTCTATGGTAATGGGTTTCGATAGTAGTGCAACAAGTATACCTAAGGGTGCTAACAATTTGGAAGGCAAACTTCCTCTAGACAAGACAATGTTATGGCATATGAGATTTGGCCACATTGGTAAGAAGGGTCTCAAAACCCTGAAAAATAAAAACCTTGTTGAGGGGATAAATGATTGTAATCTTGAGTTTGACTTCTATGAAAAATATGTTTATGGTAAGGAAAATCATGTTTAGTTTTACTCCAATTCTCACAAGTCTTCTAGTATTTTGGAACTTATCCATTCGGATGTGTTTGGTCCTGTTAAAGTTCCTTCACTCTCCAAATATGTATATTTTGTATCTTTTATAGATGATTACAATAGAAGGACATGGATTTATTTACTTAAAATCAAGACACAAGTTTTTAGTCAGTTCAAGGAATTTAAAGCTCTCATAGAGAATCAGACTGGTAAAAGAATTAAGTGTATGAGAACTGACAATGGTGGTGAGTTTTTTTCGACAGAGTTTGAATAGTTCTATAAAGAACTAGGGATCGAGAGGCATAAGACAACTCCTTATACCGCACAACAAAATGGAGTTGTAGAAAGAATGAACAGGACACTAATGGAGAAGGCTAGGAGTATGCTTAGTGGAGCTGGCCTCAAACAAAGGTTTTGGGCTGAAGCTATGGCCACTACTTTCTATCTAGTTAATATATCTCCTACATTAGCTCTTGTTGGTAAGACACCCATTGAGGTGCGGTCTGGTAAGAAGCCTTCAGTTAGACATCTTCATGTTTTTGGTTGTGAATCTTATGCACATGTGCCTAAGTAGAGAAGATCCACATTGGAAAACAAGGCCATAAAATGTATCTTCATCGGCTATAGTATTGGTGTGATAGGATACAAGCTTTGGGGTATTGTGATTGGTAAGATGTTGTATAATAGAAATGTTATTTCCAGATAGCTAACACTTTCTCCTATTGTGCTATAGCCAGATGAAAAAGAAATGAAAGAAGACGTTGTTCAGTTGCCTCCTACCCCTGAGAAGACTGAACAAAGAGACCATGATGGATCTGATGATGGGGAGAGATCTAGCAGCTCTGAAAATTTAGAAGAAGAGGTAGAACAACCTCAACCTCAGCCCTTGAGGAGATCCATGAGAGAAAGTAAGAAACCAGAGAGGTTTGGATTTTCTATGCTAGATTCTAGTTGTTCTTATGCCTTGATTACAAACACTGATAAGACTAGATATGTGAAAGAGGCTATAGGTATGGAAGATGCAAGTTCCTGGATTGAGTCCATAGATGATGAGATGGCTTCATTGGAGAAGAACAAAACTTGGGACCTAGTACCTTTTCATAAAGGACAGAAACCTGTTGGAAGCAAATGGGTGTTTAAGAAGAAATTCTGTGTAGATGGTAGTGTTGAGAGGTACAAGGCCAGATTGGTTGCAAAGGGGTATTCACAGGTGGAGGGAATTGATTATGGTGAAATATTCTCTCCTGTTACAAAGATTACATCCATTAGATTTATGTTATCCCTAGCAGATCGTATGATTTAGAGGTAGAACAGATGGATGTGAAGACAACTTTACTTCATGGTGATTTGGAGGAAGAGATCTATATGTCACAGCCTAAGAACTATATTCAAAAAAGTAAAGAGTCTTTGGTTTGTAGATTAAAGAAGTCGTTGTATGGTTTGAAACAATCTCCTAGGATGTGGTACCTTAAATTTGATGCCTTTGTGTTGTCAATTGGTTTTCTGAGATTGAAATTAGATCATTGTGTTTATTTCAAAGTTGACAATGATCGCCTTCTTATTATTGCATTATATGTTGTTGATTGGGAAGGGTATGGGTATGATTTCTGATTTGAAGTCTCAATTGTCAGCATAGTTTGAGATGAAAGATCTAGGTGTAGCCAGGCATATTTTGGGAATGGAAATCAGTAGAGATAGATCTAACATAAAAATTTGGTTGAGTCAGAGTAAGTATGTGAAGTCTGTTTTGGACAGGTTTAGCATGGCAAATTGCAGACCAATGTGTGTTCTTGTTTCCATGGGAACAAAGTTATCTATGGATGATTGTCCAAAATATCCTAGTGAGGTGGAGGACATGAGAAAAGTACCTTATGTGAGTGCAGTTGGAAGCCTTATGTATGCTATGGTCTTTACTAGACCAGACATTTCCCAAGCAGTGGGAGTCCTGAGTCGATTTATGGCTAAACCTAGATGGGTACATTGGGATGCAGTTAAGAGAGTGTTTAGATATTTGAAGGGTACATTAGAGTATTCCATATTCTATCATGGAAACTCTTCTGGAGCTCCACATTTAGTTTGTATTCATGGGTTTGTGGATTCAGATTGGGCAGGTGACATTGACAACAGGAGATCCACTAGTGCCTTTGTGTTCACTATGTTTGGTGGTTCCATCAGTTGGATGAGTAAGTGAAAACATGTGGTTGCTTTGTCCATAATAGAAGCAGAGTACATGGAATCTACTCATGCTTGTAAGGAAGCCATTTGGCTTAAGAGACTATATTTAGATGTTGGTGTTGATGCAGGACAGATTACACTTTTTTGTGACAGTCAGAGTGCTATTTTCCTTGCAAAGAATCCAACTTTCCATGCTAGAACCAAGCACATTGATGTGCAGTTTCACTTTGTGAGAGATATGGTAGAGTATGGAAAGGTAAGTTTGGAGAAGGTAGATACAGTAAAGAATGTTGCAAATGCATTGACAAAACCTATGGGCACAAATAAATCCAGATGGTGTTCAGAGTCTATGGGCCTCTTAGCCTATAGCAGTTAAATCCTGTTATTTCCTTTGGCTCTTACAAGGTGTTTGAAAAGTGGGAAAATGTTAGGAATAAGGTGTCTCAACCTTGTATATATCCTTACATTTGATATTAATTGTTTTGTATTTAATTGTTTGCAAATAATGTATTTAAGTTTGATATCTGTTCTGTCATTTAGTTGAGTGGACATGTTGTGTTTTCACTCCACTTGGAAGATGACAAGGATGATCAAACATGGTCTAGGTGAATAGAGGTTATTTTCCAAATGTTAGCACTTTGGACAATGTGTAAGGTAATCATGACTAAAATGGTTATGATAGATTCCTATCACGGTCATTAATATTTGTAAGATCTAATTGAGAAATATTCGATGATAGGTGAAGACATGCAATACATGTGGAAACTGATTATGTTGACTAATATACACTCTTCTGCAATGCGTGGGGTAAAACCCTAATACGGTTATCTTTGGAAGTTTCCCTAAAAAGGGAAGCAAATGATTTAAGTGTTTCTAGGTTTCAAATCGCAGAGTGAAGTTAGTGTATTGTTGGAATGTTGTTATGCTGTCAGATTTTTCTTCAAGTGTTGATTATCCCTTGAAAGAACTTGCCTTGCAAGTGTATTGTAAACAACAATAGTTTTGATTAATACATTGTGCAGGTTTTGGAGTGCTGGGGTTATTTAACGAAAGGTTTTCCCTAGGGTAAATCATTGTGTCATTCTCATTTTTCTATGTATGCATGTTATTGTATTATCATTATGTAATTGATAAGGGTTAAATATGAATTTGCACGATCCTCTTCTCGAGAGTTTAGCGTAGGGAACTATTTTCTACACACTTAGTTTTCTTTCAAATAAAGATCAAGATCAAGATGTTATACAATCCCCTCCCATATTTGATGAAGGTCCCTTATCCATAGAAGCTTGTGATGATCCCCTTGCACCCTTTCATGTCTTCCAAGCTGATATCCTTCCATTTTATGAATAAAGTGTCCTTCCAAGCTCTATACCTATTCCAATTCCCAAGAAAGATCAAGATATCCCTTCCATCATTTCCAATGAACATATTGGAAATCAAGAGAAAAGCATCCTCTCTACACCATCCAAAGATCCTTGTCAAGATCAAAATATCCCATCAAATCCTTGTCATATTCCTCCATATTCACCTCAAGAAACCATCATTCCTCCAAATCCCTTGCATGATAATAAATCCCTTCAAGATTCATTTATCCTATCAAAGTTTCTCGTATGAAATTTATTCATGAGCCTATTGGTATAAAGATAAATCTTAAAGATGAGAACCTCAACAATGCAGCTCATTCTAAAGACGTTGATATCCCTTTCACACCTTATCTCCCTCCATTAAAATGAAACCATATGCCTTCACCATCCTCCAAATAAATTTTGGGTTCCTATGTCTAAAAGCTAAATTCTTCATCCCTTCCATCCATATTAGCTCCCTATATTTCTCCATCAACCATTCCTACCATCCCTAGTTCTTCATTCACTTACCCTGCCATGTATCAAGACCAACGAAGGCATACATACTTGAAGAATTTCCAAACAACAATCCATATGAACCCTCCATATTCTTCCTATTCACCCACAATTCCTAAGTCTTTTGGAAGCAATTTGGATGTGCAACATAAAAATCAGAAATCCAAGAAACCACATGTCTATAAAAATAACCATGTCTCATCTATTCGACATGTGAATGAAAAGAAAAAAGAAATATCCAAAAGGCCACAATGTTCCACAAAGAAAAATGAAATATCCAAAAGACCGCAAAGGTACACCAAACAAAAAGAAAAACCAAAGAAAATGTGGGTTCCAAAATCCCTCATTGAAGAAATGCATTCAAAAGAATCACAAAAGAAAGAAAAATCAAAGACTATGGATTCCCAAGTCACTTTTGAAAGAATTGCAGACAAAAGAAAAATCAAACTTGACATTCAAGCTTCCAAAGGTTTCCATTCCATCTCCTTCCAAACATTTTCCACTTTGCAAGTCTAGTTTGGGTTCCTACATCCCAAAATCCACTATCTTAGCTACATCCTCACCTCCTTCATCCATTGTTCCTCCATAATTCGAACACCCTTCAAAGTGTGTGTCAAATTTGATCTTGCCAACATTTCCATCCACAACATACGTTCTTATCGTCACATTCATTATCCAACACATACTTTCCATCTTTCCATACCTGTTATCCAATCTATGGCATAAAACCTTCACCACCATCTATCCTTATCCTTCATATCTATCTTTTTTCATCACCTTATAAATATCTTTGAGCATCCTATCCATATTCATGGTTTATTATAGCATATCTTTTAGAAGAGCATTGTCCAAAGATCCAGATGTTGGGGAAATTTTGAAAAATACAAAAAAACAAAAAAACAAATATTTGAAAAAGAGAAAAGTGCCTTGGTGAAAACCTGGTAAACGGGCACCTTGGTAGCAAAAGTAAAGAGAAATAAATCTGTCTTATGGTGAAAACCACTTCTTGTGGTGCCTTGGACAAGTACCATGATGAAAACCTTAAAAATAGGCATCATGCATAATTCCTCCTCTTGCACTCTACACTTGGGGGAAAGTTTCATCCATGCTATCCTCCATCTTCCTATCATTTATCTCACTTGCATCCATATTCCCTCTTTTACCTTTGGTCTTGAAAAGGTTGAACACATCCATGAGCATCAAGTATCTTGACACCATTATCCTTTCCATCAGCTTATTCACTTGTTGCATCCATGCTACCCTATCATGATCTTGCTTCTCCCCAATCCACCTTCATTTTTCCTATGAAATCTTTCCATGATCCCAAATCATCCCCTCATAGCCTCCATCACCCCTTTATCCTGATCATGCTATCTTATCTACATCTTACCCAAATTGATCCATTGATCTTGATCGAAAATGAAGGACATAAAGTGCAAAATTTGTCATCAAAATCTTCTTGACACGTCCACTCTTTTGGGACTACCCACTTTCATGACATCAAGTCATTATCCTATATTCTATCTAGAACTACATCATTGGCTTTTATTTCTTATCCAAAAACATGTTTTTCATTGCTATATCCTTTTTCCTTAACTTGGGTAATCTTGAGGAGATGGTCCTACAGGTCACATTCACATTCTTCATCCATCAATAACCTTTCTATTTCTAATCCATTAGCTTGCAGATCCATCCTTCATGTCTTATACCTTTCTATACATTGGGGGAAAACCAATGTGATCTTGTTTGGGAGCTGGTATTTCTAAAAAATAAAAATAAAAATCATCAAAAAAAATAAAAATAATTAAAAAAATGCAAAAAAATTCAAAAAATTAAAAACATTCAAAAATCTCTAAAAATTAAAAAATCTCTAAAAAGTCAAAAAATCTCTAAAAATCCAAAAACATTAAAAAATCCAAAAATCCAAAAAATCTTGCATAACGTCTTTGAGTTGCATTGTTACAAACTCGGTTACAGTTGCCCGATATTTACACGGTCTCATTTCTCACTTGGGGGAAAACATCATGGATTTTGATACCAAATAGATTCAAAAGTGTTACATCTTGGTCACACGACAGAAGCAGATTTTCAGAATTCAAAGCAGAGCTATTTTGGAACCTTTGATGGATATCATTGTTCAAATCTAAACAATTTGATCCTACAACATGATCCTTGAGTTTCATTGACTTATTTTATCATGATTAAAATTTGACAACACCCTAAATGATCAGAAGGTTTAGAATTCTTTTTTAAAATCTTGATACATTGTGAAACACTTGAAATTGTTTATGCTTTTCATTGATCTTTTCAAGTCATGTTCTTTTTATCTAATCAATGATTTTTTGACTAGATTGACAATGGTGGAGACATTATGTTTTTCTTGACTTTTGTGTGACTCTTTTGAGGAAGATCCAGTAACTTATGTGAATTCATCTAACGACATGGTCATCAAAGAACCATCGAGCACTTTCATATAGGGAGGAGGGTTAACATTTGTTTGTTTACACAAAAGGATACCTTGGCTATTTAGATCTTCCATATCTTAATACCAAAATCCACTTGCAATATTGAATCCGTTGAAACCGGTGTTCATACTCCCATAATTGGTTATTCAACTAGTGAGAGTTGTACTAGTCTCCCAAAGGTTACCAAAAGCAATAAAAAGTGGTATTCATATCATCATGATGTGATCAGTGATGGTTTTACATGCTTTCCGGTCCCACAATGCTCAATGATTAAAATATATCTCTTTTGCAATTCTTTTACAAAAAAAAATCAATAACAATTAGTTGCATTGCATTGCATTTTCATGATAGATTAATTTAATTTTTATGGTATTTTCTTTTATCAAGGGGGCAGAAGTTAATCATTATTTCATCATCAAATTCCTAATCAATGTCCTCAAATGTATGATCCATCAAATTTATCAATGCTACATCATAGATATCATCAATATACATCTGTTCACCTAGGGGCAACCTCACCATCTAATCAAATAGGAGAAACCTAATTCTGTTTATTGTCTATACCTATATCTACACCTAATTCATCTCAAATGACTCTATCCATAAGCTTCCCACCATTAATCTTCCCATCAAATCTGATCCAATTGAATATCAATCATTCGAATAATCCAATTGATCATTTCAAGTCAATCATTTATCCTATCATCCATTTGCTCATCTTGAGCGCATCAAATTTCCTAACTCTGGATCTTGAGAGATAATTATCAGTTTATCCAATCAATCCATCAACCTATTTATCCTATCTGATTGACATTAATGCAACATCAAACAAGTGATTCTGACTGACATCACGTGGTATCTGATCATCATCACCTTATCTAAAACATCAACAATGTTTTCTCAATCATAGCTATTCTCATCATATTCTCTCATGACTGGGGCATTTTAAAAGTGATTTTATCAGGAAATGAATCTCAATTTCCCAAACTCAACCAAATCATCTACCATAATTTTGCTTCATTTCCCAAGGGGGCATCATATCCACATCAAAAGTTCAAATTAGGATTTTTCAACACATCTATATCAAATCTGGGGCATTGAAAATTCAAAATTTTATCAGTGGGGCATTCTGCATCAAATCAAATCAGTTGTGAATCAAGGTATCAAATGAGAGTTCAAAATCAGAGTTGTGAATCATAATTTCAAATCAGAGTTGTGAATCAAGTTTTTATCATCAAATTAGATCAGTGCATCAAATCAATCAGTGGTGAATCAGAGTTTCAAATCAGGTTTTCAGTATCAAAGCAGTTGTATCAATCAATCAATCAGTATCAAATCAGTGATCAGGACATGCAATTTTCTTTTAATCAATGCGCTTTGCACATCAATTCAAATAGGGGCATTTGTAGACACCCAAAATTGACCAGGTGTCTTAGTATCATCAAAATCTGCAAATCTCAGTAAATCTCAGCAAAATGCTTCAAAATGCTTCAAAATGGATCAAAATCAATTCAAATGGACATTTATCAATCAAAGTGGACAAAATAAATTCAAAATCAAAGGATTAATTAATAATGATATCAGATGATCAAATATCAGCCTAAAAGAGATCAATCAAAATTATATAATTGATTTTAATCAATTAATTGTATAGTTTTAAATCAAAAATAAAATTGAACCTATTCCCCTACATGGCTAATTTAATTAATTGATTGAATTAAATAAATCCTAATATCTTTCAATATGAATTTGAGCAACCAATGAGAATCGAGAACACAAAAGCACATGGATCACTCCTAACTTTGAATCTCAATCACTCATTTTCAAAATTGAATCTCAATCACTCAAATTTGGCCCTTTGTCCCAACCTTTGAGACAACCATTTAAATTGTCCTCCCATTTGAAACCATCTCAAATCCTTTCACCTAACCAAGGCTTAATCATGGTCAATTCACTCTACCCCCTACCCTTGGGAATTTACTATAAATACAAGCCATTTTCAAGCATAATTAATCCTACAAAATTAGAATGCATAGCATCATTACTATAGGCAATTTGAGAGAAATTGAGCAATATCTTGAGAATTTTGAGAGAAAATTGTGAGATTTGAGAGCATATCATGAGCATTTGAGTTACACTTTCATATTATCTTTGAGAGAGTTGAGCTAGATTAGGCATTAGTTTATCAATTTCTCATTCTAGGATTGTCATTGATAGAAATTAAGGCTGAGAGCTCTATTAGCATACTAGTTAGAGAACCATGGAATGTTTAGTGATTTAATTGCAATTCTTTAGTTTAATTTCAATTATTTTTCCATAGAATTGTAGTTAGATAAATAAATTTCATGAAGGTGTATTAATTCACACACAATATCATTCCTTACAACTTCTACTTCCACATTTTTCTTACCAAAAGCAAGATCAGTTTCTGCAAATTCTTGGCCGATTGGCTCAGAGGAGGGTTTTTCTATGGACTGTGAAGAGTCAATGTTGATAGGGAAGGGGTTTGGATAGGGCTTGGAGGATATTCTTTCTAGTGGCTTCCTCCTCTGTAGTTTCTATAGGAGGCTCCTCTGGGGCCTTTTCCTCAGCTATAGATAGGGTTTCATTAGCTCCACTACTTCCATTTCCACTGCTACGTCTTTACTCGTCAATTATCGCCTCCACCTCTAGGGTTTTTCCCTTACTTTCCCTAGGAGGTGACCTAGACTCTTCAGTAAGTGGAGTGTCAATATTAACAACAGTTTTACTTCCTTTGTTCTTTTTCCTACTGCCAGCAGGAATATCTACATTATAAGCTCTTTTCTTTGGTAGTTTAGGGTGTGAAGATGAGGCTTCAAGAACAATTCTTTGAATTACCTTGTGAACCCCTATTTCTGAACTTTCTCTTCTCCCTACACCCTGGCCTCTAGGGCCAACTACACTAGGTGCTATGTCATCCATTTGCAAAAATTATTCTCGTGTTCCCATCGATTGTTTATTTAATTCCCTTTCTACAAATTTTTTTATTAAACAGTAATGGGACACAACTTAATTCTTTCTTGACTGAACAAAACAAGCTTGCTTCTGTATAATATTGAATAAAAATTGGGTAATCTTACCGGCCTGTTATCATGTCAAAGAGTGCTCAAGATCTTGAAATCAAGATCGTGGAGGTACTTGTAACGGCCCTCGCAGGTGAAGTAATGGATGATGAATGTAGCTAGTTGCATGTAGTCCGTGGGAAATGAAATTCTTGAGGTTCCCTGCTTCTTATCAATGTCCAATTGGGGATCACCATGCAAGTTGAATTATGCCCTAGTAGAATATAAATCAATATCTTTTGACCATTTTTCTCTTTCCTGCGACAATCTCGTTACCTCTACAATGATATCTTATGTGAACTCAACCCTTAACCCTTTCACTACTGCAACCCCATTCTGTAAATTATTTAGAAACTGGAAAGAAATTTCTTCATCGAACTCATTAAGGCTTAGACAATAATCTAGCCAACCTCTCCCTCAAAATTTCTAACAGCTAGGTTCATCTCCCAGAAGGACTTTATGATCAGTAGGATCATGTCTCTAAAGGTCTCCACCCATTTCTACAGACAACAAGATGCTTGCAGAAGCGTGTTCAGAAGCTCAAGATAGATAATTTTGTAGACTCAAGGTGCAATTAAAAAAAAATGGTGGAGTATTGTACTATATATCACTTGCCTCAAGAAATCAAAACTATAAAGATGAATGATCTTTCATAACTCACTCGCGCGTGTTAAGGCCTGCCACCCAAAACACGTCGTGAATAGATCTTCATTAAACAAACTAGAGTTTTAATACATTTTTGTACTTTTTATTAATGATGATGCAATCACAGGATACCAGCTTGTTAAACACTTTATGACAGTCATTTTGAAAGGATTTGAAAAGACAAGGAGTAAATGCCAAAGATGTCGTATTTTGCATGAAAATCATCTTTTTGAAATTTTTTGAAAAATATAATATAAATAAACAATCCCCTCCCCCAACTAAGCTGGAGGTATGGGTCCCACCAGGCCACATATTGCAAGAGAAAAAATGAAATAAAAACACATAATCCTAATAAAAGTGAATAAAATAAAATATGTACGAAGGAATGTGGCACTAACCTGGAAAGTGTTGCAGGAAGAGCATTTTTAGATGAGACATGCACTGATGGAGTGAGACGATGGAATGAAAAAGATGGAAGAGAGAGAAGGTGAGATGAATTTTATTATGGAGAAAGTACTTTCCTGACGAAATTATTTATTGTGGGGTGATGCAAATGTTTCTTAAAGTGAAGAATGAATCTGAGCGACTGGCCCATATCCATTTGCTGCAATAGATATGGGACCATTGTCGAATTGGAATTGCTACAAGAACTCCTCATGGCTCTGAGGCTTGTGGTACAATTTGAGCCTTTGACCATTGAACAACAACTTAAAATGGATAGGATCAATAGTAGATAGCTGATCAGCACCATTAGAGAAAACAAGAACAATTTCATAAGGACCTAACTAGTGTGTTTGAAACTTACCAAGATTATTTGGTATCTGTAATTGTACAAGAGAGCCCAGTCACCTACAAAAAATTTCTTATCCTTGATAAATTTATCATGCCACTCCTTGTGTTATTGTTGAACCAATTCTGTGTTTGACAAAGCTGATTTCCTCCACTCATCGAGACTATTCAAATTGAGGATACACTCCTTCTGGGCTTCAGTAAGGTTGAGATTGAGTTCCAATTCAGTCCTTAATGTATTATGCTCAAATTCTATAGGCATCATAGCGGACTTACCATAGACTAGTTGGAATGGGGTGAATCTTGTAGCAGTCTTCCATGTAGTCCTATAGGCCCAAAGTGCTTCAGGAAGCTTGGCCACCCAATCCTTCTTATGAACAAAGACTATCTTGGTAAGGATGGTCTCCAGTTCCCTATTGGTGACTTCTACCTAGCCATTTTCTTGCAGATGGTAAGGAGATGACTTGCCATGGCAAATTTTATACTCCTCCATTAAAGTAGCTATGAGGTTAGAAGTGAATTGAGCTCCCTTGTCAGAGACTAATTCCCTAGGAACACCAAATCTTGTGAAAATGATCTCATATAAGAATTTAGCAACATTGGTATCCCTAGGATGCTTCATCGGCTTAGCTTCGGCCCACTTGGTAACATAATCGGTGCAGACCAAAGTATAAGACTTACCTTGAGAAGATGGTTAAATTGGTCCTAGAAAGTCAATGCCCCATTTATCAAAGGGTGTCAACACCACCTGAGGCTACAGGGGAATCTTATCAGTCTTAGTAGGTCTTCCCATTTGTTGGCACTGATCACACTTCTTGGCATACTAGGATGCATCCTTGTGTAGAGTCGGCCAATAGTAACCAGTGGTGAAAATTTTAAAATGTTGTCCTCTTGGCCGCAAAGTGGCCACCACATGGTTCATCATGATATGCTCAAAGGATGTCATAGGTTTCATCTTCTCATATGCATCAGTACATAATCTGATCTGGACCAGTGTAAATAATGATTGCTCTGTATAATTCCCTTATACTTAAGGATCAACTTTTTATAGTGACTTTGTAAAATAAAAATGACAACTATTATACTAAAAATAACATGCTGAACTCATTGAATTATCAACCAGGGACCTAAAATTAGAATGGCATCTACAAATTATATTCTCTAATCTATACTAGGCTTCATTAATATCTATGAAAATGGGAATGTTGAAAGAGATACTAAGGTAGGAAATGGAATGAGCAGCTTAATCTAAAGCTTTAAGAACATGCTATAATAGTAAATGTTAGAAACACTGAGAGGGGGGGTGAATCAGTGTTTGTCTATTAATTACTTTTCAACAACTTAAACATAAATCAAACATACTTAGATTGAAGCTTAACATAACAAATAATAACACATGATATGATTATGGGGAAACCTTGATCAGAGGAAAACCCCGGTGGGAATTAGTACCCACAAATATTGTACTAAGTATAATGAACTTGTGAGAGTTCCTTTGCCCTGTTAGAAGCATTCTTTACAATATGAGTACAATGACCTAGTTAAAGGTCTGACCCTATTAGGAGTCTTTTACAAAATCCTATTAAAGGTATATGGCTCACTACCTAGGCTCACTACCCAATAAGATGAAGGCTACAACCCTCTGAAAGATGATATGCACTATATCAAAATGAACTGTTGTGATGACACTATTGTCTGATCAGTTCCATGTATGCAGGAATTATCTTACTCTCTTAAAGAGCTATATCATATACTGACTTCATTATACTATCCCTTTGTATCTTCCTCTTGCATAATAATTGACACTTGTAACATTACATACTTATATGTTCATATCTGAATAGGCGTGACCCAAAACAAAACACTAGTCGGCCCTAAAACAAAATATACAATGCTTTCAAACAAGTCAGCTCAAGTGTGCTTACTAAAATGTTAATTATATCATTACAAACATATAAAAAAAGGTGCTTAGCCATTACATTACAAAATAATTCATGCTGATCAAAACAGTAGTCAGCTTCCATGCTCTGTCTTCTGGATTGCTGGTCTACTGATCTACTTGTATCTTTGTCATACAGTTGTTCCATACTATGCATGTTTGGATGTAGCATATACACATTTCATACAACTTATATATAAACATGCATAAGCTGAATTGATCTCTCACATGTGCCCTGATGTGCTGATCGCTGAGTATCTCTATCTGCCTAGTTTTCATACTTAGTCATTTTGTCTTTCATGACAGAAACTAAACATGACTTTGTTGCCATGATGACAACACAAAATGAGTCATGCATCCTCAGGAAGTCAACTTGACAACAATCTCCCCCTTTGTCATTTATGGCAACAAAGGAATGTGGCCAAGTTACTCAAAATGACTTAACACAAAATGTGACTTGTATATCATAACATCTTATTGATATATACATATACTTTTCTACATATACACATTCTATATTACTCCTCCTTTGACATTAATGACAAAGGTGCACAAAAAATAGTAAGTCTTCTTCATACTTAATCCATGTAAACTTCAGGGTATACAATTTGAAGAGATTGAATCTCTTTCTACCAAAATACTTTCATAGCATCAACTGTCTGAAGATGCACGCATGGGGCATATGTCAGTTTCTCCATTTTTATTAGATCCATGCAAGGAGATTGATCATATGTCACCATGGTGTCATCAATTTTTTTAATGTTCTCATTTAGGACTGCTAGAGATAGCGCAAGTGCATTTCTCAACTGGGTTTGTCTTGTTCTTATCTTGCTGATTTCCAATTTTGCCTTCTCAATTTTATCCAACTGTCCTTGATAGACATTATTGCATATGTTCATGTCTTGCATGGATGATTCAACTAATTTTATGATGCCATCCACCATTAACTCTGCCTCTTCTACCTTTTTGGTGTGCTCAAAGGTGAACTTCACTCTATCCATGCAGTTTGCTATGACTCTCTTGCCTTTAGCTATCAATTCTTTCAGCATAGATTGCCCAATATTTAAGGAGTTTAAGTCTAAGGTAAAGTTCTCGACCAGATCATTCAGTCTCTCCTTCTTATATTCATCTTCATCAATCTTAGTAGCTGAATCTACAAAGCTTATAAAGTGTGATTTGAATTTTGACAAAATGTTGTCCACATCTTCAACTGATTGCACTTTGGCTACTTTCTGATCAGCAGGCACTAAGTCATTAAAAATGTTTACTATTTCCAAAAAGTGAGGGTTCCTCATCACTTGTTTCTCTTTTGCCTTTTCCATATCAATAACATTGATCTTAATTAGGTCTTCTTCTCCCCATGCATCCAAACTTGCTGAATCAGGAGTTAACCTTGACAACAATGAGGTAGATGGTTGAGTGGATGGTGAGAATATAGTATTTTGACTTGTATCCATGCATTCAACCTTTACTGGTTTCTCTTTTATTGGTGTCTTGTCACCTTGAGTATCATCTTGAGTATCTTCATTTATGTCAATTTGATTATTGATGGGAACTTCATCTTGTTGTGCAGAGGTATCATCAGTGCACATTTCTTCAGTGCTTACAAATGCTTAATCAACTTTGTCCATATCTTTTTCAGATTCACTCATGGATATCTTGACATTGTCAACTACTATAGTGTCTTCTGATTCTTTATCTGTATCATAAGTTATTGTCACTATGGGTGCTAAGAACTGTGGACCTATCATAGGCGCAATCTAAATCACTGGTTTTGTAGCCTGTTTGGGAGGAGCTGGAGTAAATTTTGTTGTAGGAACCATTGGTGGATACGTGTGTCTATCCATAAACACTTGTGCAAATGCTTTTTCAGTCTCCTTACCTATCTGCTCATACTCTTTGTTCATAATTTTTAGGGTCCTTGTCTTAGTTCAGAGATGAGGCTTCACTAGATCCAACAATATAGCCTTCTCATCACATGAGCATACAGGAAGAAGAGTATCCAATGTTTCTTCTCTTATCCTCATGTCTTCCTCAATTGCATGTCTTTTCATGATCTCCAACAAGTTCCATAACTGATCCGGTATCACTGTCTTGAGTTCAAGA
>MU225349.1:1344029-1390599 GCA_018584345.1 Thuja plicata
TCAGAGGAAAACCCCGGTGGGAATTAGTACCCACAAATATTGTACTAAGTATAATGAAATTGTGAGAGTTCCTTTGCCCTGTTAGAAGCAGTCTTTACAATATGAGTACAATGACCTGGTTAAAGGTTTGACCCTATTAGGAGTCTTTAAAAAACCCTGTTAAAGGTATATGGCTCAATACCCAGGCTCACTACCCAATAAGATGAAGGCTACAACCTTCTGAAAGATGATATGCACTATATCAAAATGAACTGTTGTGATGACACTGTTGTTTGATCAATTTTGTGTATGCATGAATTCTCTTACTCTCTTAAAGAGCTATATCATATACTGACATCATTATACTATCCCTCTGTATCTTCCTCTTGCATAATAATTGATGCTTGTAACATTACTTTACATTACATACTTATATGTTCATATCCAAATAGGCGTGACCCAAAACAAAACACTAGTCGGCCCTAAAACAAAATATACAATGCTTTCGAACAAGTCAGCTCAAGTGTGTTTACTAAAATGTTAATTATATCATTACAAACATATAACCAAAGGTGCTTAGCCATTACATTATAAAATAATTCAAGCTGATCAAAATAGTAGTCGGCTTCCAGGCTCTGTCTTCTGGACTGCTGGTCTACTAATCTGCCTGTATCTTTGTCGTACAGTTGTTCCATACTATGCATGTCTAGATGTAGCATATACACATGTCATACAACTTATATCTGAATGCACATAAGCTGAATCAATCTCTCGCACGTGCACTAATGTGCTGATCGCTGAGTATCTCTGTCTGCCCGGTTTTCATACTTAGTGATTTTGTCTTTCATGACAGAAACTAAACATGACTTTTTTGCTGTGATAACAACACAAAATGAGTCATGCATCCTCAGGAAGTCAACTTTCCAATAGTAAACTATCTTACTTTCTTATGTTGCAGGAACAACCAACAGTTTTGTTACCAATGGCTACAAGAGCAACATAGTTCTAAATACTTCAAATGAACATAAGACTAATTCCTACTAAACTAAAAATAGAGTTCACCTCCCACGTGGGCCCCCACGGAAGAGTAAATGAAATGAAACTCAGAGATTAAAAACTGAAGATCTCATTTATTCATTTGCAAAGCATGGATACAACATGTAACAAGATTGTATTTATTCTACTACTAAATTAAAAAATGATTCTGCAAGAACTAACCAACTCGACTAACTCTCCCTAGTTACAATAGTCAACTTATTTAAAGGAACAATACAACTCTTCCCTAAATCTATGATCACTCCATCAATGAGGATCGTTATCAATACATAATGTCTCATAATAGAAATGATAGTTATCAACAATAAATCTTCCTAGAATATAGCACATGATGGCTCTAGATCCATGCGCGCTGCATGCAACATGAAAGTGTATTGACTTGGTCTTCTTGTGAAGACCTTGCAGCAGTCACACCTTAACTTTCTCGTGTTCTCCATTGACTGATTCAGCCTGAGGTCTATGGTAGGCACGACTAATCTTTGACTTCTTTAGCTCCACTATGCTGGACTTAAACCACTCCCACTAATTCTTGCAAAAGGATTAATACACACATACCACTTTTGACACACATATATCTTCATCACTAATATTAGAAGAAAGTGTTTAAGATTCAATTAATACTCTTGCGAGACATATGGCTTCAGGAAAGAAACTACCCACAAACATAGCATAGTAAAAAGGAACCATTCATTGAACATGCAACTTACTGAATCTTATCATTTCCATCCATGAGTTTTAAGAAAAATATATCATGTCCTTTTTATCATCTACTTCCCTAATTATGTCTTTACACATATGAAATATATATATATAAAACCATAAGTTTAAGTATCATTTTTGCAAGTAACTGCTGAAAAGAAAGTAAAAAACACTAGAAAAGATGGCCATTAGAGAGGCTCATCATTCCCCCCAACTATTCTATTGCTAGTCCCCAGCAATCATAAAGTTGTGAATCTGAGCTCGCAGTCTTAGGTCACTGGCACTTTTCTCCCCTAGCTTAGTGACAACGTGATTGAAATACCCATGGTTTTTCCTAAGTTTTTCCCATCTCTGCTCTTCCTTTTCCATGTCATAACCCTCTATATTTTTGTTTATTGCCAGCAATGGCTGCAGGAGAAGGGGTGGTTGGAACCTTAGTAGAACCCAATAATTGAGCAATGTCCTACCTAGAATTACATACTATGGGGCTCTACGAGTGGAACGTACCAAGTTTTATGGAGAATGAGGTTCTCTAATTTTTAAATCACGCGACATCCTTACCCACCTATGCTTACATGCAGTGACTACAACGTTAATATTTTGCGATGAGTGCTTTTCCCAGTCTACATATGCTTGTTCGCTAACCTGATTGACCTTGTTGGCCCCACTTGGGTTCATGGTGACTAAAATCCAGTCAAGAAAAGTTTTCCTAGAATGTTGTACTTCAGGTCTCATCATTAAGGGGGTCTCTATCTCACCATTCCTGTATGGAAAAGCCTGATGCTCTCTACTTATCTCATTTTGTATCCACGAAAACACTTTCCTCAACTTAACATCTCCTACATACAAAAGTGAGTTCCAATCCTGATCATTTGGTACAGTGAGGTTATGTAGGTATAATTTGCATAACAACTTTTTATAGACATGGGGGCTAACTGGAATGCATCATAAAATTCATGTGGGGTGGAAACAGAAGGATTCAACCCTTCTACAACCCTAGTTAATTTAAAATTAACAAACTATTCTCTGAGGAATAGAGCATAGACTGGAGATGGTGACCTACATGCCATGGATTCATGAATTAACTCAGTGATGTTTTTAACTCTTCCTTCCAATACTTCTATCTGTTCTACTTTCTATTTTAACTGATGTGCTTTCTCATCAATAGTCCTCAGCATCTTTTCCTTTTCTAATTCTCATTGTGATTTTTCCCACAAAAAATGTTGATACAAATGCAACCCTACAACTAAGGGTGTGGAGAAGTCTGGAGGTGGCATAGGTTCTTGGCGAAAGATATCAATCCATTCTGGTGCACAATGAGGTGCAGGCCAAGGAACTTTTATGTTATTTTTGTATGTGGAAGGGTTATCTCCACACATAACAAGAGGCTTTACTGAATTTCCCTTGTGTCAAGATTCAACTACTTTAACCAATGCATCCAACCCATCTTTACTATCCTAACCTAGTACATTGTCAATCACATCCTTACCGATTAGAGGAGATTCATCAAAAGGCGAGCCTTTTGAATCATCCAGAATTTCTTGATCAACAGAATCCTCAGGAGTGTCCTAGATAGTAGGGTCATCAGAAAATCCCTCTACCTCACTAGATTATTCATCACTATCTATAAGGATGTAGTCAAGAGAAGGGGTTTCTTTTTCTTCAATATTCTCCTGATCAAAAATAGTATCATTGCTTGCAACTTCTACTTCCAAATTCTTCTTACCAGAAATAATATCAGTTTCTACAAATTCTTGGCCTATTGGTTTGAAGGAGGGTTTTTCTATGGAGTACAAATAGTCAATGTTGATAGGTTGATTATGAGGGTCAACATTTTTATTGGTAGTGGTGGACAGTCTCAGGCTTCTCCTAGCTAGGGTTTGGATAGGGCTCAAAGGATTCTTTCATTTCTTCTTTCTAGTGGCTTCCTCCTCCGTAGTTGCTATAGGAGGCTCCTCTAGGGTCTTTTCCTCAACTGCAGGTAGGGTTTCATCAGCTCCACTACTTCCATTTCCACTCCTAGGCCTTTGCTCCTCAATTATGCCCTTTGCCTCTAAGGTTTTTCCCTTACTTTCCCTAGTAGGTGACCTAGAATCTTCAGCGGGTGGAGTATCAAGATTAACAACAGTTTTACTTCCTTTGTTCTTCTTCCTAATGGAAACAAGAATATCTACATTATAAGCCCTTTTCTTTGGTAGTTTAGGGTGTGAAGATGAGTCTTCAGGAAAAATTATTTGAATTACCTTGTGAACCCCTATTTCTAAACTTTCTCTTCTCCCTACACCCTGGCCTCTAGGGCCGACTACTCAAGGTGCTATGTCATCCATTTGAAAAAATTCTTCCCATTTTCCTATAGACTATCTTTTTAATTCCCTTTCTACAACAAATTTTATTAAACAGTGATGGGACACAACTTTATTCTTTCCTGACTGAACAAAAGAAGCTTGCTTCTGTATAATATTGAATAAAAAAATGGGTAATCTTACCGGCCTGTTATCATGTCGAAGAGCACTCAAGATCTTGAAATGCATCTTGTGGAGGTACTTGTAATGACCCTCATAGGTGAAGTACTGGATGATGAATGTAGCTGGTTGCAAGTAGTCCATGGGCAATAAAATTCTTGAGGTGCCCTGGTTCTTATCAATGTCCAACTGAGAATCACCATTTAAGGTGAATTGTGCCCTAGCATAATGTAAATCAATATCTTTCAACCATTTTTCTCCTTCCTACGACAATCTTGTTACCTCTTCAGCAATTTCTTCTGTGAACTCAACCCTTAACCCTTTCACTACTACAACCCCATTCTATAAAGTATTTAGAAAATGGAAAGCAATTTCTTCATCAAGCCCATTAAGGCTTAGATAATAATCTAGCCAACCTCTCCTCCAAAATTTCTCACAGCTAGGTGCGTCTCCCAGAAGTACTCTATGATCAGTAGGCTCATGCCTCTGAAGGTCTCCACCCATTGCTACAGACAACAAGATGCTTGCAGAAGCATGTTCAAAAGCTCAGGATAGAAAATTTTGCAGACTCAAGGTGCAATAAACAAAAAATGGTGGAGTACTGTACTGGATATCACTTGCATCAAGCAATTAAAACTATAAAGATGAATGATCTTTCATAACTCACTCACGCATGTTAAGGCTTGCCACCCTGAACACGTTGTGACTAGATCATCATTAATCAAACTAGAGTTTTAATAGCTTTCTATTCTTTTTATTAATGATGATGCAATCACAGGATGTTGTGTGTGTGAAATAGTACACCTATTACCCATGATACAACACTTCAATAGATCATTGTGTTAGTGAAAATAAAGTTAGTAAAGCATGCAAATCCACTAAAATTGATCTATTTTTTTCTAACTAGGAGTGTGAAAAACACCATAATAGCCCTCAGATTATGCCTTTTCCAGTGACATATACAACCTAGCATGAAAGATTCAATTAAAACTAAGAAAGAGATCTAATAAACATGCATTCTAGCTCCCAAAAATCAAGATTATAACAATGCATAAACATGGAAGCTAAAATGCACTATGAATCTATATTAATCCTAACAACATAACAATGCTTTTAAACTCTAAAATTAAGGGTATTACAACAATACATTCAAAAATTAAGGGCCATTTGAGGTCAAAAACTCATTCTATTTATAGAAGAAATGAGGAGAGAGAGGGGGAGAAGGTTCATTAATGGAGGTGTAAAACCCATTAATGAGGTGTAAGAGACATAAATGCCAAAGGCATTCATGAGGCATGGGCTTGAGGAATCACCATTAATAATGCACTAATGGGAGCATTTAAGAAGCATGGTGAGGGGTGTAAGTCCAAGCTTGAGAAGGTGGACTTAGAGGGAGTCAAGCTTGAGAAAGTTGACTTTCTCAAGTGGGTTGGGTTCCTAATCATAAATTTAGGAATGTGACATCATTAGGAAGTGGGTTAGGATAGGATTAAGATTAGGATTAGATTTAGCATGGGGGGAATAGGTTGGGATGGGTTTGAACCCAGGGTTAAGGTGGTTGAGATAGGTTAGGCTAGGGTTTAGGGGAATATTAATGAAATGAATTATATTAATTATATTCATTCAAAAATAGGAATATTAATTATTTAATCTTTTTATTGCTTTAGATAATTAATTAGGACTATAGCTAATTAATTAGATTAATTTAGGCTAGAAGATAGGATTTGCAAGTGTTTTTAGAATATAATAGGGATTTATTTAATTCCTTTTAAATTAATTACCTTAGCTAGGTATTGATTTGAATAAAATTGATTGGTTTTGATTGGCTAAGGTGATTAATAAAATTGAGTGATTAAATCACTTAGGAGATTAAATCTTATTTGAATGAATTATGTCAGCCGATTGAAGAGTTGTCTGGACACAATTGGGGGTATGATCACACTTAGGGAAAATAGGGTCTATAGTCAGAGTAGACCAAATTAGGGTGGTTACATTTGTCCCTCTTTGAATAGATGTGTGAGTAGTGCATTGATTCAAAGAAAGTTTTGATGTTGACTTCAGAAAGTTTGAGAATTTCGCTCATGATCAAACAAAATGCCTGATGAGATCAGTCTCGCACTTGATTGAACTAAAATGATAGAATTGATTTTGAACTTGATTGTCATCTCGAGGTCAATAAAACATCTTAAAGATACCAATTCTGAACTTGGTTTTCATCCAAAGGTTGATAATACTGATTCCAAACTTGGTTGTCATCCAAAAGTCAGTATGAAGCTGCTAAGAGATTTTAATAAGAATCTAAGAAAAGGTAGACATATGATATCCAGCTTGTGAGAATCGAAGCCTTCAATCCAACAGTGCCAAATTATTCAAGGAACCATCATACCTTTTTGTTTTTGATAATGAAGTCATTTTTAATGATGTTTCAAGCAAAAATTTGATTGATGATAGTGTGATCATGCCCCCTCGGGAATGAAATCGAAGGAAAGAAATAAAATCCCTCTATTAGAATGATGTATCACTTGCAGGAACTGGTAGAGGAATAAATCTTGAACAGAGTAGAAGAAGTGAAGAAATACGGTGTTTTTAAGATTAAACACATGTTTTACCAAGTTAATCACATTTAAAAGGTGAGTTCGATTTCGTTCCCGATAGATTAAAGATTTTGGGAATCATGGATTATGTAATGAACTGGGATTTTGAATGAATTAAAATTAGAAATGATTTTGAGCTCAAGTCGTTATGTTTTTCTTTCAAATGAATCATGCAATCTCTAAATGCATCTACATGCAGACTGTTGGGACTGTCACTCATTTGCAGTTAATGTAACATTTTTATCATCATTGGGCGCTTGTCAGAATGGATACTACCTAATAGTACAAAAATCACTAATACTCACTGATATTATAAAAGTATGAATACTATGTTGATTTTTATGTAATGTCGGAAATAGACTTAGGCATCAAGGCATAGAAGCCAGGATGACAAGTTAGTCATCTTTCTTTTACTATATCAGATTCTGTGTAAGGTAAAATATTGGACCTGCAATGACCTTGAAAATTCATATCCTTGGGTACATTATGATTTGTATACCTTAGTAAGAATCTGAGTTTAGAAAATAGACAAGAAAATTGTTTCAACCTTACCATAGTTTACACATAACAAAGATCAAGATATATGCGACTATCCAATTATGTTGGCAGCTCTTACCATAAACATCCAAGTTAGGTGAAATTTATAGGATCATTTGGAATAATCACCATATGCAGAAAACCAAGAAAATGTTATGCCCCCATCCCTGTGACTCTTTGTCTTTGCACAGACATCATGGAGTAACTCGGGAGACACAACAATCATCAATTGTGAATCATCAAATAAAATTCATAACTGCTTATATGCCCCCAGTTAAAACATCATCAGTGCATAAAAGAGTTATAATCAAACCAAGAGAAAACTGTGTTTAAGTAGTATTGAGAAATACTATTGATTCATCTTTCAAGCACTGTAGAGATTCATAAATTAAAATGTGGAATTTTAAGCAATATGCATTCCATGTCTGTGTATAACATTGTTCCTGTTTGCAATCCATTGTAGGTCTTAGGAACATTGTTTAGGTTAGTGAGATGTTTGTGTCATCCTTGTTTCATGAAAGTAATAGTTTGGTACAAGCACCGAGAAGCATCATGTCACAAGACAAACCATTCTATGACAACCTAGCAGACACAACCTAACATGCTAGCAAAGATGCCCCCAGTGTGAAATGACTTGATCCTAAGATAGAAATGTAGACAAATCCCAAGCAAGGATAGGATTTTCATAAGGAAACAAAATCAACTCTTGGCATAGGTGTAATCATGAAGGCATAGTATCAGCAATGTATTGATAGATAGGGCACAAAATACAATTGATGCCTGATTGCCAGGTTTTCACCACTCGGCAAGACCTTTCATTCTTGTTGCTACTAGGATGCATGTTTTACCAGGTTGTCATTAAGTCACTTTTCTCTTTTTCAATTTTTTTTCAATTTTTTCTTTTTTGAATGTTTTTGTAGTATCAAGGCACCTGTTTGCCAGTTTTTCACCAAGGATACCTTTCTTTAGGACTTTTTCCACTATTTTTGGATTTCTTCAAGATCAATTTTCTAATGTTTTTGGTATTTTCTAAATTTTCACTGTACAGGCTCTGCTAGCCAAACATCAAGAGTAGAACTGCTTCAAATGTAGAGTATTGATAGGATCTAGAAGAATATCTCCCATAGATGTAGCTAATTGATAAGCTCCAGTCCCAAAAGTAGCAGTGATAACATAAGGTCCCAGCCAATTAGGTTCAAACTTTCCCTTTTATTCTCTGTTAGGATGGTTCTTAGGATTCTCCTTTAGGACGAGATCCCCCACTTGAAATTGTCATGGTTTGACCTTTTTATTGTACCCCTTGGAAATTCATGTTTGGTACACCTTCAGATGATCGAAAGCCTATTGCCTACACTCATCAAGTAGGTCTAAAGAATTCACCCTATCAATGCAGTATTGTTCATCAATAACAAGACCTTGTAAAGATATATGTAAAGATGGGATTTCAACCTCAATAGGTAGTATTGTTTCAACGTCATAGACTAGGGCAAATGGTGTGGCTCCCATTGGTGTCCTGATGCTTGTTCTATAGGCCCATAATGCTAGATTTAGTTGCAAATGCTAGTTTCTTCCAGACTTACTCACAGTTCTATGTAGGATCTTTAGAATATTCTTATTAGATGCCTCAGCCTGTCCATTACCTTGAGGCTAATATATTGAGGAGCAATGTTAAGTAATGTGGAATTATTCGCAAAGGTCATCAATGTCTTGGTTTTTAAATTGGATCTCATTATCTGTCACAATTGAAGAGGGTATCCCATATCTACAGATAATGTAGTTCAAGATGAACATAGCCACCTGTTTGCCAGTGGCTTTGATTAGCGGCATAGCCTCAACCTACTTTGTGATATACACAGTGGCCGTAATGATGAACTTGTGTCCATTTGAAGAATTAGGATATATTTGTCCAACCAAGTCAAAGGCCCATTGCTGAAATGGACAATGTGTTATTGAAAGGTATAAGTTTCCTGGCAGGAGCATGGATGAGATTTCCATGTGTCTGGAATTTATGACATTCTTTAGAAAATTGAATAGCATCTTTTTCCATTGTAGGCCAGTAATAGTGTACTCTGAGTAGTTTATTTGTTAGTGAAAAGTTGTTTGAATGTGATCCACATACACCTTCATGGACTTCTTTTAATGCATGATCTGACTCTTTGAGTTCTAAACATCTAAGAAGCATACCATTGAGACCTCATCTATATAATTTATTAGTTATGAGAACATAATGTGATGTTATCCTAATCAAGGCTTGTTTCTCATTTCTCGATAGTGTGGATGGTACTTTGGTGACCGGGTCCACCAGCAGATGCAAGTTGTCACCGGGTACCGGGGTACCGGCCAACTTATCCTATGAAGGTTGTCCAAGGAAATGAGATTCCCTAGGCCTCCAATCACCTGAGAGTCAGGTCTCGATGGTGTGGGACTCAATTGGGAGATGTGACTATTTTTGAGGGGGATAGCTAGTTATCTTCAACTCGTTCTCTCTGGGGATTCAAGTAGGTGAGGTTTCTCCATGCATGTTTTCACTTAGCAAATAAACTAAAAAATATCCAGCGGGGTTAGAAATATTTCATCTATCTATAGTTATGCTAAATGTTCAAGACATCAACAATAACCTAACACACTATACTAAATACCGAAGAAGCATACAACCATCAGTTCATATTTCCTCAGTAGCAAGGGAAAGGGGGTTGTTAATCTACTTTAAGTGTTAGAGTAAAGGACATGAAGGACACAAAGCATAAAATACCATCAACCCAAAAGACAGAAATCCAACAACATCATTGCAAGAACTCTCCCTTCTTCATTAATATTTCTTCCAGCAATCACTAGTGTGTGGTACAATGGCAGCTCCAAGGGAGCATCTAACTACTGAAAGCTTAAAGACTAAGGAGCATTGAGCTCTGCAACTGAGAAATGAGAAACTACTTTTCTATTACTGTGGACTACAAAATCATCAATTTCATCAACCCTTGGAATGAGGTCAGACTTACTATTTATACATGCCTTTCTATCTAACCCTAACCCTAACTTATTTTATATTTTACAAATAAAATATATTATCTGATGGCTGGTACTACCTGCACCACACTACAAAAGACCTCGAGATGTGGAAGGTTTGACACATCAGAAGAATAAGACAAGAGAGATGGGGTGGAAGAATCAGCCTTGAGAAGAGAGACGAGAAGGAGAAGGAAGAAATCTGATCCCCTGGGGATCAAGGCTACATGCCTTATAAATGGGAGAGCAGCACCCTATCTCTAATGCATCAGGTGTAACATTAAAGCGACACCTTGGGAAGACCATCTATCAGAAAGCCTCTCGCTGATCCGATGTGCCTCGATGTAGCCATCTGCCTTTTGACACCTTTATTAATTACTTTGAAAGTGACCGGTCGGCCTTGGGGACTTGGACATGGATCACTGAAAGAATACAAAATGTATGATCCAAAACTCTGGGATCTGGGAACTTGTGTTCCGAAAGATTAAAGAATTCAAAACACTTAGGTTTTCTCTGGCCCCTAGAGAAACTTTATTGCTGCTTACTGTCATTGAAGGTCTAGAGGAGACGGGAGATTCCATCCTCATCAATATCCTTAAGGCTAGCCCACCGATACTTGGCCACCTTGTTCTGTTCCCCCAGGTCTGGAACATTTCCCTTAAATTCATTGGCCATCTTTGCCGCATCGTGGCCACTAAGCACCATGTGAGTTATTCATGTCATTTTAGCTCCATCTATTCCCTCTAGGGATTGATACCTAGACTCCATTAACTCAGAAAAATTCCCCAAAACATATTCCTCCAGCGTGCAGGTGTCAGTCCTAAATGGATTAGCTCCGGAGACCTTCGTAACAAAAGACTTGTATAAATTGAAAGCATATTGTACCACATTAACTTTATCCCATAGAGTCCCCACCAGTTGCTTGACTACCCCCAATGTGAGGTCAAGTGTGGAGTGTTGGGTCTTCACAAAATCAAATGACTCCTCTCCCAAAATTTTGGATTCGAAGACAACTTCCTCCCCAAGGCCAATGAGTTCCTCGAACTCAACTTTCCACGCCTTGTAATTCTCAATGTCCCCCTCCCATATGTTGATGATGGTCTCGGCCTAGTGTAAGATGTGGCGGGCCACGTATAGATCTAGGAGGGTGGACACCAGGAAACACCAGACGCTTCCCAACTGTAAGGTGACCCACTCATCAACCGCTTGGGCCTTCTTTTTTATCACCCGTAATGAGTCTATGTTTCTCTATGTTAGTAGCCAATCAGATGTAGAGGCCTCCAAAGGGATAACATTGATAGGTCAGGCCGGCTCAGTTAGCAACCCCATGAGGTTTGCATTTTTCTCCTTTTCTGCCTTGAGCTTTTGAGCCTCCTTCTCATAAAAAGCCTCTACTACTTTGGCTACTTATTTTAATAGGTCTACTTCACCCTATTTCCCTCTCTTCCCTAGTGATATCTTTGTGACATTATAATCTCCAGCTTTAGCTATTGCTTTTTCTGGGTTTGGGGAAGGTGTTGGTATTACTGCGACTGTTTCTCTACCCGGCTCAGTTCAAAGAGTGTGAACCGTCTGGGATTTCTTGGCCTTTGGTGGGTTCTGGGCCTGAGCCATCATCTCCACCAGGGAAAGATGGGCTTTGGGTGTTGATGGGGGGTCTTCCTCTTTCAAGTTTCTATTAACCACTGTGGTGGTAGGGGTGGCTTGGTGGCCAAAATGTGTTCCTGTGACTTCTCCCCAACATCTTTTTGTGCCCCTTCATTAGTGTGAGTCTCTCCCGGCTCCCTCCCTATGTCCTCTAATTCTCCGGGGACATTTTCTCTGGTGACACCTGTGTCTTCTTTCGCACCATTAGTGCCCTCAGTGATATCCGGGTCCTCATTGGTCACCCTGGGGTTTTCTTCTTCTTCCTGTTGCTATTCTTCCTCAGCCTCTATTGATGGAATACCTTCTTCTGCCGATGTATCCTTTGGTAGTGGGGGAGGCAATGGGCCAAGGTTTAACATTTGGGCCACAGTGATTACCTCCCCAAATGTTGCCTTTGGGAGTAACATTTGGAACATGGAAGTTGGGGTCACGGTTGTTCCCAAAGGTCCACTTTCCCTAGCCGATGTCAATTGTTCACTTTGTTTATGTTTCCCTGAAACTCCCATATCCTATATTTCTAGGACTTTAGAGGCTATCTCTTGCTCTATCCCTTTCTCTTCTTCCATTTGTTCCTCCTTCTCTTGCGTAGGCTCTTGTTCTGGAGCTTCTCCTTGCTCTAGGATTTTAGCCTTCGGTCGCTCAATGTCTCCCTGCAAATTCCCAAACTTGTCAATTCAAAAAACATCATCAAATTCATCTTGAGGGGGAGGATTTTCTAGGACATGAGTTTGTTTTGGTTCCCTCTTCGGCTCTGGGGAGTCGAAAGAAAGAATTTCCACTTGTGGATTCTATGGCATCCCCAGCTCTGGCTCTACCTTTGGCTTTGGGTTAAGCATTTTCTTTCTCCTGGTGACTAAAGGTGGCCCCGTATCCCTTAGGACCACCTACTCTTTTGGATCTACTCCCATTGCCTTGACCATTAGGGCTGCTAGTGAAGGGGAGGAAGGAGGACAGACTGGTCCGACCATGAGCACCAGAGTAGCCAGCTGTGTGATTAATCTCTCCCTCATCTCCTAGGAGGATACTATTGATTGCTTCAATTTTTCCTTTTATAGGGGTCTCCTGCACAGTTGGAATCTCCATTATTCTTTTTCCCCTATCTTCTCCTTATGCAGAAGTTTCGGCCCCGGGATTCAGCTTTGGTACCGACTAGGGAGCCCTACAGGTACTTATGGGGCATACTCTCTTGAAATATTTATGGTTACGCTTGACCACATTGTGAGTAAATTCCTCTATGGTGGGCCCCTCCTAGGCATTCTAGCATACCGGTGGTAGGGCCAACTTATCAATCCCCTTTGCTTTGTACTGGGGGTCTATTATGGAGTTGGCATCTAAGAAGTCATCTGGAAATCTCTGAAGCTTCAACCTTTCCATCATCCCCATTGTCATCTGGATGTAATTTTGGCTCTGGACTTTGACATTTTCCTAGCAATCTCCCTAGAAGTCCTCCATGTGGTATTGGTGGGTCTCTGATGCCCGAGGAAGTGCCAGCGCAATTTTTCCATGCGGATCGAAGTTCTTCCGCGCTAGATAGAATTCTGCCAAATTTAGGCTCTTAAGTTCACTATTTGCCTCCTTGGTAGTGGTCAGACTGCATGAATAATTCCCACAAGTGATTGGGAATAGGAAATTCATTACATTATTCAAGGCATATAAGGTATGCAGCTCCATCATCTACCTGTAATACTCTAATAAAATTATCTTGTTCCCACAATGCTTGGGCAACAAGTAAGGTTGCCCGGAGAAGCTAGTTACCCTTATGTATGTATGTTGCTAGAACTGTATGTAATAATGGCCATAACTTCTAACCAGATCCATTGCCTCTATAGAAAGGTGGTATCCTACATCTAGGGTGGGTGTGAGCAGGTTTTAGTAGATAAAAGCATTGTTTACTGGCAGAAACTGGAGAAACTAGCCTCCCATTGAATCTGTGGGAAATAGTCCCAGGGAGCCTTCTGACTTGGGCTGATCCTAAGTACACCTGATGTGAGTAACCTATCGGTGTGGGGTCCTTGTTGCACTAGGGCCCAGAGAACATAAGAAGTCATATAAAACTTATGCTTTTGGGCCACCTGAAGGAACTGAGAATCCACATGGTTTGAAATAATGTCAGCCCAATCGAAGTATTCCTCGCCGGTGGTGATGCCAAGCAAGAAGAAGTACATCCACCCTATGAATTCCTAGGAATGTGGTTTCCCAAAGACTCGGGATAGTGCTATCATCCCCATTTGGATGCTTTCTTTAAACTCAGACCCAGGGATCTCTAGCTTCATCTTCTTGGGATCCCTCTTGGGAGTCTTTAGCCAATGGTTATTCATGTATTTCTAAGCTGCGACCTCCAACTACTAAAATTGAGCTAAGGCATCAGCTCTGGTAATGATAGTGGGGTTGTCAAACTGAGGGATCCCCAACCCAACCTGAAAAGTTGTAGCATCGAGAGACACCATGGGGGTGGGATATCTAGTTGGTTCCGGGGCTACGAGCATGATGGCCCAGATGGAAGAGTTGTAATGCGCTGCAAGTGTAAGAATAAATTCTAGGGTCTGCACCAAGCATGGGAGGTAGGCGGCCTTAAGGATCCTAGAGTCTCTGACACTAATGGCCAATGGGTCTCCAAACTGTCGCTAAATGTACATTATTTTCACCAAGGCCTGCATCTCAGGCCATGTTCCGACACTGGTGTCGATAATTAATTGAACTTTGGAATCAATCTTTGATCCCATGACAAAACTATCCTTCACATACTCTATGCTAAGGGGAAATCTTTCCAACGCCCTCTCCATTTTAGATTTGACGAATTCCCTAGTGATCATCGTGGAAGGAAGTTCCAGACTCCCGAGCGGTGAAGATGCAGAAACCTCAGACATGATGAAAGTATGTTGCTTTGAAAAACCTGCAGGGCAAGATGACCATCAGAATTCATAGATAAATAATACTCTAGGATCCGTAGATCTTACCACCGCGGCGTTTGTTTTCCTAAAAAGCTAGTTTAGGTCAAAAATCCTGAAAAGTATATATATATAATGCAAAACTGAGGATCACCCAATATCCGGGGGTTTCAACATACTTTAGCAAAAGTAAGGTGTGGGCTGCTAAAGACAAAGACCTAGGGTCTAGAAAACTAACCATTGGAAGGTGTGCACGAAAAGTGAACTATTAGGCCCACGTGGACGTCACACAGCTATGCAATAAATGGAAGCTATGGCGAAGGTGGTGCCAACTGTCTAAATGCGTGTAAAGTGGAAACCACCTAGACAATTTTAAATTCATTTATAGGACATAAATGAAGCATAGGTTGGTTTATGGAGGAGAGAGAAAATTGCCTGGTTGAAACCAGCTGAGAGCCAAGTTTCAACCAAGTGGTATTTTGTCTGGAATAAGCTCGTAGACTTGAAATGGGAAACAAAAGGGCACAATGAGCTCGACACATGACCAAAAAAATATACACAAGATATGCAACTAACTACAACAGGGCCAAAATATATATACACGCAAAACTGGAAGGATATACACTAAAAAATGCCAAATTTGCAGCAGAGCTGAAATGGAATGACTACCCTAAATAAAAATGCACAAAAATGTACAAAACCTACATTATCTACATTATCCTACACTACATAGAGGGCGTACAACCCTCTGGCAGAGTCGACCCACCAATGAGAAGTGAACCAGACAACCAAAATCAAAAATAGAATGAGGAAACAAGACGAGAAACGTAAACAAACACCAACAAAACACAACGAAAAAAAAAACAAGAGCACGAAGGAGGGAAACCAGACACCAACCTAAAAATTGGAGAGAGGAAAGGGATGAAAAGGCAACATGAATGCTCTGCAATAGCTTCTACCTCCAAAGGATCACCACTTTAACACCGAAAACCACTTGCAATTGTTCAGAATAGCTCAGAATAGTTCGTACTTAACTCTGCTAAAATCGCTATGAAATCGCTTAAATTTCCTAAGTGTTTTAATTGTGGTAATTGTGAAAGGACAGGTGATTTCTATTTATACCCACAGTGAAAACAAGTTACCCTTCCTTCTACAAACTCTAGAATAGGCAGACCTCTAGACTCCTGGCTCAGGGATTCCATCCGACCATACCCTCTTACGAAAAGAAGACATCATGGCAGAGAATCCCGGAGTTCAAAATCTAGATCCTGGACAAGGAACGACCAACTCTGGGACTGGGAGTTGGAGACACGAGGGACAAAAACAAGAAGCAAAACCAACACCATGGGAGAGAAAACCCGGAGAAGGAAAACAAAGAAACAAAGGAAAAAGATAGGGAAAAAACCAAAAGCAGAAAACAAAAAAAAAGGGGGGAACCCAACATTTTGCACACAAAATGTAGGGACGGGGATGCAGGGCATAACAGATAGATCATTGGGAAGAGTTTGGTTAGTTAGGTAAGCAATGATATTAGTATACCGAGATTGGTCTAGGGTGTTCAAAGCATAGATTACTTGATATTTAAGGGTATCAAAGGCTGGATAGGATAATTATTCCACCAAGAAGTCATAGAGGAATTGATGTTCCTCTAGTTGTAACATGGACTCCAATGTAGCCATAGAATCTGCAGATTTGTTCTCTGTTCTGGGTATTTGTTGGAATGTGATAAAGACAAAGTACTTCTTTAAGTCATCAACCAGTTTCTTGTAGGGTGTCAACTTTTTATATTTTGTCTGATAATCTCTAGTGACTTGATTGATAATGAGCTGGGAGTCACCATACACATGTAACTCTACAATCTTCCACTCCATAGAAAGTTTAAGACCATTTACCAATGCTTCATATTCAGAAATGTTGTTTGTGCATGGAAACATTAATTTATAGGACTTGGGTATTTTGTAGCCTTGAGGAGTTATGAACAAAACTCCTACTCCAGAGCCTTGTTGCGTGAAAGAACCATCAAAGTACATCTTCCATGGATACTTAGTTAGATGCATAATGGTCTCATCAAGGAATTCAATCCTTAATGGTTCATCATCTTGGAGTGGTGAATCAGCTAGTTGATCTGCGAGGACTTGTCCTTTAATAGTCCTCTTGTCTACATATAAAATGTCAAATTCGCTCAAAACAAGGACCCACTTTGCCAGATGTCCTTTTAATGTTGTTTTATTTAGGAGATACTTCAAAGGATCTATCTTTGCAATGAGCCTTACTGTATTTGATTGCATGTAATGTCTCAATTTTTATGATGCAAAGACAACTGCTAAGCATGCTTTCTCAATGTTATAATTGAGTTCATAGGAGACTAGTTTTCTACTGATGTAGTAGATTTCTTTTTCTTTCTTAGTTTCATCCTCTTGTGCTAGCAATACTCCTAGTGATGTGGTTGTAGTTGAATTATACATGAGTAATGGTTTTCCATGGATGGGTGCCATAAGAATAGGAGGAGTAGCTAGGTACTCTTTCAATTCTATGAAATTGGCTTCACAATGTTCATCCCATTTGAGGGTGATCCCTTTTTGTAACAATTTAATAAAGGGTTATGCTCTGTCGGCAAGTTGTGACATGAACTTCCTAATTGATTGGAGTCTCCCTTGTAACATTCTCATTTGACTAATATTGTGTGGAGGAGTCATTTCTAGTATAGCTTTGAATTTTGCAGGGTCGACCTAAATTCCTTTAGCTAAGACAATAAACCCTAAAAGGTTTTCTGATTGGACCCCAAAGGCACATTTCTTTGGATTGAACCTGAGTTGAAATTTCTCCATATGATCCAATATCTTTCTTAAGTCAGCAATATGAGTATTCCATTCTTTTGATTTAGCTAAGGTGTTATCCATGTAATCCTCCATGTTCTTATGCAGCATATCATGGAATATAGTGGTCATTTCTCATTGATATGTAGCACCTGCATTCTTTAACCCAAATAGCATAACATTCCAACAAAAGGTTCCCTATGCACATGTAAATTTGGTCTTCTCTTGATCTTCAGGAGAAATTTTAATCTAATTATAGCCTGAGAAACCATCCATTAATGAATACATTTGGTAGCCTTCTGTGAGGTCGATGATCATATCAATATTAGGCAGTGGGAATTTATCCTTAGGACATGCCTTGTTTAAGTCTCTAAAGTCTGTACAGATCGTAAAAGATTTATAGGATTTAGACACTAGGACCACATTGGAGATCCATCCTACGTAAGTGACTACTCGGATGAATCTAGCTTTCAATCACTTCTCCAGCTCCACTTTCACTAGTAATGCAACATGAGGATGCATCTTTCTTAGTTTATGTTTCACGGGTTTGCTCCTGGGAGCTATAGATAGATGGTGTATTATCAATTCAGGATCTAGTCTAGGCATATCTGTATAAGACCATGTAAAGTTGATCTTTTTCTCTTTTAGGAATTTGGTGAACTATGTCTTCTCCTCTTCTGAAAAAGATTGTGTTAGGTGAACTATTTGAGGATCTTCAGTTGTTCCCAAGTTAACTGGTTGCATTGGTTCTATTAGAACTAAAGACCTTTCTTGAAAGTGCTCAGGGAGGATATCAAGAATCTCATCCTTTGGCACCTTTGAGAGGTTTTCACCATTAGATAGGTCTTATGCTTTTACTATTTTATAATCTGACACTACCACAATGTGGTTTTCACTGTCAGTTCTTTTTTTCTTTTTCTTTTTCAAATTTTGACTGAGAAACTTGATATCCTCATGTGACATGTTTACGCTCCTTGCATTGGTGGAAGAAGGGTAAGGTTCACAAGCATTTAGATAGCAAGCCAAAGTATAGTCATTAGGGAAGTCTAGGATAGGAGTAGGATCTGTATTAGTCTAATCAATTAGGTCTAGGTTTATTAAAGACAAGGAGTCAGACTTTAGAAAGGACAGCATCGCGTCAGTGTCAAGACTATTAACTGACATGACATGTTATGCTAAGTTAATCTCTTTGATTTTTAGATCAATAAGAGTTAGATCATCATTAAAAGGGTCATTGTTAGTTATATGTAGACCAAAATCTAGTGACTCATCAGTGGAACTTTCATCTTCATCTCTCCGTAATAGGAGGCTTCTTGCTTGTTGCCTCTAAAGTTCTTCTAGACCTAGGAGAACACCAGTCTCTCCATCAATGATTGGAGGAAGGAACTCTTCCTCCACTTCAGGAATATTAATACTATCAGGAGTAGTGTTAGGATGCACATTGGGTGTTGATGGAGCTGCAAACATATGAATCACATCAATTTCAATGTCCTCTGTGGTGATAGATAGCTCATCTCATTCATAATCATGAGATTCAGTTACTTCTTCATCGAACCAGTTTGAGAATTCTGCAATAGTTATCTGATGTACTCGATTAGCCACCTGTGGATCAAAGTTTGGTAAATCAAGGACATGTGTGATTGTGACTAACTGCTCCTAGTTAGGATGTGAATTTTGTTGTCAAGATGTGCTCTTAGTAGCCATTTCTATTAATGGTACCTCTAGATCATCTTTTGTTGTTTCTCCTACCTCTTGAATAGGAGCCTATGCTAACAAAGGTATGTGAATATCTTGTGGTGTTTCAAATCTTGGTATATATCACTCTCCTTGATATGCGAGATTCTCCATACCAACATGTAATAACCTCTCGTAGGACCACTGTTCTTGTTCTATCTCTTATATTTCATCACTCCCTTTGTTAGAAACTGGACTATCCCTTAAAGAAGGGTCTTCAAATTTATTATTGAAACCGAGTCTTGTTTTATCTCTAGTATCCCTTAATTCCATGTGTATAGGTTCAATGAGTGATTTTCCTTTGTCATCTAAAGGTAATTTTCCTTTATATCCTATTTGCTTGAGGAGATCATATCCCATTCCATACTTCTCCAGGGATATTTCCACATGTTTTACCTCAGCTTCTATTAGTTCTCCCTTGTAAATTCTAGCCAAGACTGCATGTTCTTCTATGTTATCTAAAGAATATGTGGATGCCTTAACCATGCCAGTTGCTTTGTGGATTTTTGGCATTTGAAATGCAGCAGGTGTGAATGATGAGGAAGGTTTTCCATAAGACCTTGGTGATATTGGTAATTTTTTCAGTGATGGAGTCATGTCCAGCTTGTACTCTCCCATGCCTATTTCTTCAAGTTTTAAGATTTTCCTAAAGCTTTTCATAACCATGTCTTTGCTAGTCTCAGGAGAAATCTCATATGCAGCCTCTTTATTATGCGGGAACATACTACCTTCCTTGATATTGTTGCAAGTATAATTGGCATCAACAGGAATTGTCACTTCCATCCTATTATGTGGGAACTTGATACATTGGTGGAAAGTCGATGGTACAGCTTGCATTTCATGAATTCTCCCCAATAGTATGTTGTAAGCCAGGGGTAGATCAAGAACCTGGCATATGACATTCCTTTCAATTGGTCTGACTCTGATGGGTAGAACAATAAGACCTTTAGAGGATCATTCTTCCTCATCATAAGCTTTGATAGTGATTTTTCTTCTAGATTCAATGGTATGCTCTCAAAGGCCCAGTTTTCTAATCAAATTAAGGGTACAAATATTCAATCTAGTGCCTCCATCTATCAATACAAATCTAACATGGGATTTATGAATGGGGACTTCACTATGGAGGGTTTGATTATGTGGATGTGTCAATGATTTATCATCCTCTTCAGAAAAGGAGAGATAATGCGGTGCTAAGATGTAATTAACCATTGCTTGGAATTTGTCTATATCAAGGTCCTTTGGTACATTAGCAGCATGTAGGGCTTGTTCAATAATTTCCTTATGTACTGTGGAGATTTTAAGCAACTCAAAAATGGAAATTTTAGCAGAGGTTTGTTGTAATTGGTCCACCAAGTCATACTTTGCTATAGGAATAGTAACCATGTGTTTTGTTTCTATTTTGGGGATAGTAACAATAGGAACCTTGGATGTTGATGTTGGTTTTGGTGAGGAATTGGGTCCTTTCATCGTGACTTGTGCTTGGCTCTGAGTCACCACATTCGATTGGAAAGATGTGTCTTTAAAACCTTTGATTGTGACCACATTAATCGATTCAGTTTTAATGTCTATCATATTGATCACATTATCATTATTGGAGTAGGTGTAGTTTACATCATTTCCTTTCCCTTTAGATGCTTCCCCTTTCTTGTAATTAGGGAACGGCTTGTTAAATGTTGTATGATATTTTTTAGTGGTGTGTCCTTCCACCTTGATCTTGCCTCCTTCTATAAGGTCTTGGATAACATGTTTGAGTTTAAGATAGTTGTTAGTCTTGTGTCCTTTGTTTTTGTGAAAGACACAGTAAGAATTGTCATCCCACCATCTTGGTTTGAACTCTGACTCCCATGGTTTGGAATCTGGGATTGTGGGAACTTTTTTGTCTAATAGTGTCTTCAAAATAGTTTCAAGAGGCTCTCCTAAAGGAGTGAATGTTCTTTGAGGCTTGGAGGTCCATGGCTGAACCTTGCTATTATCATTGTTTTCTTTGGGTATGGGGGTCATTACCTTGGCATCTTTTCTTGCTTGCATGCTGTTAGTCAGATTGAACACCTCAGGTTTAGGGTTAATATTGGATGTGTCTACTACTCCATCATTAACAACATTTTTGTTATGTTTCCACTATTTTGGTTTGTTGTTGGAGTTGGTAGATTTTTTTCACTTTGGAGACTAATTTGTCCCTTTTTAACCATGACTTCTTCGATATGAATGGAATTTTTGATCATCCTGTTGAAGCTAGGGGAGTCTTGCATTTGCAATGCATAGTTCAACTCAGGTACCAAGTTATTAACAAAGATTTCCATTTTCTCAGTTTCAGGAATAGCTCTTGAATACCATGCAAAGATTCTCCTCCACCTTTGTAGAAAGTGTGTAAAGGATTCGCAAGTCTTTTGTTTAGTTTTGCATAGGTCCATCATAGTTACATCATGCTGTATATTGTAGGAGTAGTGTTGGATAAATTTTTAAATTAACTCCTCAAATTTTTTTACCATAGGTGTAAGTTTTGAGAACCACTCCATGGCATTGCCTCCTAGACTCTCGAGAAGGAGCCATATGAGGTATGTAGGTTCATGCATGTATTCTATGCTTAGAGCATAAAATTCTCTTATGTGGTCATGTGGATCAGTCTCTCTATTATACTTGTCGTATTTTGTCCTTGTCATGTTGGGAGGGAATGGAACCATAGTGATACTCTTGTCGAAAGGAAATGGACAAATGGAATCCAAAGAGTATCTTGTTTTAGGTTTAGCCTTCTCTTATTTGAGAGTTGCAAGCTCTATTTGCATCAAGGTGAGTTGTTTGGCGAGAATAGAAATAGGATTAAACACCTCATTTTATCTTAGTTGTTCCACATCATAATCCTTGGGTAAATTTACGCTAGTGGATGCTAAATGGAGAAATTATTTCTCTTTATCTTCGCCAATCATCTTTTCCATTATCTTGTGGAACTTATTACTCTGTTTGAGTTTATTGTATTCTTCTTCAGTAATGTATTCCTCACTACCCGACTCAAACAAAGGACGTTCAAAGTGGAGTTCTTCTTCCTCATCGCTATCTTCGTGCTTTTGGTTTTTATCATTTTCATAGTCCTCAAAATCCTTACTTCATTCATGAGTGGTTCTTTCCATTTCTGGAGAGTCTAAATTGAACATGGAACCATGAGATGTTTCTCCTTGCTGAAAGTGTAGTGATCTTGAAGGTACTTCCAATTCTTTAGAATTGTAATTTTTGCGTCTAGTGTTAACCATGTATTTGTATCTCAACTTCGTCAAAGTTTTTTTGATAGTGTCAAGTAGAGTCTCAAATCATTCAAGTGAGTGTGTCTAGGTAGAAGTATCATTCATGTTTTGGTGGAAGTAAATGATTCTAGCGTCAGAGGGTTAGAATGCCCTAATAGTGAGTTGGGAATCAAGTTTTTTTAAACAATGCATAGACCACACGTATTGAGATTGATTGTGAAAAATTGATAGGACATGCAAGTTAGACGTTTGAAAAAGTTTTTTGACACAGCAACAATGAGACCAGAAAAAGCAATAGGGACAAACTAATGAGCCAGAAGGGTATCCAAAAAAATTGACTTTCTCTGAGAGACTACTATACAAGTGCCCATTGTCCTAGATGTGACACTCTATATGCGAGTTTTTGCAGAACCAGATGCGAGCCTAAGAATATAGGATGCGACCTTTTCCCCTAGAAATGGTGCAAGATTTACTAGATGCAATGTAGTATTCTGCATGCAAGTTTGCACACCAGATGCGATCTAGGATTGACCAAAAATGACTGTGTGCTTTTCTAGAAATTTGATGTCTAATTTGTCTTGAAGTTTGTGAAAAATTGTTTGATAATAGGTTGTTTTTGAGTCTTTCCAGTGGGTGATAATGACAGTATGTAGCCAAAAGGACTAATTTTTGTTTCTTGTTTGGATGATTTATCTTGTTAGTGAACTTTCATATACATCAAGCAGAGTTGCATTGTTAGCGGGGAAACAAACACATTCCTATGCCTTATTTTCTAGGTAGAGGCTGAAAATCCTTGCTCATTGACTTAGGTACACACTCAAATGCTAATCAGAATACAACCATCACCAAGCACTTAATGGCTCCAGTCATGATATTGTATTAGCCCACTCCAAACGCAAGTGAGGGCATGATATGACGAGTGTATTGGGGCAATTACTTTTTACCTTGCACAAGGATTATCACCCTTTCAGAGATGAATCGGGTAGTTTTTTCTATGAAGCTCATTGTTTAGGATGGGGCAATCCGTTCGAAACCATCTCCCATATAATTTCACAAGGCAAAATTGAGGCATATAGCCCTATGAGTACTCGAATATGTGTAGTCTTGCATGCAAGATTCAAGCGGTTCTGCTCTACACATACCCAAGCATGTTCAAGGAATGATGTCAAAATTCCAGGAACAAAACCAATTCCATCTTTTGAGGCTTTGGCCTACAAGGAAGCAATTATTTATAGTGAGTTGGAAGGGTTGGCGTAAAAATTTCATCACTTGGGTCATTCTCGGGAGATTTTTTCCTCAACCGGTAGGCCCTCTACTATTAAATAAGCATACAAATGATTGACGAGCGTAGGATTTCTAGATTTATGATTCTTCAAAAGAAGAAGAGCATACTCTCCCAGTCCATACTATTTTCTCCCAAAAACAATTTCAATCAAACAATTCCTTCCTTCAAGCAATGTTGTGTCTAATTTAAGATGTTCCTATTTTACGAAAATAGGATGCATTAAAGAAAATTTGTTTTGTTCAATTTCCCCAAAGTTAGATGATTTGTGTTTTTCAATTTCAGATCCCAAAATGAATTAAACAATGTAACTTGTTCAATTATCCCACAAGATTTAGTGACTTGCTTGTTCAATTACTGATTCCAAAAATGAATTAAAGTGTGAGTTTCTTTGTCCATTTATCTCCAAATTCCCTTCAAGTTTTAAATCAATGTTTGATTTTTTTATTTTTCTTAAAGGAAAAGACCATACTTATCTAATTGATTTAACAAATGAGAAGAAAATGTGTTTAGTTTGAATGATAAAATGAAATAGAGGTCAAGATAAGGGGATGGAAACCTAAAAAATGACAAGTTAATATCATTTTTCCCCACTCTTTTAGCTCAGATAGTAATCTGCAAACACAAGTTCGCCTGTGAAAAATATCAAAGACAATAAACACGCAAATCTTAATGGTTAGATTCTTCAATTTTCAACAACAGAAACCAGATGTGAGCCTATATTTACCAGATGCTATTTGGTATCTCGGATGAGATGAAATATCGACTAGATGCGAGCCTTTACCACAAATGACCTAGTGTATCCAGGATGCAAGCCTAGATTCTGCGATGTGAGGGTGTATCCTTGATGCGAGCCTTTATCTCCAAAAATGAGCCTGTACCCGAAACCTGTGAGGACAAATTAGTGAAAAATAGATGCAAAATGAGGCAAAGTCAAAAATTGAGCCCCACGGTGGGCGTCATAAATGTGTGTGTGAAATAGTGCACCTGTTACCTATGACACAACACTTTAATAGATCATTGCGTTAGTGAAAATAAGGTTAGTAAAGCATGCAAATCCACTAAAATTGATCTATTTCTTTCTAACTAGGAGGAGTGTGAAAAACAACATAATAGCCCTTAGATTATGCCTTTTCCAGTGACATATACAACCTAGCATGAAAGATTCAATTAAAACTAATAAAGATATCTAATAAACATGCATTCTAGCTCCCAAAAATCAAGATTATAACAATGCATAAACATGGAAGCTAAAATGCACTATGAATCTATATTAATCCTAACAGCATAAAAATGCTTGTCAACTCTAAAATTAAGGGCATTACAACAATACATTCAAAATTTAAGGGCAATTTGAGCTAAAAAACTCATTCTATTTATAGAAGAAATAAGGAGAGAGAGAGAGGGGGGGGACAAGGTTCATTAATGGAGGTTTAAAACCCATTAATGAGGTGTAAGAGACATAAATGCCAAAGGCATTCATGAGGCATGGGCTTGAGGAATCACCATTAATAATGTAGTAATGGGAGCATTTAAAAAGCATGGTGAGGGGTGTAAGTCTAGGCTTGAGAAGGTGGACTTAGAGGGAGTCAAGCTTGAGAAAGTTGATTTTCTCAAGTGGGTTGAGTTTCTAATAACAAATTTAGGAATGTGACATCATTAGGAAGTGGGTTAGGATAGGATTAAGATTAGGATTAGATTTAGCATGGGGGAATAGATTGGGATGGGTTTGAACCCAGGGTCAAGGTGGTTGAGATAGGTTAGGCTAGGGTTTAGGGGAATATTAATGAAATGAATTATATTAAATATATTCATTCAAAAATAGGAATATTACTTATTTAAGCTTTTTATTGGTTTAGATAATTAATTAGGACTATAGCCAATTAATTAGATTAATTTAGGCTAGAAGATAGGCTTTGCAAGTGTTTTGAGAATATAATAGGGATTTATTTAATTCCTTTTAAATTAATTACCTTAGCCAAGTATTGATTTGAATAAAATTGATTAGTTTTGATTGGCTAAGGTGATTAATAAAATTGAGTGATTAAATCACTTAGGAGATTAAATTTGATTTGAATAAATTATGCCAGTCGATTGAAGAGTTTTCTAGACATAATTGGGGGTATGATCACACTTAGGTAAAATAGGGTCTATAGTCAGAGTAGACAAAATTAGGGGGGTTATAGATGTCATATTGTTAAACACTTTATGACAGTCATTTTGAAAGGATTTGAAAAGACAAGGAGTAAATGCCAGAGATGTCATATTTTGCATGCAAATCATCTTTTTGAAATTTTTTGAAAAATATAATATAAATAAACAATCCCCTCTCCCCAACTAAGTTGAAGGCATGGGTCCTACTAGGCCACGTCTCACAAGAGAAAAAATGAAATAAAAACACATAATCCTAATAAAAGTGAATAAAATAAAATATTTACGAAGGAATGTGGCACTAACCTGGAAAGTATTGTAGGAAGAGCATTTTGAGATGAGACATGCACTGATTGAGTGAGATGATGGAATGAAAAAGATGGAAGAGAGAGAAGGTGAGATGAATTTTATTATGGAGAAAGTACTTTCCTAGTGAAAGTATTTATTGTGGGGTAATGCGATCATTTCTTAAAGAGAAGAACGAATATGAGTGACTGGCCCATATCCATTAGCTATAGTAGATGTGGGACCATTGTTGAATTGGAATTGCTGCAGGAACTCCTCATGGCTCTGAGGCTTGTGGTACAATTTGAGCCTTTGACCATTGACCATCAACTTAAAATGGATAGGATCAATAGTAGATAGTTGAACAGCACCATTGGAGAAAATAGGAACAATTTCATAGGGACCTAACCAGCATGTTTGAAAATTACCAGGAGTATGCTGGTATCTGGAATCATATAGGAGATCCCAATCACCTATGACAAATTTCTTCTCCTTGATAAATTTATCATGTCACTGCTTGTGCTATTGTTGAACTAATTCTGTGTTTGACAAAGCAGATTTCCTCCACTCATCGAGACTATTCAGATTGAGGATACACTCCTTCTAGGCTTTAGTAAGGTTGAGATTGAGTTCCAATGTAGTCCTCAATGTCTTATACTCAAATTCTACAGGCATCATGGCAGACTTTGTTGGAGATTTGATTCTGAGAAGTTGATTGATTGTATGTTTGTCATTGATGACAACATATAATACACAATAGTAATTTTGTATGTACTTATCAGAATGATGATATAAAGACTTGCGTGGATAGATACATGTTTTTGACATGTTTATTATGTTATTTGCATACACGCAAACCTAGATATGATGTTTCAGTAAAGTTATGTAATTTTGTTATTGGCAGTTACAATTCTGGAAGTGTAACTGTTTAGGATTGACGTATATAACGTGTTTCTTGAGTTACGCCTATCTTCAAGATATACATGTGTATATTCATGTTTAGTTATGAGTTGATGATATTCATCTAAAGGCGCCAAATGTGTTTCAAGAAGATTGCAAAGTTAGAGTTAATTTGGTGAGGCCGACTTAGTGAAGCGTCGCGTCTATTCAGTTTAGAATTGCGTGGTTGTAATTATGCTTGCGTGCTTAGTAGAGCTGATAAGGATGTTACAAAGAGTTGTATTACAGGTCCCATGATCTCATACTTTAAGATAGATACTTATAGAAAGTCAAATGTGATACACTAAGTGTGAATGATAAGAAAAGAGACAGAAGATGTACAGAGCAGAAGATAAGATGTGGTTCATTCATCAAGAGTCTATGTGAAGAAGAAGTGAAAGATTGTAATACACTGGAACTAATCAAGACAATAGGTCTACTCTATAGTTCATCATCAAATATAGTTCATATCTATTATATAGAAGGTTGTATCCTTCACCATCAACCAGTATGCTTTTGGACAGTGAGTCCACCACCCCTAACAGGGTTATTTGTAAAAGACTCCTAATAGGGTCTAACACTTAATCAGGTCTCTATACTTATTGCATTGTAAAGTACAACTCCTAACAGGGTTGAAACATCTTCTAACAGGGATTACTATAAATAATTATAGTTCATTGTGGGTGCTAATTACCACCAAGGTTTTTACCATTTGGATTCCTCGTAATCAAATTGTGTGTTGTGTATTGTGTTATCTGATTAAGCATTTGCTTCGTTGTATTCTGAAGTTAAAAAAGTAAAAGAATTAAAGTTACTGATAACTGATTCACCCCCCCCTCTTAGTTATCCTTTGGGACTATTCTAACAATTGGTATTAGAGCCAAGTGCCTTGGAGAAGAAGCCTAACATCTTAAGGGAGATCAAATGTATTACTTCAGAAAAGAAATCCCTAAGTTCGATGGAGAAAATTATCTGGATTGGAAAAATAAAATGATAACACATCTGCAGTGTGTTGGCCTTGAGATCTTTGAAATTTCCACATAAGAAGTTGTAATTCCATCTCTAAAAGACCTTGCAAAGGATGATGCTACTAATAGACAAAAGGAAACATTTACCAATAATGCAGTTGCCAAAGAAGCCCTAATCAGCGCCTTATCCAACAGTGAATTTTCTGAGATCAAGAAAATTGACAGAGCATATACCATATGGAAGTATTTAGAAGATATGTTTGAAGGAGATATTCCAGAAAAGAATGCATGCAGGAAGACATGGAAAAATAAATACAACAATCTTGAGATGTTACCTGAAGAGAAAATTAGAGCTTACAATTAGAGGATAAATGAAGCAGTCTCTGGAATCAAAAACAATGGTGGAGAAATATCAGAAGAAGATATAATGGACAAGCTGCTAACTACTTTGACATCAAACTATGAAAACAAGATAAGTATTCTAGAGGAAACCATGCAATTCTCACAAGACTTCAAGAGAGAGACTTTGATTAGCAAAATCTCTGCATTTCAGATATCAAGATTGAAGACTGAACCTAAAAGTGAAACAGCTTTCAAAGCCTCAGTCCATGGTAAGAAATTATTACACATCTCTAGTCATAATGAGAAAGAAGAAGTTGAGTGAAGAACTTGAAGAAATCATTTCTATGATTTCTAGAAGAGAAAAGAAAGGAAAAGGAAAATATGAAGGACAACTTCCATTCAAATGCTTCTCATGTAACAAGATTGGTCACTTTGCATCTAAGTGTCCCACAAGAGTCAAGAAGTTCAGATCTGATTACAAACCCAAATATAAGAAGGAATGTTATCATGCTAAAGAAGGTGTAACTGATGAAGATTTAGGAGAAGATGAAATTGGATTCATTTCCCTTAGAGACATGGAAATATTTCTTGAGGAAATGGACATTGTAGATGAAAAGGAAGAACAAGAGTTACCCCTAATTTTCAAAGCAGACATTAGGACTGATTGGATCATTGACAGTGGATGCTCCCATCATATGACAGGTGACAAAGATAGATTTCTTCATTTAGAAAAATACAAAGGTGGTATGGTTAGATTTGGGGATAACACTCCCAAAACTATCATAGGAAGAGGTTCTATCACTTTGGATTTGAAGAACAAGACTGATGATGTTCTATATGTTGATGGATTACATCATAATTTACTAAGTGTTGGATAGCTACTTGACAAAGGCTATCATTTGGAGCTCAAAGACAATAAGTGCATCATTAAGAACAAGGATGGAGACATGATTGCATCAGGATCCAAAACAAAGGTAATGTTTTTCAGCTCAATTATGATGTAAGTTGTTTTGTTGCAAAGGTGGATGATAGTTGGTTATGGCACAAGAGACTGTGTCATATCAATTTTGATAATATAGTAAAGATCAATAATGTCAAGGCAGAGACCTTCCTAGTATTGCAAGACCTGTTGACACTATATGTAGGGAATGTGTTATGGGAAAGCATGTAAGGAGTTCCTTTAGGAGCAAGCATAACTCAGCTGAAAACAAATTGGACCTAGTGCGTATAGATTTGTGTGGTCCTACCCAAACAAGATCATACTACGGAGAAAGGTATTTTATTTTATTTGTTGATGATTTTTCTAGGATGATGTGGGTTGCATTCTTAAAGGAAAAGTATGAAGCCTTTGATAAGTTCAAAATATTCAAAGCTAAGGTTGAGAATGAATATGGACTAAAACTGAAATGTCTGAGATCAGATAGAGGAGGAGAGTTCACCTCTGATCAGTTTTATGACTACTATGAAGAAAATGGAATTAAAAGATAGTTGAGTGCACCTAGAACCCCTTAGCAGAATGAGATTGCAGAAAGGAGGAACATGATCATACTTGATACAGTGCACACTATGATGATTGAAGGAAAAGTTGTGCACACCTACTGGAGAGATTCAATGAACATAGCAGTCTATACTATCAACATAACTCAATTGAGGCCAGGCACAGATAAGACACCTTATGAACTTTAGTTTGGTAATGTACCTATAGTAAAGTATTTTAGAATCTTTGGCAGCAAGTGTTACATCAAGAGAGATGATGGTGTTGGTAAGTTTGATGCTACAAGTAATGAAGGTATTTTCCTTGGTTACCCTACAAAAAGCAAAGCATATTGATGTTTTAATCTGAGATTGAAAAAGGTAATTGAAAGTACTCATGTAAAAATTGATGAGAATTTTATGGTTCAAGAAAGATACTATGAATATGCACTTATGATTGAAGATGAACCCAGGCCTAACAACAAAGATACTGTTATTGAAGAAATGTTTGATTTCATTGATGTCTCATGCAATGAACCTAAATCAAGCAGAAAAGAGTCACATATTATAGAAGAAGAAGACACACCTAAGGTTCCAAAATTTACATCTATATACCACTCTAAAGATGATATCATTGGAGATCAGAGCAACAACGTTTTGACCAGATCTAAAACAAAAAGTCTAGCAATGGATGAAGAGGTATGTTTACTTTCACAAATTGAACCTTTAAGTGTTGAAGATGCTTGTAATGATTATGATTGGAAGAATGAAATTAAAGAAGAATTAGATCAGATAAACAAAAATGATACATGGGATTTGGTTCCTAGACCTATTGACAAAAATGTGATTGGAACAAAATGGGTATTCATAAATAAGATGAATGAAGATGATATAGTAGTAAGAAACAAAGCAAGATTGGTATGTAAAGGATATGCACAGAGAGAAGGAATAGATTAACCTAATACATTTGCCCCTATGAGCAGACTGGAAGCCATTAAGTTGTTTTTGGCATACGCAACATTCAAAGACTTTAAAGTTTATCAAATGCATATAAAATCAACATTTTTTAATGGTGACTTGAATGAAGAATTCTACATAGAACAGCCAGAAGGATTTAATCTTTCAGATGAACCAGACATGGTATGTAGATTGAAGAAAGCACTCTATGGTTAAAAATAGGCCCCAAGAGCTTGGTATGAGAGACTTGATGGTTATCTTACCAAGATTAGATTCAAGAAAGGAGCAGCCAAATATAACCTATTCACAAGAGAGACACTTGATGGATTATTATTAGTTGCCATATTTGTTGATGACATTATATTTGGAGGTAACGACAAGCTCAGTACAACATTTGCAAAAGAAATGCAAAATGAATTTGAGATGAGTATGATTGGTCCTATAAAATATTTTTTGGGACTAAATGTAAAGAAAACAGATAAAGGTATATTCATTAATCAGTCAAAATATGTGAAGGAAATACTGAAGACCTTTCAGATGGATGACTATAAGCCAGTATGCACTCCCATGATAATAGGAAGAAAGCTTTCAAAAGATGATGATTCCACTGCAGTTGATAAGACATTATACAAATCTATGATTGGTAAACTCATTTATCTAACTCAATCTAGACCTGACATATCTAATGTAGTAGGCATTGTTGGAAGATTTGCAGCTGAACCCAAGCAGATTCACTTAATGGAAATCAAGAGGATATTTAGATATCTAAAGGGAACTATAGACTATGGTTTATGGTATCCTAAATCAGAGAATGTACAACTTCATGTGTATACAGATGTAGATTGGGCAGGTCATATTGATGATAGGAAGAGCACTTCAGGAGGAGTAGTATTTCTTGGAGACAGGTTGGTTTCTTGGATAAGAAAGAAGCAGAACTGTATTTCTCAATCAACAGCAAAAGCTGAATATGTTGCAGCAGCACTGAATTGTTCAACCATGGTTTGGATCAAGCAGATGGTTAAATACTTTGGCATTGAGGTTGATTACCCTATTTTTATTCACTGTGATAATACTAGCACTATCAACATGTCTAAGAACCCTGTGATGCACGCAAAGACAAAACACATAGAAATCAAGTACCATTTTTTAAGAGAAAAGGTTGTAAACAAAGAAGTGAAATTGGACTATGTGAGCACCAAAGAATAATTGGAAGATATTTTCACAAAGCCCTTATCAAAGGATACTTTTGAGTATCTTAGGGGGAAGTTGGGAGTAATTCCCTCTACTAATTCTATTTAGAAGAAGCAGCAAGAACATCAGTCATTAAGTGACTGATGAATGGTTTACTACTCTACTTCTGGAGTAGTACCTATGCCTAAATATCTATGGCACCCTTTTCCATTCATGTCAAAGGGGTAGTATATAGTAAGGGGGAGCATATACTCTGGGGGAGTATATACATGGAAAAAAAACACAGTCAAAGGAACTACACCAGTTTAGAGAAATCTTTGATGAGGATATTGAGAATACTGTAAAAGAAAGAGGACACCATGAACATAGGATGTTTTCGATATCATATGTTGCCATCAATGTCAAAGGGGGAGATTGTTGAAGATTTGATTATGAGCAGTTGATTGATTGTATGTTTGTCATTGATGACAACATATAATACACAGTAGTAATTCTGTATGTACTTATTAGAATGATGATATGAAGAATTTCATGGATAGATACATGTTTTTGACATGTTTATTATGTTATGTTCATACACACAGACCCAGATATGATGTTTCAGTAAAGTTATGTAATTCTGTTATTGGCAGTCACAGTTCTGGAAGTGTAACTATTTAGGACCGACGTATATAACATGTTTCTTGAGTTTCACCTATCTTCAGGATATGCGTGTGTATATTCATGTTTAGTTATGATTTGATGATATTCATCTAAAGGTGCCAAACATGTTTCAAGAATATTGCAAAGTTAGAGTTAATTTGGTTAGGCCGACTTAGTAAAGCGTCGCGTCTATTTAGTTTAGACTTGTACGGTTGTAATTATGCTTGCATGCTTAGTAGAGCTGACAAGGATGTTATGAAGAGTTGTCTTACAGGTCCCATGATCTCATACTTTGAGATAGATACTTATAGCAAGTCAATTGTGATATGCTAAGTGTGAATGATACAAAAAGAGACAGAAGATGTACAGAGCAGAAGATAAGATGTGGTTCATTCATCAAGAGTCTATGTGAAGAAGAAGTGAAAGATTGTAATACATTGGAACTGATCAAGATAGCAGGTCTACTCTATAGTTCATCATTAGATATATTGCATATCTGTTATACAGAAGGTTGTGGCCTTCACCATCAAGCAGTGAGCTATTGGACAGTGAGTCCACCACTCCTAACAGGGTTATTTGTAAAAGACTCCTAACAGGGTCTGACCCTTAACCAGGTCTCTATACTTATTACATTGTAAATTACAACTCATAATATGGTTGAAATGTCTTCTAACAGGGATTACTATAAACAAGTATAGTTCATTATGGGTGCTAATTCCCACTGGGATTTTTATCATTTGGTTTCCCCGTAATCAAATTGTGTGTTGTGTACTATGTTATCTAATTAAGCATTTACTTTGTTGTATTCTAAAGTTAAAGAAGTAAAATAATTTAAGTTACTGATAACTGATTCACCCCCCCTCTCAGTTGTCCTTTGGGACTATTCTAATAGACTTACCATAGACTAGTTGGAACAGGGTGAATCCTATAGTAGTCTTCCAAGTAGTCCTATAGGCCCAAAGTGCTTCAGGAAGCTTGGCCACCCAATCCTTCTTATGAACAAAGATTTTCTTGGTAAGGATGGCCTCCAGTTCCCTAATAGTTACTTCTACCTAGTCATTTTCTTGCAGATGGTAAGGAGATGACTTTCCATGGTGAATTTTATACTCCTCCATTAAAGAAGCTATGAGTTTGGAACTGAATTGAGCTCCCTAGTCAGAGACAAATTCACTAGGAACATCAAATCTTGTCAAAATGAACTCATATAATAATTTAGAAACATTGGTATCCCTAGGATGCTTCATCAGATTAGCTTCGATCCACTTGGTAAAATAATCAGTGTAGACCAAAATATAAGACTTACCTTGAGAAGATGGTTCAATTGGTCCCACAAAGTCAATACCCCATTTATCAAAGGGTGTCACCACCACCTGAGGCTGCAAGGGCATCTCATCAGTCTTAGTAGGTCTTCCCATTTGTTGGCACTGATCACACTTCTTGGTATACTGGGCTGCATCCTTGTGTAGAGTCGACCAATAGTAACCAGTAGTCAGAATTTTGAATGTTGTCCTCTTAGCTACAAAGTGGCCACCACATGGTTCATCCTGACATGCCCAAAGGATATCATAGGTTTCATCTTCTCATATACATAGGTGCATATTCTGATCTAGACCAGTGTAAAACATGAATCCAACAACCCAAGACAAGTTAAAGCTTTTCTCAGCTAGCAATTTTTGCTCCTTTGAAGAGAAGTGAGCTGGGGTCTGACCTGTGGTAAGGTAGTTTTCAATATCAACATACAATAGATTTTGTGCTTACAATAGGAAAATATGCTCATCCAGAAAGTTGTCATCAATGGTTGTAGGATCATCAGGAACATGCAACTGTGAGAGAAAATTGGCTACAACATTGGCTTTCCCTAGCTTGTCCACAATAGTAATATCAAACTCCTACATTAGTAGCAACCAGGGAGCCAACCTTCCTGAAATAGCTATTTTTTTCATTAGATACCTGATAACTGAATGATTAGTATGGACAAAAATCTCATAACTAGTAATATAATGCTTGAACTTATTTAGAGCATAAATTACGGCAAGCAGTTCTTTCTCTGTCATAGTATAGTTGAACTCTGCCCCCTGAAGATTTTTACTGATGAAATAAATGGAATGTTCTATTGCATCTTCTTTCTAGCCCAACACTACTCCTATAGCATAATCAGAGGCATCTGTATGAATATGGAATGGAAATCCCCAATTTGGACCTCGCAACATTGGTGCAATTGTCAGAATTTCCTTTAGCTGTAGGAAGCATTTGTCACACTCAGAATTCCAGGAGAATTCAGAATCTTGTTTTAGCAAGTTATATAAAGGGGCTGAAATTTGACTAAAATCCTTGATAAACCTCCTGTAATATCCAACATGTCTGACAAAAATCTAAACATCCTTTTTCTTCTCAGGTGTAGACAAGGTTCTTATTAATGAAATCTTGGCTGGATCTACTTGTATGCCTTGAGAGGATATGAAATGTCCTAACACAACACCTTCCTCCATCATCATAAAGCATTTCTCACTATTTAGAGAAATATTGTAGTCCTGACATCTCTTGAGGACTTTTCCAGATTGTCTTTAGCTTTATCAAAAGTGTTCCTATAGGCAGTAAAGTTGTACATGTAGATTTCCATACAGTCAGCAGATATATTAGAAAAAATGCTAATTATAGCTCTTTGGAAAGTGGCTGGAGTATTGCACAAGCCAAAAGGTAAGACTGAGTATGAAAAGGTTCCCCATGGACAGGTGAAAGTGTTTTTCTCCTGGTCTTCTGGAGCTATTTGGATCTTATTATAGCCACTAAAATCATCTAGGAAAGAAAAGTATTTCTTTCCAGCTAAATTATCAAGAACTTGATCAATAAAGGGCAATGGAAAATGGTCTTTCTTAGTGACTATAATCAATTCCATGTAGTCTACACAAACTCTCCATTTCCCCCCCTTCTTAGGTACAATAACTAAGGGTGAAACCCATTGGCTATCAGAAATGGGGTAGATGAAACCAACGTTTAACAACTTTTGTAGTTTAGTCTTAACTATGTCTCACAAGATAGGATTAACTCTCCTCTAAGGCTGCCGTATAGGTTTATAGTCTGGGCTGATATAGATCCTATGTGTGCAAAGTTTAGGATCTAACCCCTTCATTTCTGTATAATCCCAGGCAAATTCCTACTATGTTTCCTACAACAACTTGAGTATATCTTTCTAGTGTGTTATTAATGGTAAGTATTCCCACCTGTCACGCAGGTGACCCAGGTTCGATCCCCGATAGTGGTGCCAAAAATGGCTGCTTAGTATAATACCCTTGTACTTAAGGATTGGACATCCTTTTTATAGTGACTTTGTAACAAGACAATGACAACTATAATACTAAAAATAACATGCTAAACTCATTGAATTATCGACCAAGGACGTAAACTTTGAATGGCATCTACAAAGTATATGCTCTAATCTATACTAGGCATCATTACTATCTATGCAAATGGGAATGCTGAAAGAGATACTAAGCTAGGAAATGGAATGAGAAGCTTAATCTAAAGCTTTAAGAACATGCTATAATAGTAAACTATCTTACTTGATTATGTTGCAGGAACAACCAATAATTCTGTTACCAATGGCTACAGGAGCAATAGAGTTCTAAATGCTTCAAATGAACTTAAGCCTAATTCCTACTGAACTACAAACTGAGTTCACCTCCCATGTGGGCCCCCACAAAAGAGTGAATGAAACCAAACTCAAAGATTAAAAAATAAAGATCTCATTTATTCATTTGCAAAGCATGGATACAACATGTAACAAGATTGTATTTCTTCTACTACTGAATTAAAAAATGATTCTGCAAGAACTAACTAACCCGACTAACTCTCGCAAGTTACAATAGTCAACTTATTTAAAGGAACCCTACAACTACTCCCTAAATCTACGATCACTCCATCAATGAGGTTCATTATCAATACATAATGTCTCATAACAGAAATGGAAGTTATCAACAATAAATCTTCCCAGAATATAGGACATGGTGGCTCTAGATCCACGCGCGCTGCATGCAACAGGAAACTATATTGACTTGGTCTTCTCGCGAAGACCTTACAATAGTCACACCTTATCTTGCTCATGTGCTCCCTTGACTAATTTAGCCCGAGGTCAGTGGTAGGCATAACTTATCTTTGACTTCTTCAGCTCCACTATGCTGGAATTAAATGTTGGATGATATCAGTTTTGGTTACTAATCATGTTGTTGATATTCATGTTTTGTCACTGATGTCAACATATATTTCTATGGAGAAGACAAACTGGCTACTTAACTAGAAGGAGTGTATGAACACTGCATGGATGATTCAGAATGATCAAAGTTGGATTTATGTAGAAGGATGTGTGTTGACCTTATTCCTAAGGTTTCTTGACTTTATGTTACCTACTATGGATGTTATAGTTGATTTAGTGAAGATTAGTTTTCTGGACTGTAACTATGATTTTGGATAGAGCAGGTATCTCTGTTTTGGGTATATCTTTCTGGAGAAGATATTTCAGAACTTGTGAGCTTACTAATGGACAACCAACATATGATAGAGTAATGGGTTGAGTTTTATTGTTGATTGGATACTGATGACGTCAATTGTGGGGTGTATTCTGGTGAAGACCTATTTCATGTCCGACTTCAGACATGTAGCATGTGAAATTAATTATGGGCATGAGTTATAGATCTAGAAGTATATGTAATGGATTGTAAATGTTGTATACTTGTTATAGATACTATGTTTATCTTAGCAAGGGGCTATGTAATTATTTGTATGATGGAAAGCCTTAATTGGCTGACCTAGTTAATTATGTATTAGGAAAGCTTAACTGGTTGACCTAATGATTTATTGTAAGAGGGTATATATGAATGATAAATTCTTATGGAGAAGTGTGATAGAGAAAGAAAAAGAAAGAGAAGTGTGGAAGTTGTGAAGCTTGTTGACTACTAGATACAAGCAGAGTTGATAATTCATTGGAACTGACCAAGCAAAGACAGTTGCTATCAGACAGTTCGTTGGAATGTGTATTTTCTTTATAAACTTGATTTAGATTGTAAATCCTTGAGGGTGGCTTTAAACTTCTTTGGGCAGTGTGCCTTGGCAATGAGGCTACTATTTTCTTTGACTCCTAATAGGGTATGTCTCCTAACAGGGACTGTGTACTATAATGTTTTAATAAGCTCCTAACAAGGCTAATATCTTTTAATAGGGATACTATACTCTAAGTACATTGTTTGTGGGTGTTAATTCCCATCGAGGCTTTACCTTTAACAGGGTTTCCTTGACAACAAATATTGTGTTATGGTGTTGGATATTACTATGTTATCATTTACATTTGCAGATTTGGTTTATAATGTATAAAGTTTAATAATCTAGATTACAACTAATTCACCCCCCCCCCCCNTAATAATCTAGATTACAACTAATTCCCCCCCCCCCCCCTCTCAGTTGTCTTGTGGAGTATTATTCCTAACATTAAACCACTCGCACTGATTCCTGCAAAAGGATTAATACACAAATACCACTTTTGACACATATATATCTTCATCATTAATATTAGAAGAAAGTTTTTAATCTTCAATTAATACTCTTGCGAGACATATGGCTTCATGAAAGAAACTACCCACAACCATAGCATAGGAAAAATGAGCCATTAATTTAACATAAAACTTACTTCATCTTAACATTTCCATCCATGATTTTTAAGAAAAATATATCATGTCCTTTTTACCATCTACTTCCCTACTTATGTCTTTACACATATGAAATATATATATAAAACCATAAGTTTAAGTATCAGTTTTGGAAGTAACTGCTGAAAAGAAAGTAAAAAACAATAGAAAAGATGGCCATCAGAGAGGCTCATCATGGGGAGCCCTACCTTCTCTGGACACCTTGACATTATTTCCAAAAATATTGAAAGTGGCATAAGATAAATCACACAGAATACTCCCTCCCATTGAAGCATTCCATTTCCTAGACAGGAACATGCCATAATGTGGTGAGATATCAACCACTAGTACATTCATTGTTAATACTATGTCAAGGCATATAGCTAACTTATAAGGTAAGGCCTCAATGGTACCAACAACATGGATCTCTCTTGAATCTATTGCTTGACATATCCCATGAGGAGTATCAACTTGTAATCCCATGGATCTCATGATTTCTACAAGCATGACAGTATTGGATGCTCCTGAATCTATCATACAATTTTTTAGTATCTTACCATTAATTACCAATGTTAGGAAAAAAGGATCAACAATTCCTATAGAAGTATTTTTGTTTAGATAAATCTGAGGGATCTCAAAAATCATTCCCTCGGGCTCTTTTCCCTTGTTGTTAGACTTCTTTTCAACATATTCTATTTTTGAATTTTTATTGGAGATACACTATTTAATACTAAAAGGAGTTTTTCTTTATGTTCCTTTATCCTCATCATTTCTAGAAATGGGACCTTGAAAGTCATTTGAGATAGACATTATCCCATATCAATAGGAGTATATTTCACATCAGAGGATTTTGGTTTTTCTACAATGATATTATTATCTTCTATTTGAATATTTAGAGTAGACTCTTCCCGCTTAGATTTCTTATTTTCAACTTTGGAGGAGGAAGTAATTTTTTCTAGCACTTTAGCTTTTCGTTCATGTACATCTTTTGGATCACTAGCTTTGCTCACAATTTTGACCTTAGGCTTATTTACATTTTCCCTAGGTCCATCTCTTTTTGGTATATACTTGGCATCTGTCTTATTTTATTTGATGAAAATGATAGTTGGTTTACTACCTACATCACCCACTACTCTATTTCTCAAGTGGTAGTTATTTCTTGCTTTATTTACTAGATCAGCAGTGAGTCTATCCTTTTCTTCATCAAAATGTTTTCTTATTGTGGTAAATTCTTTACTATTCTGAGCATAGCTTCTTATATCATCAACCTCTTCATCTTCACTATTAGAAAATACTTGTTGGTGATATACCTCCATTCTTCCTTGTGAACCATACATGTCATGGTTCTCCACTTCATCTTTAGAATCTATATCAGGGTATGCATAAGAATTAGTCATATCACATCTATTATGATCACATAGCTCACCCTCTTCACCTTCTTTCTCCTCACTGGCACTTATATCTAGGGCTACAACACACAAATTAGGGTTGTGTGGGGCTTGACAAGCCTCACACCAATAAGTGTCATTGACAACATTTTTGTGTAGAGGGTCAGGGGTCCTATTTTCTTGTTTATCTTTTCTTGGTGGGGCAATAGGATTTCCATCCTTGAACTGGGTACCATAGGGATGATTCTGCTTCCTTTTCTGTGGATTATAATTATTGTTATAGGATGGTCTGTTGTTTTGTGGAGCCTTGTATTCTTTATATTGAGGTTCTTTTCTCCTACTAAAATGTGCATCATCTCTTCTACCCATTTTCCCTAACACCCTTCTATTGATTTCTATGTTCACTACCATTTTATATGCATCAGTAAGACTTCTAGGATTTTTATCTTTGAGAGCATAGCCCATCTTAGAATCAAAAGAATTGAGATATGTAGCTAGACATACCTTTTCATCCAGTTTGGTTTTCTAAATTTTTTTTTGAATGGCTCTTTGGAATCTTGTGTTGAATTCAATGACCTCTTCATTGAAATTTTTCTTTATGTTATTGAATTAATTTAACAAGAATCCTTCATTAGTTTTGTCACCATACTGATCTTTGAATAAATCTATTAATTCATCCATAGATGCTACAAACTATTAGATAATCCTCTAAACCATTCCCTATCATCTTCTACTAAGGATTGAACAAAGAGCTTCATTAGGAAATCTTCATGATTAATATTCAAATCATCTATGATATCTATAAACTTTCTCAAATGTACTTCACAAGAAATAACATTGTTTCCTAAAAACTTTGTGAGTTTTCCCCCCATATCATTAGGTACTTCATTAGGATAACCAGGAATGCCAATAAAAGTAAATTGTTTGTACCTTTCTGGATGCAATGGCTTCCTTTGAAAATTTTCATCATCCTGGAAGGTGGTAGCTTTAGCTTTTGAAGATGTAGTATTTTCAACACCTGTATAGGAATATTTAGAAGATTCTAAGCAGTCAATATTCTTCTTAATCTCCAAGGTAGCAGCTTTAGCTTCTGCCTTTTCCAGCATCTTTCCCATGGTTTCTTTCTCCCTTCTTGATATTTCAAGATCAATGCCTAGCTTAGACATTTGTTCTATCAGGACTTTGTGAGTTTTTGGTTCCTCAACTTCATTTCCATTTACTTTCTTTTTTCCTTTATCTCTAAAGGCTTGAGGACCAAAACCTTTGTGACTAATTGGTGTCTCTTGGTCTCTATGAGACCTCTAAACATATTTTGCTTCTTGATGTCTTAAAGATCTTCTTCTAAACATATCAACATCTTTTTTATCATGTTTTTCTTTTTAAGATCTTTTTCTCTCTTCTTTTGATGAATAGGGGCCAACTTCCTCATTAAGATTTGTTCCTCTTCAGCAAGCTCATCAAAAGGAACTTCAGAATCTGAACTAATAATATCAATTCCTTCTCTCTCACTAGAAGTATTGGTAATTTCATATGCTTCTAATCTTAATTCAGGGGCTTCTTCATACTCTGAGGTATTCCCCTCATGACTGGATTGGTTTGCATCTTTTCTTCTAGTGTTGTTTTCTTCATTTCTTGGAGAAGAGTCATTAATATTAGCTTGGTTCTTCTTTTCTCTCCAAGACATCTTAGTCCTAGAAGTAGTTGTAATTCCACTATCCAAATCAATTTCAGGATTATCTTTTATTCTTGATCTAGTATTCATATTGAAAGGATGTGTATGAATATTAGATATTACTTTAGCACTGATTACAGAGATTTTATTTTAGATTCGTCACCCAAAACAATTTTGGGAAAGATACAACACAACTTAAATATGAATAATAAAAGGACTTAGATAGGAAAACTCAACTATAAACTTGATTTAACCTTTTAAAATGCCAGAGATATTATGAATAAAACTTTTAATTCCCCAGCAGAGTCGCCAATTTATTAGGGATTTTTCTTGCAGGTTTTTAACACAATGTGAATTATTACTCTTTATATTTCCAATTCAACTTATGCAAGAGAAATTCGAATTGCTGAGGACTAATTCCTCCTTTGACTTTGAGATCCACAGGCTCAGGAGGGTGTAACTTCAAATGATTACTAATTTTCAGTATCTATTATAGTGGATTAGATATTTTACTGGATTTCTAATTTCCTTTTACTGTATCAACAAATAGAATACTATGCAAATGAATATAATAAATATGATACAAAACTTAATAAGCCAAACCATTAATTTAACAATAGTGAATAGTAATGTAATAAGGATTCTCATCCTTCTTCCTTTTTTAGTTCTCTGAACTTAGGAGGGTTAACATAGTGATTTTCTCTTGAAGGAATCAGCAAACTGAATTGTATTCTCTGATACAATTGCTTAAACTTATATGTATTTGTAACTATAATGTAAATGATTGATTGTTTTTTGAATATTGGATGATGATTAACTATTTGCCAAACCCTAAACTAGTGCCTAATCCTTGGGTAAAGAGTCAATATCAAATGTAAATCCACAATAACATATTAATGTAAATACATGCAATTTGGGTAGAATTCCTTACAGACTACCTTTCACTCCAACACCCTTGTTATCATATCTTAATACTAATGCTTAGCTCTCTGGGATCACCTGTAAGAATTACTCCTTCCTTCAAAAACTCACAAGCAACTCCACAATCACCTTGTAATTGATATATCTAAAATGCCTTGCAAGTTAAACATACAAGAGCTAAAACAAAAATATAAAGAGACAACACAAGATATAGAATAGAAACTGCAATGTATTTTATTAATATTGTTACTTCTTCAAATACATTCAATAGACAATAAGCTCAAAAACTCAAACAAAATTGAGTAGTCGAGCTTGCAATTATATTTCACTTCTCATCTCTCCTTTAAAAAATGATACAAATTCTATATTTATAGTCTAAACCATCTTGGAATCCTTAAAAACAAAGGATGCAACAAGATTCAGATGGTTTAAGGCCTTACCCTAAAAGATATAATAAGACAATAAGACAATTAGATCTTTGAAATCTCTTGCTAGTTGGCAACTTTGTCTGAATATATTATGGATAGCCTCCAATAGTTATTGCGAGATTTAGTGGCCGCCATTATAGGCTAACATACACTAATCTTTCATATGAATAACCTCCCTATGCTCAAAGATTAGGTGTCAGGTGTCCTTCTACTCTTCATCCATGATGTCAACGTCAGCTGTTGTAGGCTTTTTTTTTGGGCTTTGTAAGAACATCACATGCTTCTACATCTTCCTCTGTAGGCCAATTAAAGCTTTGAATGGTTTTAAGTTGTGCCTTTTGCCTCTCCCATCTAACATCTATTATGCTTTTGAAATCTGTTACAAACTTATTGAAATCTATCTGGGCCTTAAATGCCTCATCCAAGGTTTTATTAAACCTTTCCATATCTAATTCATTAGTGTCAGAAATAAATGCCTCTCTACTAAGCAATAGTGAATCAAATTCATTCCTCCATACCTCCACTACTTTGATCTGATTATCTTCTGACCTTATTGAGGGAACAAAATTATTATAATCAGATCCAAACATATTCTATCTAACCTCTATCTGATTTTCCTTTCCCTTGAATAAGGACAAGGTTATGTTGGGATTAATGGGAAGTAGTATTGAGAGGGGAGGGGTGAATCAGTACCTCTAAAACTTTTAATACTTTTCACCTTTGATCATTAGTAATTATTATTTACTGTATTACTGACCATATCTGATGTTCTTTCTTATGCATGTAGTATTAGTTCATAAACTTAATTGTATGCAACATTCATAGAAACATTCGTGAAAATAATAAACACATAACACAATATATGATATCACAAAAAAATCCTGTTAGGAAGTAAAAACTACGATGGGGATGGCACCCACAAAAATTCACTATCTGCAGAATGGAAGGGAGCAGTAAAGGCTTACAATTGATCACTTATGATGATCTACATTGTTAGGAGTATTAAAGTGGAGACCTGTTAAGATATACTCTATTAAGAGCTTTAGCAACACTAATGAAGAGTGCACTCGGTTAAGAGATTTATAATAGGACTGTTAGGTCCACCTTTCTTGAAAGAACTTCTTAAGTGTACTACACTTGTTAGAATGAGTATAATATGTTTGACCTGACTATATGCAATCTATGATTTCTGATCATAGATCCATTAAAGCTCTCATATTATAAATATCACCTATAGTGATTCATTAATACCTTTTCCTTCTCATCGGTAGCCTGTGTTCTTATTCTTGAAACTAAGTTTATCCTTTTCTATCCTTCTACATGAATTCTCTTTTCTGATCCTTAGATTCTCTCAATGGCTACAATCATCATCAAACAACATGTTCACAATAGATTAAGAATCTATTTATACAAGTATTTGACCTATTCTAGAAACACGCATTAAAATGTTAACTCTTGATCCAAGGTATACAAATTGACCTTGATCCTTTAGTTTGCATGTTTTAAAATAGTTAGACTGATTAAAATAATAATATTTACATTGCTTTCTCTGCACATAATGGATTTAAAATAAATAAAAAAGCTAAATATAAAACTTCAGTGATTTATCTGACGTAGAAAGTCAGATCCACTTTTTGCGGGATGTAACTGACTGTCAGTTCTTGATTGTCAAGTTGAACTAAAATTTTGTCGGTGTTCCTTCATTGAACTGTTCGTCAGGTTCCCTTCATCTATTGGGTTCCACTCTTTGTTTTTTCGTTGGGTTGCACTATTGGTTACTCTTCAGTTTCCTTTGTCCTTTTTGTCATCAGGTAACACTGAATAGTGTTTGTCGGGATGCTTTTTACTTGGCAGTATTGGGTAACCTTGGTGTCAGGTAGTGTTGTGCCCTATCTGTCGGTGTAGTGTAAACTGATGGTGTAGATGATGTTTTTCCTTGTATATACTAATGGAAAAATATAATGTCTTCAATCTTCCCCTTTGACATTAGTATCAAAAATTGATATGTGCATAATACTAAAGTGTTTAGTATGTACACCATGTATATATCCTTGTCATTATATCACTCCCCCTAACTACATGCATCAGTATAGTAGAAGTATATGTACATGTATACTTGCCTTTGTACTATACATTCCCTTGTTCTTTTCTCTTTCAACTGACTGACTGTACAAATCATAATCCTTTCATTTCCCCTTTTATTGTTGACTGTACATATCATTTCCCCCTTTATTTGATACTCATGAAAAAAATGTACAACTTATAAGTTGTCCAAAATTTGTAACTTAAAATGTGTCAAGAATATGTCAGTGGGTGTTCTTTATATCTCTAAGCAATTTCTCCCATTTTTCTTTCAGGATTTCTACTGCCATGTTCTCTAGCTCTATTTGTGCATGCATATCATAAATGTTGTCTAGGACAGACATTTCTGGGGTGGCAATTAGTGCTCTTGCCTCTATCATATGTTTTTGTAGTAATGAAAGTGTTGGTAAGAGTTGAGCTTGAAGCTCATTTACCTCATCTCTAAACTTTGTTTCTACAATCTGGATGTCTTGTCTCAGCTTCCATTCTTGATTTAGCTACTCATTATGTAATTTGATTTCCTCTTCACTATTTGTGAGACTTTGTGCACTTGTCTGAAGATCAACATCTATTTTTGCTATCTTATTGGTATACTCCTTGGTGAGTTGATCAAGCGTGCATAATTTTTATATCAAGGTAATAGCTTTTGAGATTATTGGATCTATTGTGCTAACCAGTTTAGAAAGATTTACCTTTTGCAATGTCACTTCTTGTCTTATCTTCTCAGCTAACTTGAACTCATATTTCTATTCAAGTCTATCTTCCATGGCCTTCTCAGCGTTTATGTTTTGAGATGTGATTGCATCTGTGAGAACCACTAATTGATGAAGTATTGGGGCTATTTGTGTGCGTGCTAAAAGTGGCCTCTAATTAGCAGAACACTTCAACATGGTCATTGCTCTTTAGTTGTATACAGGAATGAATATGGATTCATTCATCCTGCATGTATGAAATAATCGACCTGTTGCCTTCTAGAAGGCAGGAGTATGAGCTTTCTCTCAGGTCATTGCAAGCTCAGTGACTACACCAAAGACCTAAATGAAGGATTTTAAAAGATATGATAATGCAAATAAATGATTAATCTAAATGTAAATGTAGTTTGTTGTTCATCCAAGACTAATTAAGATTCATTTTAGAACCACCAAATTGAGTGTGTAAGATTGATTTTAAAACACCAATTGAAATATGTTCTAAGATTAGATTTGCATGCTTGAAATTAAAACAACAATGCTAAATGATAAATTCTAAGAAAAGAGAAGAAAATGCACTATAATAACTTTAATTGAAAATTCAGATCCTTTGTGAGGGAAAAGAGTTTCTCTTTTATAGAAATCTCTCTCAAATCGACAGTCAAGATCGAACAAAAAGAGTGGCTCAGATTCAATTGAAGAAGCATAATCCATGTGCAAGTGATTCGATTGGTCGAGAGAGTCAGTTGACTGAACTGACTGATCAGTTATTTTGGAAACTTCCAAAATCAGTTCACAGTTAACTAAAATGTTTCCAAAATGATAAACAGTGGA
>MU225349.1:1397008-1413648 GCA_018584345.1 Thuja plicata
GTGCTAGATACTTTATTCTATTTGTTGATGATTATTCAAGGATAATGACTGTAATGTTTCTCAAGGAAAAATCTGATGCATTCCAGTTATTTAAATGGTACTTAGCTAAAGTTGAAAAGGAAACAGGAAATTTTTTGAAATGCTTAGATCTGACAGAGGTGGAGAGTTTATTTCTAATGAGTTTAACAGGTTCTGCAATGACCGAGGCATAAAGAGACAGATGTCCGCACCCAGGACTCCTCCACAAAATGGTATTTCTAAATGAAGGAACATATCTATCATGGACTATGCAAGAACACTAATGATGGAGAAAAATGTTGCACATAAATATTGGAAAGAAGCTGTAAGTACTACAGTCTATACACTGAATAGAGTTCAAGTCAAGAAAGGTACAGATGCTATACCTTATGAACTTTGGTATGATTATGCACCTAGTGTAAAGTATTTTAAAGTATTTGGAAGCAAATGTTTTATATTGAAAGACAACATAAATGGAAAAATAGATGCTAAAGGAGAAGAAGGCATATTCCTTGGTTATTCAACGAAAAGCAAAGCTTACAAATGTTTGAATTCTAATACTAACAAAATTGTTGAAAGTGCAAATGTAAGAATTGATGAGTTTGCAGAAAGAAATGAAGTTGAAAGTACATAAGAGCCTGAAAGCTATAGATCATTCATATATCTAGATGAGGAAGATTCTAATTCACTACCTAAGATAACCGCTATACAATAGCATGCACCTACCGAGTCATAGAGTGGAGTTGCCGAGCAAATGGAAGTGAATGTTGAGCTATCTAATGGAGATGCCAAGTCACATAATCAACCAGAACTAAATACAGATGATGAACCTAAAGCAAGGACTGAGCCTACCCTAGAAAAATATGTGAGAAGAAATCACAATTCTGATCAAATCATTGGATCAAAGGATTCTGTTGTTATGACAAGAAGTAAGTTGAAAAATCACACATGTCTGTTACGTGAATTTGAGCCCAAAACATTAAAAGATGCTTTAGAAAATAAAGATTGGATACAAGCAATGAATGAGGAAATTGAACAAATTGAGGAGAACAAAACTTGGACACTTGTACCTAGGCCAAAGGATAAAAGTGTAATTGGCACTAAGTGGGTATTCAGGAAAAAACTGAATGAACATGGAGATGTGACAAGAAACAAAGCTAGACTGGTATGCAAGGGTTATGCATAGGAGGAAGGAATTGACTATGGTGAAACCTTCAACCCAATTGCAAGATTGGAAGGTGTCAGAACCTTACTTGCATATGTAGCCTATAAAGGATTCAAAGTTTATCAGATGGATGTGAAATATGCATTTCTCAATGGAATCTTGGAAGAAGAAGTGTACATCGAGCAAGTTGGTGGTTTTATAGATCCAAACAAAAGGGATATGGTTTGCAGATTGCACAAAGCACTATATGGATTGAAGCAAGCACCAAGAGAATGGTATGAGAGATTGCACAATTATCTGATCAAGATTGGATTTGCAAGAACCAATGATAACAGCAACCTGTACTTAAAGATAGAGCAAAGCAAAGGTACATTATTAGCTAAAATTTTTGTAGATGACATCATATTTAGTGGACAAGATGTGTTATGTCAAAAATTTGCAACAGAGATGCAAACTGAGTTTGATATGTCTATGTTTGGTGAAATAAAATTCTTTGTTGGCTTACAAATTTATCAAATGAAGAATCGTATCTATATCACTCAATCTAGATATATCAAAGAGATACTAAAATTTTTTGGAATGGAAGAGTCCAAACCAGTGAGTACACCCATGGCTACTAGATAGAAGCTGACAAAAGATGATGACACAAAAGAAGTGAACCAAACACTCTACAAATCAATGATTGGAAAACTACAGTATGTTGTACACAGTAGACCTGATATTGCCTTAGTTGTTGGGATTGTTGCAAGGTTTTCTGCTAATCCTAAGGAAACTCACATGATGGCAGTAAAAAGGATTCTGAGATATTTGAAAGGAACCGATGACTATGGTCTATACTACAAAAAGAATGACAAGTTTGAACTCAGAGTTTACACTGACTCTAATTGGGCTGGAAATGTTGATGACAGGAAAAGAACTACTGGTGGAGCATTTATTTTAGGAAAGAAATTCATCTTCTAGACAAGAAAGAAATAGAACTGCACCTCACAATCTACAGCTGAAGTCGAGTATGTGGAAGCAGCAGTTAACTGTTCTAACATTGTGTGGTTGAAGATACTATTGAAAGGTATGAAGGAAGAAATCATTGACCCAGTTGTCATATATTGTGATAACACAAGTGCTATTAATATTTCTAAAAATCCTATGATGCACTCAAAGACAAAGCATATATCTATCAAGTATCATTAATTGAGGGAGCTAGTTCAGAGTATAGAAGTGAGACTGGATTATGTGAACACTAAAGAACAATTAGTAGACATATTCACAAAAGAACTACCCAAGGATGCTCATGAGTATTTACGAGGTAAATTGGGGGTGATTCCCCTAACTGAGGCTAATTAAGTTTTGTATGGTACTGTTGCATCAAATATTACATTCAAAATATCTGACACATTGATGCACAGTAAGTCACACTTTAGGATGCTGGCTAAAGTTGTGAAGATGAACAAGGACAGAAAAGAAAAATCATTCATAATTAAGATGATAGGATTAACATGATACTAAAGATCTACATGATAAAGATATTGACATCATTGGCATTGTTGTCAAAGAGGGAGAGAATAAGGTAGAGATTGTCAAGAAAGAGAGATTACAAAGAAGGAAAGATTACATAGAGGCAGAAGTTACTATTGAAAACATTAAAGTGATTATCTACTCAGAGGGAGTCTACAAATGATTAGACACAGATAATTATAGTGTGATTATAGACACAGAGGGAGAAATGTTTTACAGATAATAATCAGAATGAAGCTAAAGACATTAATGAAGATTCGTTCATATCATTGTTTTAATATTTTGTGTTGCCATCAATGCCAAAGAGGGAGATTGTTGGTAAGTGACAATGCAAACAATTGTTATTTTGTCATTGTTGTCAAACCTTAATTGGTGAGACTATTGTTATCTATTTGAGTACCATATCTATTGTTGATGAAGAATATTTAACAAGAAGACCAAGTGAATGGTTGAGTTAAGGAAAATAAAAGGGTACTTGATCAGTTGGCACTCTAACAAAGTAATTAGTTGTCTATCTTTCAAAGATATTTTTTCTGGCTATTTTGTGCCGAGCAAAGTTGCTTATGCCGAGCAAATTTGCTTGTGCTGAGAAAATTTGTTCAATGTCGAGCATCATTGAAATTGCTGAGTGAAAACAGTGATGTTGGCCAACTTACAATAATTGGATTAATGATGAGATTTGAGATCTCTAGCCAACTTAGTTAATTTTATTGGGATATGTAATGTTAATTAAAGATTTATCCATGCCATTTAATATATGGGTAATCGTAATTAATGCATGGTTTCAAGATTTAATTAGAGACTACTTTGGAGAAGTAAATGTAATGCAAATATGGAATGAACCGTTAGATCTGACCTAACCTAAGATCTACGATCTTGTTTAAGAAGCAAAAGATTTATCTAACCTAGATAGAGAGGTATATGATAATCTCAAGGGGTTATTCATGAAGTGTGGTTGGATGGATGTGTATGCAAAAAAAAAGGATTGCATAGTTGATTTACTGTTTGGCATGATCTAGTGGAGAAGGCAAAATATAGAAGCAGAGAGTTGCATGTGTGATTGCTTGACGTATTTCCAAGCAGATCAAAAGGTTGAAATGAAAATGCAGGCTATCCAGTAAGTTAACATCAGAGCTGTAATTGGATCTAAATTTGCAAAGTAAGTTGTATGTACCAAATCACAACTACTGATTACTTTCTTACCATTGTATTAGTTAAATCCTTTAACAAGGTTGACCTAACAATCATTTATATAAATCCTCTAACAAGGTGACATTCATATTGGAAGGTTCTAAGTCCTCTAATAAGGCCACTCCTAACAGGGTGATTAAATCCTTTAACCAGGTCACACCTAGCAGTGTGTTATTGTAACCTTTTACAAGGTTGGCTCCTCATTGGGCATCACTTCAGAAGAGTGAAAACTTGGTATCATGTTACTAGTGGTTTTTCCCATATTGGGTTTCCATGTTAAATACTTGTGTCAGCTTGTGTGAATGATTATGGTTTGCTTTACTATTATGTTACTACAAGCTAATTTCAATTGACAGTAAACTGCTTGATTAAAGTTGCTGACTTATGCTACTGCTGCTGAGTAGATCTAAAATATAGAAAGTTTTTATTTGCTACATCTAGACCTGAGGATAAATGATTCACCTCTCCCCTCTTAGTTATTCTAAATTCATTCTAACACATACTTTGTCAATTCAGTTGGATCCAATGTCCTAGGATCACAAATTGGAATTTCAATGATTTCATCTAGTGTCATTGGATTCTTATGCTTGCTTTTCTTCTTTCTTGAGATTTGTGTGGACATAGATGTATGAACTACCATTGCTAGTTCAGTTGTCTTTTTTGATGTGCTCAGTGAAGGATTTTTTGAAGATGCTTCTTATGTTTTCTACTCGGGGTTCACCTATCGATTTGGTGAAGATGTCTCTCCATCAACCTTGGGTGTCTCTGCAAAATTTTCTTCTGTTTTCTTCTCCTGGGCATCTATCTTTGCTTCTTCACCTTTTTCTTTCTGCTTTTCCTCTTCTACTTTTTGTGCTTCCTCTTTACTTTGATCAGTAGATTTGTCTTTATGATCATCAATTACAGCTTGGTCTACAGTTGTATCATTTGTTGCATTGATTGTGTCATTTGTCTCTGCATCACCCTTATCTTTGGGTATGCTAGTATCTGCTGCATTAGATTTTGCATTACCTTCTAGCATATTTATGGCCTTTATTAGCATTGGCATATTATCATGAGTGCTCACCTATGTTGTATCTTGATTTGTGTCTTGCTCATTGGTTTGATCCTGTTGAGCAGTTACATCTTCATCTTTTGTAGTTGATCAGCAGGGTCCAATCCTGTAATGTCAATTATTGATGTGTCTAGCCATATTTCATTAGAAACATCCATTTCTTTCTTTTCTTGGGTCTCCAATTGTTGTTTCTTGTTTTGATCCTTAAGTGATATAAAAATTACATCATCTTCTTTCTGAGGATCTTTATTTGAATCATACTGAGTGATGTCTTGAATTTCAAGATCATCCATGACTTTGTCTAAGTCAATTGGCTCAGCATTATCTACATTGTCCAAATAAATGTGCTTAGAAATTTTCTTATCTTTCTCCTCCTCTACATGAGGTGTGTTGGTGAGAAGTAATTGATTCTCATGACTTGTTGACTCTGCAGGTAGATCTAAGAGTTGTCTCCATTTGGTCTCGGTCATACTGTCCAGCTCTATAAAGTTATATTCTAGCACTTTGTAAGCTCTTATCTTGGCTACAAATTTTCTTGAGTGCTTTTTCATTATTTCCTTGATATCTTCCATCTTTGATTCGGGAGGCATAAGTGTTACAAGTACTCTCTCCCTTGCTTCCTTTTCTGTATGAAGAGCATATGACCATTGGTGTGAAATTATATTACCCAGCTCTTTGGGTATTTGGCCTATAAATTCTACTGGTACATATTTAAACTTGACCATTTCCCTAATTATTGCATCTTGTATCTTGTTTTGGTCCTCAGGCTCAAGTTTATCCCATTGTCTAATCTTTCTATTAGTCATTGTACTAGTAGTAGCAATTGACTCAGCAATTTCATCAATTGTTCTAGTAATAAAAAATTTCTTACTTACATCAAGCTCATTCTCTTTGGAAACCTCAATGTCATCTTTAGTCATGGCCATTCTTTTTCTCCTCTTTGTAGGTGTTGCCTTCATAGTTTTCTTTTCTATTGGGTGCTTCCTGTTATAGGTCCTCACTTGACCTTTCTTCAGAGGTGTAGTATCTTTTGTTGTTTGGCTCCTTGTTCTTTGTTTATTTATAGGAGGTGGAGGTGTATCAGACACATTTTCCTTAGAATCTAATTTCTTCTCATCTTTCCCTTCACTGATGGTACCCTGTTCATTGGTTTCCTCTATTTATTCCTGTTCCTCCTCATTAACTGATAGAAGCTTTTTAAGATTCTTAACCATTTTAATCTTCTTGTTGACAACCTTCTTGATTACTAGGCATGTTTTTATCTTTGAATTGGCCTCTTCATAAGTGCCAAACCTTGGTTGTAGTCTATCAAGTGGCTCATTGATCAATGCATCAATTGCACTAGTTGCTTGATCTATGTTGATTTCATAGTCAAGTGGGGCTAACCAAGCTGTTCTTGGTACAACCGGTTTTATGTGTGTGAAATTTGTATCCACCATAAAACATATCTCATCCCTATGTTTTTCAATTAGTTTCTCATGGATCCTCACTCTTTCCATCATCTTTTCCTTGAATTCAAGGAAGTATGCGGTCATAATTGAGTCAAAATTGTCTCCTAGTGACTTGATAAGTTCACTAATTTGCAGTGTGACTAGTTTTGTTGTATCCCACTTTACTTTGCCTACTAAAGGAAAGCATTCTTGAAAGTAAAAGAATATACACATGATGAGTGAACCGAACTTACATGTGTTAGTCTTTGCAGACCTGATTGTTGTCATGTTCTCATCAAGTTTCTTTAATAGGATCTCACATAGATCCATTTGAATTCCCTTTGTCACTATCTTGTAAGTTGTGCTTAATGTTGTAGATGGAATATTGTTAAGCCTTCTTGCTTCTAAGATCTTTTAACCAATTACACATACACCGAACCTCAGTTCCTCATCGGTGATGATGTTTACCTTAAGACCTTTGTTATCCCACATAGCTTTTGTGAGCTTTTCAACTTTTGGCCTGGAGGGATGCTTATGTGCCTTAGGCTTTTTGGTTATTGGATAACCATTTATAGCATGAAGGACATCCTCAGTGATTTTCTTAGGTTGATCTAACCACAACTTCTAATCATGCATTCTGGTCAAAACTAACCTAATCCAATTGGTTTTGAAAACCCTTGGGAAATATAGGGAATTAGTTATCCCTTTAACCTCTAAGTGTTTATTATCTTCCGTCAGGTTCCCTTCTACATCACACAGCTTCTGGTAAGCTTGGGCTATCTCCAGATCACCTATTTGAGTGATCTTATAGTGAATGTAGGACCTTACGTCCTCTATTAGCAAAATCATAGGTGGAATTTTTTAAAATGTGTTAGATTCATCGGGTTGCGATGCAATCTCCAGGAATATCTCGTACTTTGGTTCAACACAGGTGCTGTTCTTTATTAGCCTAACCACATTCTTCTTATCATTCTTAATCTTTACGGTTCTTGAGGTGGTTACCATCATATTTCAAATTTAGGGCTTTCTTGAAAATAGTAACATAGTTCTTCGGTGTGCTCGGTACTTACTTCGATCTATGAACCTTGTGAATGATATTTTTGGAATGCACTGGATCAAGTCGAGGTTGCTCTACTGAATTCTTTCTTTTCACTCTATTTTTTCTCTTCCGTTTCTCTTCAAATCACGTGTGCAAAATGAAGTGCTCCCATCAAGTATTTATAGACTTTCTCCCTAAGTCTTTCATAAATGTTCAACGACTCGTCGGGTCATGAAGACAAAGTTCATCGGGAAGACTCTCACACAACATTGTCAGTGTTATCAAGATGCTTGAGATAGTTGTTAATATTTTTTCTTTCACCGACGGATATCGGTGTACTATCATGACAACTTTATAAATTTTCTTTCTTACTGATGGGTGTTGAGTTACATTAGCAACTTAGCCATTTTATGTTTTGACCGACAATTCTCGGTAAGTATAGATAGCTCATCCTTTATGTTCACTGATGATTTTTGGTATGTGTTTACCGATGGGGTAGTTTTCTCAAAATTGTAATAAGTAACATAATATGCATCTTTATTCATGTAGATTTTGACTATCTATCAATTTGTATAATGGAACTGATGCAAAATATGACTTGGTGTAGTGCAGTTCCATACTTACTTGTTTAGCTTAAGTGGAGGTGGTGATGTCACTAGATCCATTGGATGGGGTGTCACCATTTGCATTGCTTGGTCTAGCTTCATCATTGCTTGAAGATTTTCTCCACATTTTGTCTCTAGCCCTCTGAATATCTTCAATGGTGTTTCCAATGGGATACATTCTTGTCTCTGTCATTTGGTCTCAGCAGTCTTTCTTGAGATGACCAACTTTATGACAGTGTAAGCATGTCATTCATGTGTTTGTCCAACCTCTAGACCTTTTGGTCCATTCTCTCATGCAGTTTGCAGCAATGTGACCATATCTACCACATGTTGTACAATTTTTCCATGTACTATAGTCCCATACATATTGATTACCGATTCTCTTTGGTTGATAGGGAGTTTCTTAACCTTTAGTCTTCCATGCTTGCCTTTTCTTTTTCTAGCATTCAAGACTTGTGTGCTCATTCATTTTGCATGTAGGAAAATATTTTTCCATGTAGGTTTCCTTCTTTGGTTGATCCATCTTAGACTTACATTCACATGCTTTATGTCCTTTCTTGTTACATTTATAACAAAATCCTATGAATGAAGATGTAGATTTAGGAATACCTTTCATTTTTCCTCTACATACATTTTATGTGTGGTCTTGATTTTCACAATGATTGCATGTAAGCTTTCTTGGTCTTGGATTTTCATAGACATTCTTTGGATTGGCTTGATTTGATGATTCTCCATTTTTAGTAAAGCTTAGCCCATTGTTGTTGTTGACTCTTTGTTGTCCTTCAAGAAAATCATCCATTCTTTTATTGTTTTCTTCAACCTTTCTGATAATTTCATTATATTGTTTCTGAACTCTAACCTCATGCTTTAGTTTTTCATTCTCTTCTCTTAGTTCATCAATATCCTGTACTCTTTCAATGAGTTCTATATTAATTCTGTTTGCTTCTTGACTCATAAGAATAATCAGATTTGTAATCTCATGGTGATGCTCAACATGTCTTTGAATTTCTAACTCCTCTTGCAGCTTCTCTATAATCTCCCTCCTGCCATCAATAGCTAGTGTTCTTTCTATTTCAGCTTTTCTAGCAGTTCTCATCACATCAATCATTCTTACCATCTGGGTCTCTTGATTGATTAGAAGCATCTTTATTTTCTCTGTCAGATGTTGATTGATATCCTTTAGATTTGTGATGTTCTCTTCTGATTTATCTGATGCATTACTTGTATTTGATACTGAAGATTCAAAGAAATCTGGAATCTATTCTTCTTGATAATCTTTTTCATTGCTCTGAGTTGCCATAACTTTTCTCTCATCTACCAGTTCTCTCATCTTCATTCTCACTTATTTATACTATTCATAGAACATCTGAATTTCAAGCTTTTTATTCTCAATATTTTTATCAAGTTTGTACTTCTCCATTGTATGATCTTTTCTCTTAAACCTTTAAGCTTTCCAAGAAGAGACTTAGCTCTAATACCAATTGTTGAGATTAATGGGAAGTAGTACTGAGAGGGGAGGGGTAAATCAGTACCTTTAAAAATTTTAACACTTTTCACCTTTTATCATTACTAATCATTCTTTACTGTATTACCGATCATATCTGATGTTCTTTCTTATGCATGTAGTATTAGTTCATAAAATTAATTGTATAAAACACTCATAGAAACATTCATGAAAATAATAAACACATAACACAAGATATGATATCACAGAAAACTCATGTTAGGAAGTAAAAACTGCGGTGGGGATGGCACCCACAAAACTTCACTATCTGCAGAATGGAAGGGAGCCAGTAAAGGCTTACAATTGATCACTTCTAATGATCTGCCCTATTAGGAGTATTAAAGTGGAGACCTATTAATATCTACTATATTAAGAGCTTTAGAAACACTAATGAAGTGTGCACTCAGTTAAGATATTTACAATAGGACTGTTATGTCCACCTTTCTTGAAAGGATTTGTTAAGTGTACTACACTTGTTAGAATGAGTACAATATGTTTGACCTAACTATATGCAATCTATAATTGTTGATCATAGATCCATTAAATATCTCATAATATGAATATCACCTATAGTGATTGATTAATACCTTTTCCTACTTGTCAGTAGCCTATGTTCTTGTTCTTGAAACTGAATTGATCCTTTTCTGTCTGTCTGCATGAATTCTCTTTTCTGGTCCTTAGATGCTCTCAGTGGCTACAATCATCATCGAACAAAATGTTCATAATAGATTGAGCATCTATTTATGCAAGTATTTGACCAATTATAGAATCATGCATTACAATGTTAACTCTTGATCCAAGGTATACAACTTGACCTTGATCCTTTAGTTTGCATTTTTTAAAATATTTAAAATAATTAAAACAATAATAATTACATTTCTTTCTCCGCACGTAATGGATTTAAAACAAATCAAGAAGCTAAATATAAAAATTTAGTGATTTATCTGACGTGGAAAGTCAAATCCACTTTTTGCAGGATGTAACTGACTGTCGGTTCTTGATCATCGTGTTGAACTAAAATTCTTTTGGTGTTCCTTCATTGAACTGATCATCAGGTTCCCTTCATCTGTTGGGTCCCACTCTTTGTTGTTTCATCAGGTTGCACTGTTGGTTACTTGTCGGGTTCCTTTGTCCTTTTTTTATCAGGTAACACTGAATAGTGTTTGTCAGGATGATTTGTACTTGGAATTATCGCATAACCTTGGCATCAGGTAGTGTAAACTGATGGTGTAGATCATGTTTTTCCTTGTATATACTAATGGAAAAATATAATGTCTTCAAGTTACCCCAATTTTCTCTATTTCATCACCTACTTTTGTGACTATCTCTGGCAAGTCTTCCTAAGTGGCTACAAGGATGCTAACCTTTCAAATCAATTGGTCCTAACTGACCAAGTTCCAAAGTAGGGGTTCAAAATTGATACAAAACTAGTTACCTCAACTTGTAAGTTAGGCAACTTATTGTAGGCTCCATGCACTAAGTCAAATTTATCCTTTAAAATATTAATTATGTGTTGCAAGATATTCAGAAAGGCTTCTAAAGATACATTATTCTTCTCTGCATCTTTCTGCTATGTTTCCTTCTAAGCACCCCATGTATCCTCTATTTGCACAAGTACATCTTCAGCCTGTTTAGGTTGAGCAGGAACAACCTCTGGGATCTCTTGTAACATCTGAGTTAGATCTACAATTATCTTCTCCACAGCACTGATTTTTATCAAACCTGGCTCTCTATCCTTTTCAATGAGACTTGTTTCATCAAATAACTTTTGGTACATGTTAGACATTTGCACAGCTTTTGCTTCATTCAAATGAGAAAAGTGGGTTAGGTCTTGTGAAATTTCTAGATCCCCTATAATATGAATATACCAGATCATTTTTTCCCCTTCCATCTTTTCTTGTACATTGATTATTGATGGATTTTGGTCTTTGGGAGATAGAGCCCACATAGATAGGGTTTCAGATTGTGCATTATAACCACACCCTTTGATCATCTCTCCCAATTGTGTCTCTTTTGAAAACTTGATTTATGGCTGCCTTCTAATTTGGTCTATGATGAAGGTTGAATCCAAGTCCCATCCCTCTACTAGAAACATGCCACTAGACTTAACTAACTATCTAGCCTCATTAGGGGTCATTTTCTCAGACTCTGGATCATATTCTTAGAGAGCTTGTAAGGCCTCAATTTTTATTTCTTCTCCTCCTTCTGGTTTCAGTTGTGCCCACACTTGTTGTTTCTTGGCCCATGTAAGAAAATCTTTAAATTCCTTGGTTTTTATGAATTCATCATCATTTAAGAATTCCTCATTGCAACTCCCTTTCATCTTGACACAATAAGAGAGACATCTCAACATTATCATCTATATCTTCTCTTTTCTTCTTGCCTTCTCTTATGACCCTTCTCAATTGGTGATCATAGGCACTTTTCCCAGTGAATAGGGCACTCACTTTGTTGTTTTTCCTCTTATGTGTCTTGACAACATAAGGCTCCCCTATCTCCACCTTTTTCTTTTTCATTGGAGGTTCAACTACTACTTCAGCCTCATGTCCTTGTGTTAAGTCAATTATATTTTCCTCAGCCTGAGGTAGCTGATCTATAGGTGGTGGGCTATGTATTGAGTAACTGCTACTATACTCTAAAGAATACTGCTTATTTGGACCTCTATCCTTATCCTTAATTTTCTCTTCCAACTGGTTGCACAAAATCTCATAAGAATCAATCATCTTATTTAATCTCTATAAATAGGGAATAGTTGACAAATATCCTCCAAATGGGATCCCTTTTTTTCTTAAGCTACTGCTCTAAATCTATCAAATCTTGGTAATTTGTTGTTCTACTTGAAATCTCATCCTCTTCAAGGATGTTCTTGATCAAGTCCTCCTCCTCACATGGTTGATGTTCTTTAGTAATTGGAATGGTGGGTGTCATAAGTTTCTTAGCACCTCTTATAAAACCTTTTGTATCAATGTATCTATAGAGGGCTACATTCATTCTGTAATGCCTCGACCATCCATTCATAGCATCATAAGCCCTCTCAACAATTGTAAAATCAGAAGCTATAAAACTCCTAGGTGTGAATTTTCCTTTCCTATGTGGAGCCAAATGCTCCCTATGAGTCAACATGAGCTGCCATATAAACTACATAATAGAAATCCTTGGTGGTACTCTGTATGGAAAAAAGTTCAGTTGTTGGGAGACACCATATACTTTGATCAGAGTGAAATTTTGATGATAATAGAAATCACCCCAGTTGTGGTCTCCATTCCATTTATTCACAAACTTGTAGGGCCTCAAAAGTTGTAGTACTTTGACTGGAAGTCTGGTCATGTTAACTCCTAAATTTCTCAATAGAGGATACACTACCCAGTTCTCAAAAGAACATAACTCATTTTCTATGGATGTGTAATTCTATACCCTCAAGCATATTTGCACAGGGTTGGACTGACCATGATAAAATCTTCTAAGATGCAGATTGGTCTGGTCCATGATATTAAAATTGTAGAACAAAATCAAATGCATGACCAATGAATATTGTAGGAATTTAGGGCTTCCTACCTTATTATGGATATCCACAAATCCCTAGTGCATTTTATCAATTACATATTGAATGTAATCATAGTTAGTACTAACATAGGGGCTTTGCAAGTCCATAATTATCATTAACATATCAGATGAAACTCTCTCTCTTCCACTATCAACCCCTAAAACTCTGCATAGGACATATGAAATGTACTTCATATAAAATCCCATGTACTTATAGAAATAAGGTGCATTATCACTAGGGATAGGTGCTCTATAGTTTCTAGTTCCTTTCAACACATGGGCCTGAATCAATTTGGACACAATGGCAGCCTCCTTAGTATATCTAGCAGCTAAGGATTTCAGGTTGATTTATGTTGTGCAGGGGTTGTATATATTAAAGACTTTCATGAATGATGCCCTATCAAGGGTTACTAGGTTATGTCATCATCTTTCTTAATGGACTTTGAAATAGTGTCATACCTACTGGCTAGTTCCAATAACAAATTAGCATCCACAAACACATCAAGAACTATTAGTTTTTCTAACCCTAACGTCCAAGGGTTTGACATATGCATAGGACGCTCACTATTATTGTGGAATTAGTTAAACAAGTGATAGCCTGAAAAATCAAGCATCTTTGCATCTCTAATGTAAGAAAAATTATCACCAAGGTACTCGTCATTTACCTTCTTTCCCTGATTGGATCCTGGAAGGAGTTGCATGAACTCTTCTGAGTAATTTCTCTTTCCCTTCAGATCATCATCACCGTCTCCACTCTTCCCACTAGTTGAAGAATAACTGACTGCTCTGCTCATCTTGTTTGTTCTAAATTGCAACTGATCAAATCCTTTCTCTTTACTCTGAAAGTTTGGATAACTCTGTTCTCTGGAAAATACTAATCACTTATGCAAATTTCACTCTAAAAACTGAAACTCTTGGTGAAATGAAATGATCAACAGTAATGCCTACTTATTCAGAGAAACCAATGCACTAACCTTACTTTGAAATCATGGATTTACAATTTAGTCACTTCTGTCATTAATTCTATGTGTTATGATATCAATTTTTCCTTCTATCCATGGCATTTGAAACTGATAGGTGATCAATTTTGAATGATTTCTTTTTCAATTAAAACCTTATTATATTGAAAAAAAGATAAAAATCAGATATAATTGGCTCATCTATCACAACTCAGCAACTTTTTAAACATTCTATCATAATCTCTATGCTATGATTGGCTGATGACTATACAACATGGCGTGAAAAAAAAAATTATACTTTACCTCACTCTTACTCTAGTTTCCTTCTGTGACTGCGCGGCTATATAATCTCCTTATCACTGAGAGTTATTTTTAACGCTGGCTCTTTTCTGAGACTTAACAATCACCACACGATCAACATCTTGATCAATTTTCATCTCTTAATCACTAAAAGAAAACTCTTAACTCATATTCCTTTTGAGACTCTGTGACTAAGTATTAAAATAACTCTTTCTTAAACCTTTAGTTTATTTAGAGACTACCCGACTATGAAAAATCAAAGTCACTTTAAGATTTCACTAACTCTGAGTTTCTTTAGAGTTTACGTGACCACTATAAGATCTTTTGATTAGGCAGTTCACATGAAATCTCATATTCATTTTTTACTTTCTCTTTTTGATCTGAGACTTTGTGACTACCTTTAGATCATCTTTTAATCCAACGATTCACGTGAAATCTCCTTTACTTTGTCTTTAACTGCAGTTCATTCTGAGACTTCATGACTAGAGCTATCTCCAAGTCACAAAATGAATTTCTTAACCTCTGGTTTGCATTGAGACTTAATGCAAACCTTAGATCTCTAAATGACTTAGACACATGTCCGTATCTGAATCACCTATTGGAGATTTGATTCTAGACAGTTGATTGATTGTATGTTTGTCATTGATGACAACATATAATACTAGCAGCACTTCTGTATGTACTTATCCATATGATGACATGATGAATTGCATCAATAGATACATGTTGTTGACATGTTTATTATGCTATGTTCATACACACAAACCCAGATATGAAGTTTCAGTAAAGATATGTAATTATGTTATTGACGGTTATAGTTCTGGAGGATTAACAGATTAAGGCTAACATATGTAACATGTTCTTGATTTGTGCCTATCTTCAGGATATGTGTGTGTATATTCATGATTATTTATGTGTTTTTGATATTTTTCTGGAGGCACAAGACGTGTTTCAAGAAGATTACAAAGTTATGATTAAATTGATGAAGCCAACCTAGTGAAGTGACACGTCTGTTCAGCATTGACTTGCGCGGTTGTAATTATGCTTGTGCGCTTAGTAGAGCTGAAAAGGATGTTATGAAGAGTCATCTAACAGGTCTCATGATCTCATATTTTGTGTATGTACTTATAGAAGGTCATTTGTGATAAGAAGAGTTGCAAAAGCCAGAGATTGACAAGCAGAGCAGAGTGTTGATGCAACAGAGCTATATTTATCATATGTTGATAATATAGATGTTTATGTTGAAGCATTTAGAATATAGATTATATTTTTATATTTCTTTATAAGAGGTTAAAGCATTGGCGCACAAAAGGAACTGATCAGACAAGCAGTGTCAAAGCAACAGTTCATTTCATTGGTACAATGTGTATCAATTATCCAGAAGGTTGTAGCCTTCACCTCTTGGACAGTGAGTCCTTTGGATAGTGAGTCCACCACCCCTAACAGGGTTATTTTAAAAGACTCCTAACAGGGTCTGATCCTTAACCAGGTCAACTATACTACTGCATTGTATTGTACAACTCCTAACAGGGTTGAAGAATGATAGGGAGCCTCCTTGGTAACCTTCTGAGTTTGCTTGAAACTCTTAATAGGTCTCTCTTATGACCTCTAGGGATTCCTCAATCCACCCTTCAACACCTTGAAGAATCAGCTCTTCCTCTACAACCAAGGAAACTAACTATCATGTTAAAAAACACCATTCTTGTATTCTACAAGAACCTTTCACTCAAACAACTCCAAGCCCTAAACCTAAATTTGGATTTTCAGGAGGGTCAGGGCTTCAACATACTCCATCTTTGTATTGCAACCCAGCTCTAAAGCCATCAAATTGGTCCATGTTCCCATCGAGTTCTAGATTCCTACTTTCTAGGCCTTGTAGCCTTTTTGCAAATTAAGCCTCCTAGTTTTTAGGAAACCTCAAAAACAGAAAAAATATCTCAAAGAACCCCCAAATATCTTCTAGTATTCTTCAATTAAATCAAAAACCCATAAGTATTTTCTAGGTCTTAGGGTACAGTACTGTCCGTACACCGTACTTCTTGAAAATGGCTTCTTTCTTATTTTTTGACCAGTTTGAGGTCTTGGGCTTCAAAAATCATCTTCCTGGATCCTTGGGCACTCCTCCACCTTAGGGAACACCTAAAAAACATCATTCAACACATACATGGCCTTCTTGGCTCATGAGAACACCCTCTGCAACTTTTAAACCCACTGTCACTTTCTTTTTCTAACCGGGCTATGAGTTTAGCTCGCCTAGGGAAAGTGTTTAAAAATACATGCCAGCACTTTCAGAGCTCCTCCTTCCATAGTATGGTAGCTC
>MU225349.1:1413748-1433796 GCA_018584345.1 Thuja plicata
CATATGGAAGTATTTAGAAGACATGTTTGAAGGAGATGTTCAAGCAAAGAATGCACGTAGGAAGACATGGAAGAAGAAATACAACAGTCTTGAGATGTTACCTGAAGAGAACATTAGAGCTTATAATTAGAGGATAAATGAAGCAGTATCTAGAATCAGAAACAATGGAGGAGAAAATTCAGAAGAAGATATAATGGATAAGTTGTTAACTACTCTGACATCAGACTATGATAACAAGATTAGTATTCTAGAGGAAACTATGCAATTCTCACAAGACTTCAAGAGAGAGACTTTGATCAGCAAAATCTCTGCATTTGAGATATCAAGATTGAAGACTGAACCTAAGAATGAAACAGCCTTCAAAGCTTCAATCCACGGTAAGAAATCCTCACACATCTCTAGTCATAATGAGAATGAAGAAACTGATAAAGAGCTAGAAGAAATAATTGCCATGATTTCTAAGAGAGAAAAGAAGGGAAAAGGAAAGTATGAAGGATAGCTTCCATTCAAGTGTTTTTCATGTAACAAGATTGGTCACTTTGCATCTAAATATCCCACAAGAGTCAAGAAGTTTAGATCTGACTGCAAACCTAAATATAGGAAGGAATGTTACCATGTTGAAGAAGGTGTAACTAATGAAGATTCAGGAGAAGAAGAAATTGGATTCGTTTCCCTTGAGGTCATGGAAAAGTTGCTCGAAGATATAGACATTACAGATAAAGAAGAAGATAATGAATTAGCCTTAATTTCCAAAGCAGATGTCAGAACTGATTGGATCATTAATAGTGGATGCTCACATCACATGACAGGTGACAAAGACAGATTTTTTCATCTAGACAAATACAAAAGTGGTATGGTTAGATTTGGAGATAACACTCCTAAACCTATCATAGGAAGGATTCCATCACCTTGGATGGAAAGAATAAGATAGATGATGTTCTATATGTTGATGGATTACATCATAACTTGCTGAGTGTTGGACAGCAACTTAACAAAGGCTATCATTCAGAGCTCAAAGACAACAAGTGCATCATTAGCAACAAGGATGGAGACATGATTGCATCAGGCTCTAAGACAAAGGTAATCTTTTTCAGCTTAATTATGATGTAAGTTGTTTTGTTGCAAAAGTGGATGACAGTTGGTTATGGCACAAGAGACTATGTCATATCAACTTTGATAATATAGTAAAGATCAATAATGTCAAGGCAGTTAGAGACCTACCAAGCATTGAAAGGCTAGTTGACACAATTTGCAGGGAATGTGTTATGGGTAAACATGTAAGGAGTTCCTTCAGAAGCAAGCAGACCTCAGCTAAAAACAAGTTGGACTTAGTGCATATAGATTTATGCGATCCTACTCAAACAAGATTATACTATGGTGAAAGGTACTTTATTTTGGTTTTTGATGATTTTTCTAGGATGATGTGGGTTGCATTCTTAAAGGAGAAGTCAGAAGCCTTTGAGAAGTTCAAAATATTCAAAGTTAAGGTTGAGAATGAATCTGGACTAAAACTGAAATGCTTAAGATTAGATAGAGGAGGAGAATTCACCTCTGACCAATTTTATGACTACTGTGAAGAACATGGAATAAAAAGGTAGTTGAGTGCCCCTAGAACACCTCAGCAAAATGGAATTATAGAAAGGAGAAATAGGATTGTACTTGATACAACATGCACCATGATGATTGAAGGAAAAGTGGCACACACCTATTGGAGAGATGCAATGAACACAGCAGTGTATACTATCAACAGAACACAATTGAGACCAGGCATGGACAAGACACCCAATGAACTTTGGTTTGGTAATGTACCTATAGTAAAATATTTCAGAATATTTGGCAGCAAGTGCTACATCAAGAGAGATGACAGTATTGGAAATTTTTATGCTAGAAGTGATGAAGGTATTTTTCTTGGTTACTCTACTAAAAGCAAAGCTTACAAATGTTTCAATTTGAGATTAAAGAAGATAATTGAAAGAACACATGTTAATATTGATGAGAAGTTTATGATTCAAGAGAGGTACTATGAATATGCACCCTTAATTGAAGAAGAACCCAGACCTAATAGTAAAGATACTATGATTGAAGAAATGTTTGATTGCATTGATGTCTCATGCAATGACCCTGATTCATGCAATAAAGAACCACATATTACAGAGGAAGAAGTCACACCTAAGGTTCCTAAGTTTACATCAAGATACCACTCTAAAAATGACATCATTGGAGATCAGAGAAACAAAGTTTTGACTAGATCAAAAGCAAAGAGCTTAACAGTGAATGAAGAGGTATGTTTACTTTCTTAGATTGAACCTTTGAGTGTTGAAGATGCTTGTGATGATTCTGATTGGAAGGATGCAATAAAAGAAGAACTAGATCAGATAATCAAGAATGACACATGGGAATTGGTTCCTAGACCTAGTGATAAAAATGTGATTGGAACAAAGTGGATTTTCATAAACAAAATGAATGAAGAAGGTACAGTAATAAGAAACAAAGCAAGATTGGCATGTAAATGATATGCACCAAGAGAAGGGATAGATTATACTGATACATTTTCCCCTGTGAGCAGACTGGAAGCCATAAAATTGTTTTTAGCATATGCAATAGTAAAATATTTTAAAGTTTATCAAATGGATGTTAAATCAGCCTTTTTGAATGGTGACTTAAAGAAGAAGTCTACATAGAACAACCTGAAGGATTTAACCTTTCAGATAGACCAGACATGGTATGTAAACTAAAGAAAGCACTTGATGGACTTAAACAGGCCCCAAGAGCTTGGTATGAGAGACTAGATGGATATCTCACCAAGATTGGATTCAAGAAAGGAGCAGCGGATTACAAATTGTTCACAAGAGAAACACCTGATGGATTACTATTAGTTGCCATATTTTTTGATGACATTATCTTTGGAGGTAATGACAAGCATAGTATAACATTTGCAAAAGAAATGCAGAATGAATTTGAAATGAGCATGATTGGTCCTATAAAATACTTTTTAGGACTAAATGTAAATCAGACAGATAAAGGAATATTCATTAATCAGTCAAAATATGTGAAATAAATATTGAAAACTTTCAAGATGGAGGATTGCAAGCCTGTATGCACTCCTATGATCATAGGAAGTAAACTTTCAAAAGATGATGACTCTATAGCAATTGATAAAACATTGTACAAATCTATGATTGGAAAGCTTATTTATCTAGCTCAATCAAGACCTGACATATCTAATGTAGTTTGCATTGTTGGAAGATTTGCAGCTAAACCCAAGCATAATCACCTAATGGAAATCAAGAGGATATTCAAATATCTTAAGGGAACTATGGACTATGGTTTGTGGTATCCCAAATCAGATAATACACAACTTCATGTGTATACTGATGCAGATTGGGAAGGATGCATTGATGATAGAAAGAGAACTTCAGGAGGAGTAGTATTTCTTGGAGAAAGGTTGGTATCTTAGACAAGCAAGAAGCAAAATTGTATCTCTCAGTCAACGACAGAGGTAGAATATGTTGCAACAACACTGAATTATACAACCATTGTTTGGATCAAGACGATGGTTAAAGACTTTGGTATTCAAGTTGACTATCTTATTGTTATTCATTGTGACAATACTAGTACTATTAACATGTCTAAGAACCCTGTGATGCACGCAAAAACAAAACACATAGAGATCAAGTATCATTTTTTGAGAGAAAAAGTTGCAAACAAGGAAGTGACATTGGACTATGTAAGCACACAAGATCAGTTGGCAAACATTTTCACAAAACCTTTAGCAAAGGATACTTTTGAGTATCTGAGGGAGAAGTTGGGAGTCATTCCCTCTCCTAACTCTGATTAGAGAAAGCAGCAAGTACATCAGTCCTGTGTGACTGATGAATGGTTGACTACTCTACTTCTGGAGTAGTACCTAAGCTTAATAGTTTATGGCACCCTTTTCCATTGATGTCAATGGGGGATTATGTACCAGTAAAAACAAGAAAAACAAAGAACACATACAAGGAGCTTATAATATGGGGGAGTAAAGGAACACAGTAGGGAAGTATGACAATGGGGGAGTATTCAGACAATACACAGTACATAAAACTGCAGCAATGTAGATGAATCTTTGTTGAGGATATTGAGAAGATTGTATTAGAAAGAAGACACCATGAATAGAAGTTGTTTTTATATCATATGCTGCCATCAATTCCAAAGGGGGAGATTGTTGGAGATTTGATTCTGGACAGCTGATTGATTGTATGTTTGTCATTGATGACAGCATATAATACCAGAAGCACTTCTGTATGTACTTATCCATATGATGACATGATGACTTGTGTGGATAGATACATTTTTTTGACATGTTTATTATGCTATGTTCATACACATAGACCCAGATATGAAGTTTCAGTAAAGATATGTAATTCTGTTATTGACAGTTACAGTTCTGGAGGATTAACGGATTAAGGCCGATGTATGTAATGTGTTCTTGAGTTGCACCTATCTTTAGGATATGCATGTGTATATTCATGATTAGTTATGTGTTTTTGATATTGTTCTGGAGGTGCAAGACATGTTTCAAGAACATTATAAAGTTATGACTAAATTGATGAAGCTGACCTAGTGAAGTGACGCGTCTATTCAGCATTAACTCGCACGGTTGTAATTATGCTTGCACACTTAGTAGAGCCGACAAGGATGTTATGAAGAGTCATCAAAAAGGTCCCATGATCTCATATTTGGTGTATGTACTTATAGAAGGTCATTTGTGATAAGAAGAGTTGGGAAAGCCAGAGATTGACAACCAGAGTAGAGTGTTGATGCAGCAGAGCTATATTTATCATATGTTGATAATATAGATTTTTATGTTGAAGCATTCAGAATATAGATTAGATTGTTATATTTCTTTACAAGAGGTTAAATCATCGGCGCACAAAAGGAACTGATCAGACAAGCAGTGTCAAAGCAACAGTTCATTTCATTGGTACAATGTGTATCAATTATCCAGAGGGTTGTAGCCTTCACCTCTTGGACAGTGAGTCCACCACCCCTAATAGGGTTATTGTAAAAGACTCCTAATAGGGTCTGACCCTTAACTAGGTCAACTATACTACTGCATTGTATTATACAACTCCTAACAGGGTTGAAGAATCTTTTAACAGGGATTACTATAAACAGTATAGTTCTTTGTGGGTACTAATTCCCACCGGGGTTTTTACCATTTGGTTTCCCCGTAACCAAATTAATGTGTTGTGTAATGTGTTATCTAATTGTGTATTAAGTTCATATCATTCTAGATTAATAAGTAGAAAATATTTAAAGTTGCTGATAACTGATTTACCCCCCCCCTCTCTCAGTTATCTTTGAAGTATTCTAACATCACCATCACTAAATTGTTGAACTTTATTTGACTTTTTGACTTTCAATAGTGACTTCACGCCATCCATCAGATCTTTTCCCTTTCACGGTTCAGTTCATCTCACTGCAAACTTCACTTGAGCTTTACTTATCTTTTATTAACCCTAGTTCTTATCAAAACTTCATGACTAACTAAATCTCATTGTCACTAAAAGAATTATCTGACTCGAGGTTTCTTTCGAGATTGAATGCCAACCTTTATATTTTCTTCTAATCTGACGGTACTCACTATATCTCTTAATATTTCATCCATCTAAACTTTTATCTTGCGACTTAACATTTTCCACAAGATCAATCTTGAATCATATGGTAGTCACTTTATCTCATATCTTTTAACTTAACCCTTTCTTTCAAAAGATACCTCGCGACTAAATACATTTAACTCATCTCTTAAACCTTAGTTCGCTTGTGAGACACTGTGACTGAAGAAAGTCAAATTCACTTTAAGATTTCTTAACTAAAGAGTTAGTTTCAAGAGTTCACGCACACCACTAGGTTATCATTTAAATCAATGGCTATCGTTGAATATCATATCTTTTGACTTAACTCTTATTTCCTTTCGCAATTACGCGACTGCATGAAAACTTAAAACCTTCTTTAACTCTGATTAGATTTCGAGACTGTGCAACTAAATTATCTGAAAGTCTCCAAAGGATTCTTTAACTCTGGGTTTTTAAACAATACTTTCCACAAACCACAAGATCTAAATCTTCATCAACAGCCCGCGTGAAATCTCCTTAAAACTAAAAGCATATTCTTTTCTCTTTGCGGTAACACGACCAAAGAATTTCCCCAAGTCTCTAAGTAATATGGAATATTATTTAGGCTTAAAGAGACATCACAAAAAACCTATAAAATATGAAAATAGGCACATGACTTAAGTAACTTGGTCTTTTTTTGAAAAAGTAAATGCGAAATAGAAGCAATTTCAAAGAACTAGGGTTTTTTCTTGGATATGCATGAAAATTGACCTAGGACTTAGGGTTTTACACACTTCATTGAATTTTAAGGGTCAGAGACTATTATTTGTAAGGAAATTTTGACAACATTGGATAGAATTTCAACATTTAAAGCAGGAAATTGACTAAGAACTCAAAAATTTACTAGCAAGCTTCAAAATTGGAAATACAACCAAAAGGTAACATTTAGGTATGTGGATGATTTCATCTAGTGTGAGTGTATCCTTTCTCCCTTTCTTATTCTTCTTCTTCTTCTTCCCTTGTACACTTGATGTAGGAGATAGTACTAATAATAATTAAGCTAGCTTGTGCTAGGTATCTGACTTTGGTAGCTTGGTGGGTGTGATGACTTGTGTAGGTGGCTTGGTAACTGACCTGGTGTCAGTGGTAGTAGTGTCTAGCATTGTCTTTGTGTTACCTTCACCTTTATCTTCTGCATTAGCGGATTCTTTAGGTGCATCACCTTTCATTGTCGCTCCACTATGTTCAGTCTCTTTACCTTTGTCATCACCCTTGTCTTCATTTGTATATGTTACCTACTCGGGTGTCTTCATTTGTGTTGCACTTCTAATATCAATTTCTTGTACCAAAATTGGCAGATTACCTAGTACCATTGCTCAAGTGACATAAGTTGCATCTTGTTCATCTAAGGTCTTGGTTGCTGTGATTATCATTTCATCTTCCTTTGCTTTGTCATCAAGATCACCTTCAGTTATATCTTCTATTGTGATCTCTGCATGACCTATATTAGTTAAAATTACAGGAATACCGTCTGATACATTATCAATAGTTGCATCATCAATATTTGTCTTGGTACTCGATCGATGTCCCTTGGTATCGACTATAGATGCAATGTCCTATGTTTTCTCGATTGGACATAGCAGGTTTTTCCAAATCATGTTGCTCTCTTCATCAACTTCCTTTAAATACCCTTGAAGTATATTCAGTTTTCTTGCTTTCTTGGGGAATTGCTTTTCATATTGTTGCATGATGTCATCAATCTGTTCCATTGTGAAATCAGCCTTAAGTAGAGTGAGATCTACCTCTCTCATATGTTTCCCTGTGTTAAGTGCATAAGTCCATCTGGGTGATACTTTATCATATAACTCTTGTGGAATGTATGTAGAAAATTCTACATGGACCTTTTTGAAATTAATCATCATACCTATGATAGCTTCTTCCAGTTTATCCTGATTCTCAGTATAAAATTTGCATAAGTATGGATCTTTGGATGTCCTAACCTTCCAGTTGTCCTGATTGCTTCTACTATTTCATCAATATTTTTTGGTACTTTTTTCTTCACAACCTTAAAAGTATTAATTTTATCATTAGAATCATCTTTATTTATTACATACTTCTTTCTTTGTCTCTATTTTGCAGTCCCAGTGGTATTCTTTGGCTTCCTTGTCTAACATGTATACTTTGGTTATGGTCTTGTGATTCTAGCAACTCCTTTCTTCAAAGGTGGTGAATTTTCTATCTCCAATATTGTTCTTTTCCTCGGTGGAGACTCAATCTTTATGCCTTTTCCCTTTTTGGCCTTAGGTGCCTCTTCTTGTACTTCATCTTACTCAGAGGAATCAAAATCTTGATCTTGTTCTTCATCTTCACCGACTGTAGTCTATTCCTCAATATCATCAACTTATTTGTCCAGTTCTTCATCAATGCTAGAAAAAAAAAATTCAATGTCTTAACAATCTTAGTCTTCTTTCTACCCATATTTTCAACTTGTAATCCAATATATATTCTGGTTTTAGCTTCCTCAAATGTGCCAAATCTCATGGAATATTTTTCAATTGGTTCATTAAGTAAATTTTCTATAGCCTCAGAAGCTAAATCAATGTCAAGTTCATAATCCATCATAGGTAGCCATGTGTTCCTCGGTTGTACTACCTTGATGAGTGTTGTGTTTGTGTAAACTACAAAACATATGTCATCCTTATACTTATCTACCAACTACATTGGTATCCTTTTTCTTTTATCCATTCTTTCTTTGAATCTTGCAAAATATTCATTCATAATGGGTTCAAATTTTGTGCCTAGACTTGCAATGAATTCACTAATTTGCAATGTGATCGGTTGGTTTGTCTTCCATTTTACATTACCGGTGGAGGGAAAAAAGTTTTGCAGATAGAAAAATGTACATAGTAGTAGAGAACTAAAATTACAAGTATTAGATCTTTCTGAATGCATTGTTCTCATATTTTATTCCAGTTGCCTCTGCAACAGCTCAGCTAGGTCAAGTTTCAAACCCTTCTTGACAATCTTATATGTAATATCAACAGCCCCACATGCAACATTGTTAGGTCTGTTTGACTAGAATATTTTGTATGCACAAAACCTTAGTTCAAGATCATTGATGGTGTTGATCCTTAAACCTCTACCATCTCACTCAGCTCCTATTATCTTTTCAATTTATGTTCTAGGTGATTACCTTAGGGCTTTTGTTTTATCTGTTGTAGGATACCCATTTACTACATGTATCGCATCTTTGCTTATTTGCTTCATTTCATCTAGCCAAAACTTTCCATAATGTACTTGGCTCAATACTATGTGTACCCATTCTATTTTGAATTCCTTCAAGAAATGTAGGGCATTGATTAACCCTTTCACTTCCAGGTATTTATGATCATCTTTCAATTTCCCATCTGTGAAAAGTGTCTAATATGTCGATATTAGCTCAAAATCCCCTATCTCACTGATCTTGCAGTGAATGTAGAACCCTAGGCGGTATCACAAAGAATGCGCATTTATCATCAGGTTGAGATGCAACCTGTGGATGTATCTTATGTTAGGATTAGGATCACTGAGAGGGGGGGTGAATCTATGATCTATCAATTAATACTTTTTCTTATTATCTGAATCTTTACTTAAATGCTTATGTACTGAACTTGAATATCAATGCAAGTAAGATAAATATACACAACACATAACACCATATATGATTATGGGGAAACCCAATGCAGGTGAAAACCCTGGTGGGAATTAGTACCCACAAATATTTTGCACTAGTGTCTTATGATCCTTGTTAGAAGATCCTTAACCTTGTTAGGAGTTGTCTTTACAATACATGAAGTACAGTGACCTTGTTAAGGGTCAGACCCTATTAGGAGTCTTTTAAAATAACCCTGTTAGGGGTGTTGTACTCACTATCCAAGGACTCACTATCCAAGAGCACACTGCTCAAGTGGTGAAGGCTACAACCTTCTGGTTCTTTGATACACACTATATCTGCAAGGTGAACTACTGTTGTGACACTACTTGTCTGATCAGTTCCTTTTGTGCGCTAATGCTTTAACCTCTTTTTGATCTCTACAAAAATATTTTCTTCACTCTAAAATCTTCTATTTCAATATATATATCATCAACATATGACAGATATATCTTTGCTGCTTTAACACTCTGCTCTGCTTTCTTATCTCTAGCTTTTACAACTTTTCCCATCACAAATGACCTTCTATAAGTACTTCCTCAAAGGACATGAACATGTTGGCTTTAGGAAACCTTTTTCCATCTATCTTGATCACTTAAATAACCATGCAACCCTTCATTAAGTCAGCTTAACATTAATTATAACTGCTTTACTCAAACCGAACAGACACATCTTTTCACACAGTCCGCTCCACCAAATTAGCTCTAACTAATTAGACCAAATGAATCAAGTCATGCAATTTTAACCATAGATTTTTAGGTCACTAAAAATGACTAATCCAAAGGCACAAGTCCTAAGGATAAGTGAAACTTCTATGCCAAAACAATCTTTGTCGGCTCTTTCCATGATCTTTGTCCTATTCTGGTATTCACTGGTTGTACCTCTTCAACTGGATGTATCTTCTTCATACTTGCAGATCTGATCATGATCTCTTAGAATTAGCATGTAAAAATACTCATAATATTATCTTCAAAGGCACATATCATTTGGATAACAAATGAACACATGCTAATCAAAACTATAACAGTCTATTCCTTGCTCTGTCCTGGTTTTTGTACTTAGTCAATTTCTGATCTTCTAATAATGTGTGCTAACTCCAAAAATTCATATGACTTTGTTTCCATAATGAAAAAACTAAATAGATTCATATACTTCAGTATAGTAAACTTTCCAACAATCTCCCCCTTTTTCATTAATGGCAACAAAGGAATATGGTGAAGTTACTATCTGTACTTTTATATAAAAACTCTCTATCTTATATCTCCCTTTTATCATATACTAGACTCCATATTCTTCATACTCTACTCCCCCTTTGACATTAATGAAAAAGTTTCTCAAAAACACTTCTATGTACTTATTCAGCATACACATCTGGATAAGCAATCTGCATCTTCTGGATCTCTTTCTCCCAAAATCCAATCAGTTAATTAACAATCTATAGATGGGTGCATAATGCATATTGTAGCTTCTCCATCTTCTCTAATTCTATGCTAGGACCTTGATCATATGATAGACTCCATATTCTATATGTTACTTCACTCACCCTTTGATATTATCTTCTTTACCTTCTCAATCTGCCCCTGATATACACATATTGATATCGGTGGAGGGATCTTCCACAGATTTCCTTATCTTCTCTATCATAGCCTCTACCTCCTGGATCTTCTTTGTAATGGTGGGCACTTAATTTTCCTGATTCATACAGTTAGCAATAATCTTTCTACCATTTTTTGCAAACTCTTTCAAGGATGCTTGACCAGCTTTGAGTGAACTAAGATCAAGTGTAAAGTTGCTAACCAATTCACTAAGCCTCTTCTTCATATACTTCTCTTCTGCAATATCTGATCTATTTTTCATGAATTCTTCAGATTATATACTCCCACTTACTTATTTACTCCCCATGAGTCTAAGTCTGTTATGGGTGTCAAGCTTTACAACAATGATGATGAATTTTCCATCACTTCAGTCTTCTCTTTTTCTACTTCCTTTTCTGTGATATCTAAAATCAATATATCTTCTTATTGATATAAAGACTCTCAGCCTCTTGAGTACTCACAAATGTTTCTTCAAACTTGTCTAGATCAATATCCATTTCTTTCCATTGATACTTCAACATTATCAATCATGAATGTATCCTCCATGTCCTTGGATATGGGTGCATAATCCCGTGGACCTATCATAATATTTTTATCTGCTTCTTCACATGATATTTCAAATTGTATCTTCAATCAATCCTGCTCTTACGTGAACACTCTTTTTTTGTATTCATACTTAGATGATCAACAATAAGTATGTGCTTCCAAGAATAACATTAGGTTGGCTCCAAAACAAAACCTCCAATGACTATACTGATACTCTCACATAGAACACCGCTCAACAAGATTTTGACCCATTCTGCTTCATGAAATTTACGCATTGAAGCATACTGATAAATCACTTTCGAGATGTTTCAAAGATTTTCTTGATATCAATCTCTGTTGAAGAATGTAATTGTGACACTTTTCTACTCAACTTCAAGTGCTCCTTTGATTATCTAGCCACTTACTCAATTGTTAAGTAATTTTTCAACTAATTTCTAAAATGAAGTATCCATGCTTGGGCTTTGTTTCAAACTTGAATGGCATTTCTTAACAAATGATGATTATCCATCTCCTTTATTCATTGTTGAGAACAACTGTAATGAATTAATAATACAACTGCTAGGGCTTCTATGATCTCCAATAATTTATTCTGACTACAAGTGAGGACTTGGTGATTTCAAAGTAGATTTCGGCCATTAATACTTGCCGCGTGGACACAAATGTTATATTTGAGAAAAAAAAATCCACCCAAGAACACCTGCATGCACGACTGTCACATAAAGAAGCAAGATATAGATAGAAAGAAGAACAGAGAGCTATGGCGGCCAAAAAGCCAGAGACTTGAAATCCATGTTGAAAGAAAAGAATTTCTATTAACAACAATACTAAATACAATCTCCTTTTTGAAAACTAAGAGGTGAATCCTTATAAAAAGAATCACGAAACCCTAAAAGGGAAAACCTAAGGTTAGCTTAAGCAACTAGAGTGAATAGGTGAGTTATTAATTAGATCATAATGATTTAATTAATAACCTGATAGACTATTACTCTAACACCCCCCCTTAAGATAAGCTTAGGGAGAAGCAAAACCTAAGAAACTACTGCAGAAAGCAGGAAAGATGGGTCCCAGCAACAAGGCCTGATCAGGTACCCAAGTATAAGAAATGAACTAGATGAAGGAAACTAAGCCTTCAATCTAGGGAAAAGATGTCCCAGAGAAAGGAACAAGAAAGAGCAAGAAGAATCTCTGAATCATGGAGCTGAAAACTCTGTCAGAAGAGACTGCTAGAACCCCCACTGAAGTGCATGACCAGGTAGAGAAGACAATGTCTGAAGAGCTGATCAATCAAACCAGGAAGCAATAGAACCAACAAGTGAACCCCCCCATAATGCTGAACAGGGAGAGGTGACAGGAACACTGAAATGCAATGCCAGAAACATCTACTGAAAGAAGACCAGGGACACCAACAGTGCAACAGAAGCACAAGCACGTGATAAAGGGTGGTGTCACCGACACACAGCATGGGCTAATGTCGTGGAAGGTATGCTCACTTGACAAAGGTGGATGCACCTAAAATGGCATAATCATCATAACCCCCCATGGCACTTTATAACAGAGTGCGAGTACCAAAACCATACAAGGTGTACAAGATCCCAGATATACAGAAGAAGGCACTTTATCTCAGTGCATTTACAGAATAAAGATGCATCAAAAGAAGCATACAAGCTCAGAAGTCAGAAAGAAGAGTGAGCTAGAATATCAGAAGAAGAGATCCCAGGACCTGTAGAACCCAAGCAATCCACCAGAGTGCAAAAATTGTCAAACTCGGAGGAGAGAAAACCTAGAGAAGAATCTAGAAAAAAGACCTCTACAACTAAATAGTTCACTGAACCAGCTTTCTGACGATATCTGGTTTGCCAAAAATGGAGTCCAGATGAGCCAGATATGACTCCCGGAAGGCAAAAAAAAATATCAAAATTTGACAGAAAAAATGCTATCAAAATGGAAAAACTCAAAAACCTAACTACCATCATCGGAAAGTGCTTGGAAAGAGCTTTCCGATGGTATATGGAAATCAGAAAAAGACCCCCGGATGCTCAAGATAGAGCGAAAACAGTCCCGGGGGGTCAGAAAGGCCCTAAAAAATAAATTTATGCCCCTCCGAGATAAAAAACATTTGGGCACCAAGGCGCATGGCACGGGCAGGGGGCTGGGCCCAAGCCCCTGGTCACCCATGTGACCGGCCGCAAAGGCAAAGGGCCTGCGGGGGCTGAAAATACCCGCCAGGCGGTGGGGTAGCCGGGCGACGGCGGTGGTCATGGGCGGAGCGGCCATAGGGGCGGCGGAGTGGGGGAGCGCAGTGACGACCAGGCGGCGGGGGCCGCGGAGCGGCGGAGGGCAGCGTCGGCCAGGCGGCGGGGGCCGCGGAGCGGCGACAGGGGTTGGAGGAGCCGGAGGCGGCGGGGCCCAGGAGGAGCAGGCCGGTGGCGGGAAGGCTGCGGGTGGCGCGGTGGCGGCGCCCCCAAAAAATGCTTAAAAAACAATTTTTTTATTTTTGCATCGAAAAACGTGCCCGTACGGCCCTAGAAGGCCAAGAAATTTCTCCCCGAGGCTCCGGTGTCTAAATCAGACGTGCCTTATATGGATTCTAAGGTTTTTGGGCCTTCTGGACGCAATCATGAGGTCGGTTTTGGTCTAAAGTGCCTCAAAAAACAAAGACCCCCCAGAACCAATGAAAAATGTCAGAGAAGACTGGCAAACTTCAAACCCTCGCTTGCTTCAACAAAGAATGAACAACCAGCTGCAGGATGGCTCTGATACCATGTTAGATTTGAGAAAAACAAATCCACCCAAGAACACCTGCATGCACGACTGTCACATAAAGAAGCAAGATACAGACAGAAAGAAGAACAGAGAGCTATGGTGGCCAAAAAGCCAGAGACTTGAAATCCATGTTGAAAGAAAAGAATTTTTATTAACAACAATACTGAATACAATCTCCTTTTTGAAAACTAAGAGGTGAATCTTTATAAAAAGAATCACGAAACCCTAAAAGGGAAAACCTAAGGTTAGCTTAAGCAACTAGAGTGAATAGGTGAGTTGGTAATTAGATCATAATGATTTAATTAATAACCCGATAGACTATTACTCTAACAACAAAAAGCAATTGTAACTTCTGTTCTTGTTCCTAATAAAAATTTAGACTGCGTTCTCTTGCATACTTCATCAAACAATTGTAATCCAAGGCACATACTCAAAGGTGAGTATACAAGCCACGTAGGGGTTCAGAGCTAGAATAGCTCCCCCTAAGACCAAGAAGGTCTATTCAAGCAGAAGTAGAGGGTGCGTCTATTGTGGATGCATCAACTACTTTGTCATCTTCATTATCCTTCTTTACTTCAACCCAGATCTTGCTGGCATATTCTGTAGCTTTCACAAGTTTGATTTCTCCTTCCTTATCCCATAATGAATCTTTTGACATTTTAGGGCTTTCCTGTCTCTATGCTCTAGATCTACAATGCTTAGAGATGTGTCCAGCTTTTCCACATGAGTGACAAATGATAGGAGGTCTAATGTTATTATTCATCATGCTGCACTGCTTGGTTATGTGTCCATTGTAATTACATATCTGACATGTAATTTTTTAAGGGCTTCTGACATTTTGCTAAGGATAACTTCTTTGTCTTTGTTGATTCTGATTTCTTTGATTATTTTGATTCTTGTTCTTCTGACTTGTTTAACAATTCATAGCTCTATGAAAAAATTTATTGCATGAATAACAATAACCATTGAAGGGTCTTACCTCTTTACAATTCCTTGCAATATGTCCATGCTTGTTACAGGAATAACAAGTTCTATCAACTAGCTTGCATTCATCCTTAGGTGGTTCAATATTGTCTTCAGTCTGATTTCCAATCTCCTTAGTATATGTGATTTCCTTTGGTTCTTTCATTCTTGTTTGTATGTCATCAATCTGATTTTGTGCTTTATTGTATCCTACACGGCTGGTATCTTCTTTAACCTTTTGTGCATACAACTGTGACTCTATCAGATCCTTGCTTGTGTGTAACTTTTCAATATGATTCTTTGTTGTAATCAATTCAAAATCCATCTTATCTTTGTTGTTTCTTAACTCCAAGATTTCCATGTTTGCTTGTCTCAGTTCTTCATTTAACTACTTGTTTTCTTTGACCTGTTCATCATAGGCTTCTTGATTGTTATATATCTTTTCATCTAATTCTTCAATCTGATCCATCAGAGATGAATTTTCTTCATTCAAATTTTTGACTACTTCCCTCAAATCATTTGAACAACAATTTCTTAATTCTTTTTTCAGTTTCTTGATAAGTATTTTCATCCCTTCAACTTTTAGTTTTAGATCTTCATTTTCTTTTTCATATGTGGCAAGTTCTTCAAGGGTTGCTTCAAGATTCATTTTTAGGTGTTTCATTTCTTCCTTCTCCATGATCTCCTCAAGTGGTTAAACCTTCTTTTCTGAGGACCAAAGCTCTGATACCAATTGTTAGGATTAGGATCACTGAGAGGGGGGGTGAATCAGTGATCTATCAATTAATACTTTTTCTTATTATCTGAATCTTTACTTAAATGCTTATGTACTGAACTTGAATATCAATGCAAGTAAGATAAATATACACAACACATAACACCATATATGATTAAGGGGAAACCCAATGTAGGTGAAAACCCTAGTGGGAATTAGTACCCACAAATATTCTGCACTAGTGTCTTATGATCCTTGTTAGAAGATCCTTAACCCTGTTAGGAGTTGTCTTTACAATACATGAAGTACAGTGACCTTGTTAAGCGTCAGACCCTGTTAGGAGTCTTTTACAATAACCTTGTTAAGGGTGGTGGACTCACTGTCCAAGGAATCACTATCCAAGAGCACACTGCTCAAGTGGTGAAGGCTACAACCTTCTGGTTCTTCGATACACACAGTATCTGCAAGGTGAACTGCTGCTGTGACACTGCTTGTCTGATCAGTTCCTTTTGTGTGCTGATGCTTTAACCTCTTTTTTATCTCTACAACAATATTTTCTTCACTCTAAAATATTCTACTTCAATATATATATATCATCAACATATGATAGATATATCTTTGTTGCTTTAACACTCTGCTCTGCTTTCTTATCTTTGGCTTTCACAACTTTTCCCATCACAAATGACCTTCTATAAGTACTTCCTCAAAGGAAATGAACATGTTGGCTTTAGGAAACCTTTTACCATCTATCTTGATCACTTACATAACCATGAAACCCTTCATTAAGTTGGCTTAACATTAATTATAACTGCTTTACTCAAACCGAACAAACACGTCTTTTCACATAGTCCGCTCCACCAAATTAGCTGTAACTAATTATCTTGGATGAATCAAGTCATGTACTTTTAACCATAGATTTTTAGGTCACTAAAAATGACTAATCCAAAGGCACAATTCTTGAGGATAAGTGTAACTTCTATGCCAAAACAATCTCTTTCGACTCTTTCCATGATCTCTGTCCTGTTCTGGTATTCACGTTGTACCTCTTCAACTAGCTGTATCTTCTTCATACTTGTAGATCGGATCATGCTCTCTTAGAATTAGAATGTAAACATACTCATAAGATTATCTTCAAAGTAACATATCATTTGGATAACAAATTAACACACGCTAATCAAAACTATAATAGCCTGTTCCTTGCTCTGTCCTATTTTCTGTACTTAGCCAATTTCTGATCTTCTGATAATGTGTGCTGACTCCAAAACTTCATATGAATTTTTTTCCATAATTAAAACACTAAATAGATTCATATACTTTAGTATAGTCAACTTTCCAACATCTTGTAATGTGGTTCGGTGCATGTTGAATTTTTAATAGGAATCACCTTTTTTTCTTTTATCCATCTTTGCCTTCATGGTTCGTAATGAGGTTGCCATTGTTTTCAAATCAGGGATTCCCATGACAAAACTCAAACATCTCATTAAGTGCAATTACTTACTTGAAATAGCCTTTAACTACTTGAAATGTGCTTTGGATCTCTGTAAAATCTTTCGAAGTGCTCTACTGTGAAATTGCTATCAATCTCTCTGTTCTTCTCTATGATCATTGTGTGAACAAATGAGTTCACCTCCCTCGAATTTATACAAAATAATTTTAGTCAGTTCAATAAATACATGTCAACAACCACTCAGTCGATAAACAAATCACTAGGTTAATGCTAAGGATATCTTAGCTGACGAGTATAAACAATGCTCAGTTGCCTTAGAAACTCAATTATCTCTCACATGTTCACCAATTGGAATTACTAACTTGGTACAGATTAACCAACTCAACTAGATCAAAGTAATAAAAAATATAATACCATAGTGCATCTTAATTCATGCTGATTTGGCATTTTTACAATGAACATAGGAACTGATGTAAGATATAGCTTTGCAAAACATAGTTCCATACCTGCTTGTATTGCTTAGGTGGAGGTGTTAGAATCACCTAATCCATCGAATGAGGTGTCACCAACTATTGTTCTTGGCCCAACATTATCATTTGATGCTCTCCTCCACATTTGACTTCTAATTCTCATGATTTCTTTGATTATATTCTCATTTCCATAAGTATTTATTCGGTCTGCACAATCTTTGCTTAAGTGACCGACCTTCTGACAGTGTGAGCATGCCATTCCAGAGTTTGACCAATTTCTAGACTTAGTTCCCCATTGTATCATATAGTTAGCTGTCATATTTCAATATTTACCACATGTTGTAAAACTTTCCCAAGTGTTATAATCTGAAGCATAAGCATTACCTTGTCTTCTCGGTTGATTTTCTTTTTCTTGTCCTTTAGGTTTCCATATTTTCTTTGTATTAGTCCTACATGCTTATGATGTGTGACCATATATATTGCAAATTTGACAATATTTATCCATGTAGGCTTTCTTCTGTGGTTTGTTCAGCTTAGATCTGTATTCATGTGCTTGATGTCCATGCTTATCACAGTTATAGAAATTACCATTGAATTTAGGAGAGTTTCTAGAAATACCTTTTTCTTTTCTCTTGCAAACATTTGATGTGTGTTGAAAGGTGTGCACCCTTGGTCTTGGTCAGTACATGTAGCAATTGCTGACAAGGGTTTAATAGCCTTGTGTGGATTCTATAAGTATAGTGGTTGTATCGTGCATTAATAGTTCAAGCTTTAGTTTGAGATTTTGGTACAATGGAAACCACCCAATCTAACAATTGGTATCAGAGCTAAGGTCACAGGTTCCAACCCCATGCATGTCCTGAGGGTGGGATTGTTGCAATTTTTGTACCCTTGGTCTCGGTTAGGTCATGTAGCGGTTGGTGACAAGGGTTTAATAACCTCATGTATATTCTATAAGTCTAGTGGTTGTATTGGGCATTAATAGTTTGAGATTTAGTTCGAGATTTTGGTGCAAGGAAAACCATCCAATCTAAAAAAATAGATGATTTTTCTAGAAAGAAGGTATTTTTGCACAACATTATAATCTATCTACACACCAATTTTCAGGTCCATACTCAACCATGCATAGTTGAACCAACATATTTTCTAACTGCGGATTCTGGAAACCATTTCCTGAGCCTGATGACTTTAAAAAGTGGTCATAAATTACACATTTATCCATGAAAATAAATAAAATTTAAACAAAATGAAAGTATACTAAATATTATTTCCAACCATATGTCATTTGCACCATAATCCTTCTGTACAAAATAGTACAAAACTTTACAACATAAGGAAACTAGATGTGTACCAGTTTGAGACATTGTTTTGTCAGTGCTAGCGCATCATGATATACTAAGTAAAATTTTACATTAATGTTTGAAACCTTCAAAGACATTAAGAAAACTTTATTAACCTTCAACCAACCAAATCACAATGAATTCCAATGGTTAAAATAAAAGATACACACATTTTCCCATCCACCGATTACCCTTATGAGGGTTTTAACAGTTTTTACAAAACTCCATGTAACTTTAACAAATATTCATAAAAAAGAAAAATTGTGGAATAAAATTAAAGATAATTCATATTAATACCATCTCTAATCCATTTTAACACACATTCAATCCATAAACACAAATAAAAAGGTGATTGTTTTGAGAAAACACAAGAAATTTATAAAATATTACATTGTTCCTCGTTTATTTCTTCTCCCCAACCTTCCAAAAGACACCACCACCCCATATTTGACCATCTTGACACATATAAATACTAACTACACCACAAACTGACTTCTAGATTCTTTCAAATACATTGTGTAGACGTCCAAAATCGTCCTTATATTAATTTAATTAATATTTCCATAACATTATAGTTAATTTTAATTAATTATACTTGTTATATTCTTCTATCTATTTAATTAAATTTATTTAATTAAATATGATTCATTCTCCTAAGTATTTGAATTTAATTTAAATACTATCCCTTTTAATGTATTAAATCTTATTTAATACATTATCCCTCATAATCCCCTTTAAATAAATTTTTAATTTATTTATTCCTCCACATGACCTAAATTCTACTAAGCCATAATTAATCCAAATTAATTTGGATTAAGCTAATTTGAACCTAGATCCTACCCTACTTCACATCACTCTCACCAAATAAACCTATTCACTAATTAACTAAGGTTAATTAGGCTAATTTCTCAATTCCTACAA